>OY856411.1:534664680-535199680 GCA_963693085.1 Alisma plantago-aquatica | reverse complement strand
TGTGAGACATACATAAGATATGAGGTTACTTCAATAAGACAAGGATACAAGAATTGCAAATCAAGATGAGTGGATGTCCCCTAAGGTCTAAGCATCCCATCAACCATTGGTTCCAACATATTTCACATACATGCAAACATCAACATAATTCTCTTATGCCATCAAGGTGCAACAACTAACTTAAGTAGGAAATCCACATCCAAGGGGTCAAGGGTAGAAGGACAAACTTATATTTGAGAGGGGATAACATTAGAGAAGGATTCATATAACTATTAAGGAACAAGAACCACAATCCAATCATAAGTGTCACACTACGTCACCGCTGGTGGACTTAGAGCCACATGTAACATCATAATATTCAAGAGGGAGATCATAAAGCATTAGAGTCACCACTCATCACAAGATTATTGCTATTAACAATCTAATAGGATTTAATGCACAAAAGGGGGTCATAGTCACCATACAATCCAAAATATAACATGCATTCTCATAAAAGGGACATAAACATGAATTAGGTGTCAAGTAGAACAAGTGTCACACCCCGATCTCGCATTACCCACTAATCACGAGATTAGGGTGCGACGGAGGGATTACACACTAGCCAAACCACTCATGACTTTTAAAACATTTTAAAGATATTAATAGGAAAATCTGATTTATGCTGTAAAATGAAACTAAACAAACTGCGGAAGAATTTTTATTTAAACTGACTAGCAATATCAACAGTCTATAGCATGTTACATTGTTCAACATAAAATAAATCATAACCGTTAATTTACATCTTTGTACACATTCTCTCTCACCCACACCATGTCCCAAAGATCGAGGGGAAAGGACTAAGAGACCTCTAACTACTAACTATATATACCTTCTACAGACTAAGCGTTAGGAAGAAAGGATTCTTCAGATTTCCTGCTGTTGATGATGACCTGAAAATGTTTTGAGTAGAGGTATGAGCCTACTCGCTCAGTGAATAGCATTTCATTCAGCTATCACTAAACAACTCATCAGGTTTATAAAATTGAAATAAACATAAATACAGTACAAGCAGGGCAGTTCTAATGACATAACAGATTTGCAGATAATAATCACATTTCTATGCAACAACAGATAATTTAAACCAATAAACAGATATAATGAATTGGCACAAAAGTTCGGATATATTAATTTACTGTGATCCTATATGATTACATATTTATCAATTTTATGCCCTAAATATATGCAGTGTACTCTGCATATAAAGATCTGTAGCGAACTACGATCCCACCGTACAAGACTTAGCGACACACCCAGGAAATGCTAAGTCTGACTGCCAGCCCTGGTCTGCTGCAGGACTCTCAGGCTCACAAGGCCTCAGGCTCACAAGGCCTCAGGCTCACAAGGCCTCACTACACTCTCAAAAGAGTGAACTCTAGACTCCTCCTCAAACCTGAGCACACAGGCGGAGAGTCTTACCGGGTTACCACCGTGACACAAGCACGGATTAATGTTGAATAACCCCTATTACTCCAGTGCCACCGTGACATCACACGCGTTGTTGTTGAACACTGCCTCTCTCTCTCTCCTCGTGCCTGTGACTCCGCACAGTTATTGTTACAACACGAGTTTCACCCCCTGGATGCAGACCTCTCAAAAGGGGTTCTACGGTGTTAGGGCACCTAAGTCTATTAACTGATTAACATATAAACATTTAAATAGGAAAATCACATTTACTGATTTCATATCAGATCACAATACACTGTCATTCTAAACTGACAGAGCAATATATTTCAAATCATTGTAATTTCTGAGAAATTCTCATACCATGCATTCCGGTAAATTAGAAATGCATAAATAACCCAACTTATTTCAATTTGGCACATACATAGTGAATATACGCAATTGAATATCTTATTGCACAAATTAAAGAAATTTACTTCACATATGAGAATCATACTCAACAATTATCAATTCTTTAAAATTCTCGAAAAACGTGCACATTAACCCAAATCCTGGTTCGTGCATCACTTAACTCAATTAAGAGTTAATTACATATCACAATACAATTTAATAACAATACTTGAGAATTTCTAGTAATATTTCAGAGAAATGTGCCATTTCATGTAAATATCAATTTACACATATTAACGTCAAAAGATATATGCAATTAGGGTTTTCATGCATATTTTATTTATTCATATCAACTTTGAAATCGTACATCTGATAATTTATCAGAAATCTTCATTGTCTGGGTTCATACCCAAACTATACCATTTTCAGACATGAATTTCTAATTTCAACATTCAAATGAGCAATTTAGGTTCCAATGAACCATATAAATCTACTGATTCAATCCATACTGTTCAAATGCTAAATTTAATCATATAACAGTGTCTAGAAGCATTTTATGAACTAAAAAGGTCGGCGACGCCAAACGCTGCCCGACACCTGATAACGCCTGTTATCAGCGTAATTCGCGCACAAAATAGAAAATATTCAAACGCCTGAGTTTATTAATGATAAATAAATGAAACCCTACTCACAGCGATTTGGTCTGTTCAGATTCGTCCGGAGGTGCGTCCAGGGCCTGATTCCGGGCAAATTGGATCGTCTTCATTCTTTGGATTTGTTCTGTTCACGGTCTAGCTGCAACAGCAGCTTACGCCTAAGCTCAGCTTGACGGAAGGCTCGGTTAAGAGTTGAATCAAGGCTAGGGTTTCGGATTCCTGCAAAGACCTCAAAGCCGAATTCCATGGCACCGTTTCTTGGTGCTGGCCGCCCCAAATATGATCCTAGCTGCTGGCCGTAGCATCTTGCTAGCTGCAGGACGGCCGCCTAAGCCAAGCAGCAAGGATGCAGGTGGCTAGGCGAGTAGGGGAGGAAGAGGAAAGGTGAAGGAAGGAGAAAGGAAGGAGAAGAAGAGGTCGGCGCCGTTGAATCGAGGCCAAGGAATCCAAATCGCCCGCCCCTCTCCCACGCTGGTCGCGCTGCTACAGTGCGGCGCCCAAACAGATCGACGAAGAAGAAAGGGTAAGGAAAAGAAAAAAAAACGGAAAAGGATAAAGGGGTTAATAACCGACTAAACTGGGTAAATTGCAAAACTCACCCCCAAGAACCAAAAACTTCATAACTTCCTCTCCATAGGTCCGATTGAGATGATTTCTTTTGTGAAACTTCAAGAATGAGGCCCACTACAGACCCAAGGCATAAAAACAAGCTAATTATACTGTTTTACTGGTTCAAAATTCCAAATTGCATCCAATCATCACTTTACTCAATTTAATCATCTTAATTAAGCACTAATTAATTTTATGTGCTTGATTCAACTAAATCAAGTTAATGATCACTAAACACATCATAAGCACATATGTTAACTCAAATAACTTTAATTAGGCTCAAATCATAATGCTTTACCAATAAACTTTGGAACGGGTCATAACAATCTCCCTCCCTTATAAGAATTTTGTCCCGAAATTCCTAAAAGAGAAAAGGAAACTTGTTACACATATCTGACCCAAAAACTCACACGTGGCTTCTTCTAAGTTGTGGTTTCTCCACAAAACCTTCACTAACGGTATCTCGATTCTTGAGCTTCTTGATCCACCGATCAACTATCAGAACGGGTCCCTCAACATAGGACACATCTAATCTGAACTGTGTAGGTTCTGGGTCCACTATCTTCTCTGTACCAGGGTAACATTTCTTAAGCATAGACACATGAAACACATCAAGTAAATTAGCCAACTCAGATGGAAATTCCAACCTATAGGCTACAGGTCCAATCCTCTCAATGATAGGATATGGGCCCATAAACCTAGGAGTCAGTTTGTCTCTCTTACCAAACCTCAACACTCCTTTCCACGGTGAAACTTTTAGATATACCTCATCACCAACCTCAAACTCAAGAGGTCTACGTCGTCTCTCAGCATAACTCTTCTGCCTGTCCTGTGCAGCTTTCAACTGCTCTCTGATCACATATATCTTCTCTGTAGTCATATCCACTATCTCTGGCCCAAGAATCTCTTTCTCACCTACCTCGTACCAGCATACAGGTGATCTACACTTTCTGCCAAACAGAGCTTCATACTGAGCCATAGCAAGACTAGAATGGTGACTATTATTGTATGCAAACTCTATAAGGCTCAAGTGTTCTTCCCAACTTCCACTAAAATGCATGAGACATGCTCTCAGCATGTCCTTAAGAGTCTGAATGGTCCTCCCAGACTGATCATTCGTCTGTGCGTGGAAAGTTGTACAGAATCTCAACTTGTGCCCAAAGCATGATGCAACTGATTCCAAAACCTAGATGTGAACTTAGGATCCTTATTTGGTATAATTGAAACTGGGATACCATGCAACCTGACTATCTCATCCATATATATCTTAGTCAACTTCGGGACATCAAAGGTTGACTTAATATGAAGAAAGTGAGAAGACTAAATTAATCTATCCACAATCATTCATATAGAGTTACAACCTCTAGGTGTCCTGGGCAACCCTATCACAAAATCCATTGTGATATGTTCCCATTTCCATACTGGTATAGGAAAAGATTGCAAAGTACCTGTAGGTTCCTGGTGCTCAGCCTTAACCTGCTGACACACACTGCACCTAGTCACATACTCAGCTACATCCTTTGTCATATCAGGTCACCAGTACAACTCCTTGAGATTCTTGTACATCCTAGTGTTACATGGATGCATAGCATACATCGGTGCATGTGCTTCCTCAAGAATCTATTCTTTCAAATAATTATCTCGAGGTACATGCAACCTGTCATGCTGATACAACACATCATCATCTGGAAGTCTAAACTCTGGTCTCTTTCTCCCTGTCATGTCATGCATGATCTGATGTAATTCACTGTCACCCTGCTGTAGTTCCTTGATCTGATCATAAAAGTAGGCTTGACTTGCATCTGTGCAATCAAACCACTCTGCTCTGTCACCCCTAAGTCTAAGTTCAACTTCCGCATTTCTACTAGCATGTCTCTCTTGAAACATGCCATAGAGAATGCATCAACTGTTGAACTTGACTTTATGCTCAAAGCATCAACCACCACATTTACCTTTCCAATGTGATAATCTATCGTCACATCATAAAGATAGTGATGTCATGTCTTAAGAGCATGAACTACATCAGCTAACTTTAGATCATGTATCAGGTAATACTCCTCATTCTCCACTACTTACTTCTTGTTATTACTACTGTAAGAATTTATTTCAAAATTATATCTTACTCTTTTCTCCGAGTCATTTTCATATTGTGTATCTACCTTCCAGATTAGCTAACTTTAAACCCTAGATTTTATTAGTGCTAGGTTACCTTTCATAGTGCAAATCTCATGATTTTGTTTTATAAAGATGCTAGTATTCAAGGTCAAATCACTAATGATATTCCTTGAACTACTACAACTCTAAACATTCTAGGGTTTCGTCTTTATCAATAACATAGCGTTATTGTGATGTGACTATGTTCCCTTAGTTTGAAATTCAAACTTTAGATCTCATAAGTTTTACTAAATTCTTCCTTATCTTATCACTGGAATTTCCTTTCTCTTATTTGTTCTGGACTTTGGTATTTCCATGATATCTCTTCAATTTAATGGAAGCTTATAACGTAACATGAATATCATTTCAAACTGGACAAGCCATATATTCAGGTATTGCAAATATCAAGAGATTCAACATAATAAGCATGCATGCAGATTTCAAATTCTTAAATAATCTAATTACATGTCCACTTGTAATTTACTGAGAAATCAATATCAATATGCATGCAGGAAGACTGGAATTCTCAAATAAACAGAATGCATGTCAATTTGGCACTTTATACACTAAAATCGTGCAATTGAACTGTTAAGCATCACACATCTTATACTGAGAATTTTGATATCAAAATACTTGATTCATTGAACACCCTATCCTTAGGGTTTCGATTACCTCATTTATTTGATTGCAGTTCAAATCACAATATGATATCATTCTAGAACTGTCAGAACAATGTACTTAAAATAATTGTAAAGACTGAGAAATTCTTATATCATGCATTCATTTTCTAAGTTATGTGTTTGTTTTTTAATTTAAAAACTAATTTGTTAGTCTATAGAGACTTAGAATCCATAGGTAGTATGTATGAATGTATTTAACTTTATAATAAAGATATGCATTCCATACTCTCAATTATGTCATGTAATCCTCATTCCTTAATCAAGGTCATCCTTTCTAACATTTCTTTTTATCCAACTAAGTTTCTTGTCCTGGTCTTATGATTTTCATAAGACTCTTTATTTCTATGCACTTATTGTATATTCAACTCCTTTCTTCTATTTTCCCTTTGCTTTGAAGTATATAAAAACTTATTTTACTCTATTACATGATCCATTCCATGGTCGATTCTTACGTCCTAGCCATTACATACTTTTCTCATTTCTTTTCCATATTCTCATATTCAGAGTTCATATAATACTAATCATTGAATTTAATATGAACTTGATATCATTTCCTTTTATTTCCAATTAAGGATTGCTCAAATGAGACTCCAACATTAGGCTTCTGATATCAGTTCCAGCTACTTCTTAGCTGTTCTAATCTTTCCATTATATTTCAACATCTCAGTGTATATACATTCTCACTATGATACGAGTCTAAATCATCCAGAGTCTATTTTTATAATATTGTTAATAGGAGTCATTAAATCCCAGTATCGCATCCTGCCAGCCGGACTAGGCCAAACCTGTAGTCCTGAAGCCAAGTGCTACTCAGGATTAACCAACTCCTATTAATCTCAAACATGCGAAAAGAATATCCACTTAGGGCAAACTCATTTAAACATAACTTCTAGTCTACTTAATACAAAGAGTTTAAACAATAAATAAATCATTTCATGACACACAACAACATAAAAGTATCATATTTACTTTACAAACTGAAAATCTAATTTCATGCATATAAAAACATTTCTAGTGATTTTCAATCAAATAAACAATATAAATCAAGAATCATATCACATCCTATATTTGATCTCTTATTCCAATATTAATTTCTAAATTCTTAACCCTAAGGTTTCTAGGGTTTCTCTGTAGCCCATCCTTCATCTGCATATCTGGCCAGGGCATCCAGAGAAGAATAGACAGAGTAGCTTGATACTGCTCAATCTAAGTACTCAGATACCTGGCCAGGGTATCTAAACACTCAGACCTCCCAGAGCTAAAAACACATCATTTCATATCCATCTTAATTATAACTCAATCTTTTGATCCTAATGATCCCTGATGACTCAGCTTAAACTCTCAACTTGATTCTCATGACCACGTCCTCTTCCTGCCATCTGCAATACTATAACAGAACATTTCCTGATATAAAATTGCAGTTAGATGGAAGACACCTAAGTCCTAATCCTATTGGTATCTTATCGTCCCCTGACCTTGACTTAGAGTAACTGCATACTCAACCTATGCTCTGATACCAAGTTGTCACACCCCGATCTCGCATTACCCACTAATCACGAGATTAGGGCGCGACGGAGGGATTACACACTAGCCAAACCACTCATGACTTTTAAAACATTTTAAAGACATTAATAGGAAAATCTGATTTATGCTGTAAAATGAAACTAAACAAACTGTGGAAGCATTTTTATTTAAACTGACTAGCAATATCAACAGAGTCTACAACATATTACATTGTTCAACATAAAATAAAGCATAACCGTTAATTTACATCTTTGTACACATTCTCTCTCACCCACACCATGTCCCAAAGATCGAGGGGAAAGGACTAAGAGACCTCTAACTACTAACTATATATACCTTCTACAGACTAAGCGTTAGGAAGAAAGGATTCTTCAGATTTCCTGCTGCTGATGATGACCTGAAAATGTTTTGAGTAGAGGTATGAGCCTACTCGCTCAGTGAATAGCATTTTATTTAGCTATCACTAAACAACTCATCAGGTTTATAAAATTGAAATAAACATAAATACAGTACAAGCATGACAGTTCTAATGACATAACAGATTTGCAGATAATAATCACATTTCTATGCAACAACAGATAATTTAAACCAATAAACAGATATAATGAATTGGCACAAAAGTTCGGATATATTAATTTACTGTGATCCTATATGATTACATATTTATCAATTTTATGCCCTAAATATATGCAGTGTACTCTGCATATAAAGATCTGTAGCGAACTACGATCCCACCGTACAAGACTTAGCGACACACCCGGGAAATGCTAAGTCTGACTGCCAGCCCTGGTCTGCTGCAGGACTCTCAGGCTCACAAGGCCTCAGGCTCACAAGGCCTCACTACACTCTCAAAAGAGTGAACTCTAGACTCCTCCTCAAACCTGAGCACACAGGCAGAGAGTCTTACCGGGTTACCACCGTGACACAAGCACGGATTAATGTTGAATAACCCCTATTACTCCAGTGCCACCGTGACATCGCACGCGTTGTTGTTGAACACTGCCTCTCTCTCTCCTCGTGCCTGTGACTCCGCACAGTTATTGTTGCAACACGAGTTTCACCCCCCTGGATGCAGACATCTCAAAAGGGGTTCTACGGTGTTAGGGCACCTAAGTCTATTAACTGATTAACATATAAACATTTAAACAGGAAAATCACATTTACTGATTTCATATCAGATCACAATACACTGTCATTCTAAACTGACAGAGCAATATATTTCAAATCATTGTAATTTCTGAGAAATTCTCATACCATGCATTCAGGTAAATTAGAAATGCATAAATAACCCAACTTATTTCAATTTGGCACATACATAGCGAATATACACAATTGAACATCTTATTGCACAAATTAAAGAAATTTACTTCACATATGAGAATCATACTCAACAATTATCAATTCTTTAAAATTCTCGAAAAAACGTGCACATTAACCCAAATCCTAGTTCGTGCATCACTTAACTCAATTAAGAGTTAATTACATATCACAATACAATTTAATAACAATACTTGAGAATTTCTAGTAATATTTCAGAGAAATGTGTCATTTCATGTAAATATCAATTTACACATATTAACGTCAAAAGATATATGCAATTAGGGTTTTCATGCATATTTTATTTATTCATATCAACTTTGAAATCGTACATGTGATAATTTATCAGAAATCTTCATTTTCTGGGTTCATACCCAAACTATACCATTTTCAGACATGAATTTCTAATTTCAACATTCAAATGAGCAATTTAGGTTCCAACGAACCATATAAATCTACTGATTCAATCCATACTGTTCAAATGCTAAATTTAATCATATAATAGTGTCTAGAAGCATTTTATGAACTAAAAAGGTCGGCGACGCCAAACGCTGCCCGACGTCTGATAACGCCTGTTATCAGCGTAATTCGCGCACAAAATAGAAAATATTCAAATGCCTGAGTTTATTAATGATAAATAAATGAAACCCTACTCACAGCGATTTGGTCTGTTCAGATTCGTCCGGAGGTGCGTCCAGGGCCTGATTCCGGGCAAATTGGATCGTCTTCATTCTTTGGATTTGTTCTGTTCACGGTCTAGCTGCAACAGCAGCTTACACCTAAGCTCAGCTTGACGGAAGGCTCGGTTAAGAGTTGAATCAAGGCTAGGGTTTCAGATTCCTGCAAAGACCTCAAAGCCGAATTCCATGGCACCGTTTCTTGGTGTTGGCCGCCCCAAATATGATCCTAGCTGCTGGCCGCAGCATCTTGCTAGCTGCAGGACGGCCGCCTATGCCAAGCAGCAAGGCTGCAGGTGGCTAGGCGAGTAGGGGAGGAAGAGGAAAGGTGAAGGAAGGAGAAAGGAAGGAGAAGAAGAGGTCGGCGTCGTTGAATCGAGGCCAAGGAATCCAAATCGCCCGCCCCTCTCCCAGGCTGGTCGCGCTGCTACAGTGTGGCGCCCAAACAGATCGACGAAGAAGAAAGGGTAAGGAAAAGATAAAAAAACGGAAAAGGATAAAGGGGTTAATAACCGACTAAACTGGGTAAATTGCAAAACTCACCCCAAGAACCAAAAACTTCATAACTTCCTCTCCATAGGTCCGATTGAGATGATTTCTTTTGCAAAACTTCAAGAATGAGGCCCACTACAGACCCAAGGCATAAAAGCAAGCTAATTATACTATTTTACTGGTTCAAAATTCCAAATTGCATCCAATCATCACTTTACTCAATTTAATCATCTTAATTAAGCACTAATTAATTTTATGTGCTTGATTCAACTAAATCAATTTAATGATCACTAACCAGATCATAAGCACATATGTTAACTCAAATAACTTTAATTAGGCTCAAATCATAATGCTTTACCAATAAACTTTGGAACGGGTCATAACAACAAGCATAGTCAAGAGGACTTTGGGGGCTGATCTTAGAGTCGTGTATGTCAGGAGGATACTGATTTTAGGTTATGAGAGGCTAGAATGTCATTTAGAAGCATGAAAGCAAAGAGGAACAAAGTTCATTGTTAATATTCAATTCAAGTCACATTCATGCAATTAAAACCACCTAGGATGCAAGAAATATGATAAGAAGTCATAACATGTTCAAAATGACAAAAAAATTACTAATTTGATGATTAAGGATGCAAGAGTACATAAAATATATTAAATTTACCATGATTGTGCATTAGACATGGTCAAAATAGTCAAAGATCACATCTTTAGCCAAAAAGGTGGATTAAAAGAATATTTGAGGCTTGAAAGTATTCTTAAGTTGTATATCTTTTCAAGACGATCAATTTGATATATTTGGCCTTGGGAGCTGGGAGATATCATTTTTCAAAGATATGCATGAGAACTATAGGGGCATAGGGTTAAGAGTGTTACATCATATATTGACGCATCACATCCGTCAGATGGCGATTCGGTGGTCGGCTTCGGGCCTTTCCCATGCTCTCTGTGGACGAGGCCCATCGGAGACGTGGCCCGCATCCATTGTCCGCCCGCCATCCAAGACCCTTGCCAACAGACGCCAACAAGCCCTAGCCATCGCGTCCTAGCGATGGTGTGGGGCTGATAACCACTGTGGGTCGCCAGCTCCCACTCGAGTGTTACTTAGCCACCTAGTTGGCGCGTTGGGCCCTCACAGACAGACGGTAGTAGTTTGTTGACGGAGAGTGGAGCCCGTTGATGCACATCGAAAGAGAGGAGAGAGAGAGGGCGTGCAGGTGGGTCAAATCTAGTGGTCCACCTCCGTCGGACCATTGGGATCTACCCATTTGACGGTCCATGGTCTTCATCCCCAAAGGACCTTGGCTCGAATGTGGCCACCCCGTCATGGCGGATGGACCCACCGATGATGTCGTTGGATGGAGCACAAGGCTCCAAATTGGCTCGCCAACAAGTCATCCCGCCCTGCCTTGATGCCACGAACTCGACGGTGATCGTGTCCTGTGCCGAGATGGCCTAGGGCATGAAGCCCCAAAATACCTGGACGGCGGCGCCGCCATGGGAGGGAGAAGAAGAAGAGGGAGGAACCAAGCCTTAGAACGAGAGAGGCGAAGGGAAACAAATGGGGGAAAAGAAAGAGGGCTTTGAGAGGAGGTGGATATGGGTTTTATCTATACTACTATAAAAAAAGCGAGTTTGATGCTGCGCTCTCCTTGATTCACTCTCTTCTCTCCTTTTTTCAAGTAATTTCGCTCCTACAAATATTTATTCTTACACTCTCCTATTAACTTTTATTATCTTTAATTATGTATTTCTCTCTCCATCCTAAATAAACGGTTCCTTGATTCTCTCTTTTCAAACAACCAACACAAATATCTTTTACCATAGGAACCCTTTCACAGATGAGTCCTCTCCTCGCACATTTCCAATAAATTTTATATGTCACGTGCATGTACACGTGTGCGTTCACTAGTTTGACAAAAAAGATGGGTAGGAGGCCGTTGTTTGGGCGCAACAAGAGCAGGGTAGGTGATGGCAACACCATTGGGGCCGACGCTGTACGGAGATGGAAGAAACACTCCTACCCATTAGATCAAGGGTGAAATCCTCGGGCCAAGATCCAATGGTTGAGATTTAAGGCATGCTAGGGTTGCTCCAAGCGGGGTGGCAACTGCTGGGCCGCAGATCCTTGATTTCATCCCATTTAGGATCAAATGCAAAATAAAACCCAACATTAAATAGAGATATTCAATAGACCATAACTTTGGCTATATACTTCCGATTAAGGCGATTTTGTGCCGTTGGATTCAAAATTGAATCCTACATAACATGGGATACATTGGAGAGCAAAAGATCATAGTGATGAAGTTCAAAATTGGATTCAAGAAGGTGATGTATTAAAGTAGGATACTAAGTTAAAAAGTGCCCATTGATGTCACATATTGTGCAATTAATCATTGATGTCACTAAATTAGAGCATCACCACATTTATACTATGAAATCCAACTTGATTCAGTGAATTCGGATCACAGATAGTAAGAGAAAGGGTATAATAAAAGAGAGAGAAAATCGAGGTTGTTACAACTATCCCCTATATGTGAGACTCATTTTTATGTTTTGTATTATTATTCTTAAAGTATGTCCATATTAATTTTATTTAATAATAATTTTTTATGAATAATATCACAAATTTTATTTTGTTAAAAATATTATACATTAAAATTATACACAAAATAAATTTCTCTCCTGTTTTTTTTTTCTTGCACATTTTGTTTATATAAGATTAGTGGACTACAAGTATAGACGAGTGATGAAAATAGGTGTGGATATCACTACTCTTTCAAAACCAGCCAAGTTTGAAGTAAATACTTTATTTATTGTGTACGAAATACAGATGGTGTCTGATGATTACAAATTTGAAGTGAATTTTGTTTTATGATGATCAAGCAACGACTTAGACTTGTAAAATTGGGTCAAAATCTGCAGGTGCCCACGGATCGACCCGTTTAAGTTAGGTTTGGGTGGCGAAATTTACCACCCGTTAAAAATCACCCAAACCCATACCCACCCGTTTATTTAATGGGTTTCAATGGTGATCCGTGAGCACATATGGGTGATCCAGTTAATTGAAGCAAGTACATCTATGTACATAACATACACAACACCTATTAAAAGATGGTACTTATTCATACAAGTTAACTCTTTACCTTTACCGACAACAATTGTATTCTCTTTATTTTGTGTTTGCAATAGACAATAACAAGTACTTGTCATATTAGAAATGACTAATGTTACATAACAAAATTATGTGTTGTTTTTTATGATATATATCTATAAAACTACAACAATTTTTCTATTTGACATCAACGTACTTTAATTTACATAAACATATATCGACAACTAATTGAATGGTTTGACATCAAACATATCACTTTGTTAGTTCTTTTGCACTATATTTGACATAAAAACAATAGTTACAAGTATTTTAAATGTTATTTTTAATGTTAAGAAAAGAAACTAGTAACTTATTGTTGATTGGACACCTTTTATATGGGCCCTCACGGGCAACTCGCTGCGTCGGGTTGTATTTTTCTTCCCGCCATTTAGAATTATATCTTTTTGACCCGCACCAGACAGATCCGCACCGGTAATGATGCAATCCAAACCCAACCCACTGACTCGTTTGATGGGTCTAGGCAGCTTTTTTTTGGTAAGTTCTCCTATTATTGATGACGCCTGTCATGATATTGTAGGTGAATCTTCTGATCCCACCAGCCCACCATTACCACTCGATTTGCTCGACTTCTATCCCCATTCACCGGCACCGGGGCGCCATCATTCCTGCAACAATGGCGTCCACTTTTCCTCTTCCTACTGCCACATCTCCCTCTATGCTAACGAGGACTGCTTTTTGGGGCAAACAAATTTCCCCGACTCACTTCCCCAACTCTTTCCTCCAATCTCGCCAGTCCATTACTGTATATCCCACCGCCAAATTTAACCTCTCTGAACTCCTCGGAGGACGGGGTCTTTGCAGCGGCGAACAAGGCCTCAAAAAGGAGCTCCAGAAACCGGAACCCTCAGAAGCGCCGCAAACGGTCTCATCAGAGCAAGAATCACCTGCTGAAGATTCAGCGGCACCGGTTTCCTTAAACCTCAACGAAGGCGCTTTCGAGAAAGAGCTGCTGGGCCTTACGGGTGGGTTCCCCGGGGGGGAGAAGGGGCTGAAGGAATTTATCGAGAAGAACCCTCCGCCGCCACGGCCGAGAAAGGGAGGGGAAGTGGCGGTTGCGTTTACTGCCGCTGGGAAGTCGAAGCCGCCGGAATTGCCTCTGTTCATGCCGGGGATGATCGTGATTGTGAAGAACCCGAAGAATCCGTTCTACATGTACTGTGGGATAGTGCAGAGGATCACGGACGGCTGGGCCGGGGTTCTTTTCGAGGGTGGGAATTGGGACAAGCTTCTCACTTTCCGGCTTGAGGAGCTTGAGCGGAGGGAGAAGGGCCCCCCGATGGTTAACCCCAAGTCCGCTGTATTGGAATCACTCGTGGAGGGTAAATGAGTAGATTATCATCTGCCTAGTGATCTCCGTAACGCACCGTGGAAGTGTGTGCTGTCTGTCATCTGTATCTCTCTTATTATACTGTATTACGTTTCTGTAAATTACAGCAATGATACAAGAATTTAATTGCGAATTTGGTCTTGTAGATGTTTTCTTCATCCGGATTCATCTTCAGATTTTTAATTTTTTATTCGAGATCTTGATAAAGGTCTGTCCTGTATATTGAGCTGTCTATCATATTCTCTATTGTTTTTGTATGCATTTCATTGTTTCTGGTTGGTGAAACTAACCTGCTTAATGGAATCCGTTCCAGAAAATGAATAAATACTAGGATAGTTTCGCCAATTGTACAGCTGATGAGACTGCTCATATCTCAGGGAATTCGGGGTTTGTAGCTCTGCAAGTATATGGCCTTCTGAAGTTATGAATCACTTGAGTCTGTAATATTGTCTTCCTTTAATTCTAACACATACACATTAGAGTATGTAACAGCTGTTATTGAATGACCGCATGCTAAGGTGGTATCAATAACATCTCCCCCTGATTTCATAATGAAATAAAGAGTTGATACTGATTTGTAACATTATCCCTTCTTTATACCGAACATTGTAGCATTTAACCAACATATTGATTATTGAAGTTGACCTCTTGGGGCTGCTTTTCTGGGATTTGGTGTATTAGGATTCTTCCGCAGTCCTTGATTCGAGTCCTATATATCGCCGAGACCTACCGGTTAAACCACGATCAGAATATAATCCAGTACTGAATTAAGCAAATAAATCTCACCATTTAATCTATACTACAATAAAAAGAGGGAGTTTTTTAAACTAATTACCGAACACACCACTAGCCAATCAAGTTGTACCATTTTAAAATATTGTGCTTTCCTTAACTCTTCTTCTTCTTTCTTTTTTTCAAGAATTTTACAATTTTTCTTTTTACTCATCTCCTCTATCATCCAAAAGTCACAATCCTATCACGTCCATGCCTGTCTATAACCGCTTCCTCTCTGCATTCCATTTAAGCCGCCGTTCTTAACTCTCTCCCATAATCTCAGTACCATCCCTCTTCGTCTCCCACTAATCCACGATCCCTATCACCTCCTCTCCACGCCACTCTCTCCCAATGATTTCTATAACCGCTCCCTCTCTTTTCTCATTCCATTCAAACCACCGTTCTTCAACTCTAATGAATTTCGGTACCATCCATATTTGTCTTCCATTAATCTTTTTCATGAATAACAATAGTAATCTCCTTCATGTACGCAGTTTCAACTCACTCAATTTAAGGATCTTCTATATTCTCTTTCTTGTTTGCACGTCTCTATCCTCTCAACCTCTCCACATATTAATCCTTTTTCTTTCACTCAATAATTATCTGTATATATATTACTATAAGAAAATATACTTCTTGCTAATTACAAATTTTCTCTCTCTTAAAAATGCTCTGATATATCACAATTCCGTATTTTATATTTGTAAGACATAGTGCATCACCGCTACCATCAATGTTTCCATAAAAGGCCATCATTCTCGCCTCCCTAAAAATCTCTCGCATTAGATATAATAGTTCCTATACGTCCTCTTATAACAACAAGTTTTTTCTTTTTCTCATGAGTAAACTACGTTGTCAACTATCTCTCTCCAAGTGGACAATTACTTGAGATACATAGACGACGATTCAAATACACCACCACTTCCGCTAACCACCATCATTGCCTCCTTAAAATATCTCTATATTGTAATTTTGCAATTTTAAAATAGCATATACAATTATTAAATATCTGCACTTTGACTAAGTCGATTCTTAATTACTTCATGTCAAAACAAATTTTCTCTAGCTCAATAAACCACATTCTTGACTATCTCTTTTCAAATAAAAAACTGCACGCAGTCTTCCAAAAGAAACTACCCGACATAACTGACCTTTGATTAGGGGAGATGTCTGTTTGTTATCATAAATCTCGAGCAGGAGGAAAAACATGGGAACCATTTTAAAGGGCCCATTTATCCGTCATCGCACAATAAAAAGGTAGAATTCCTCCTCACTCATTTATTAGATTCTCGCTATTCTAAAAAAAATACGGGAAGCATTCCAAAAGACCGCTACGGGATGTTAGCAAATTCCTATGTCATCATTACTATTTAAGCTGGTGGAGTTGTATAGGGTCAGATGACGCTTGCATGCTCTCCAACTAGATATAGGCTCATTTTGTTCCACCGACGCAACATCTGGTACGGTAGATAAACTACTAGCGGCATATTAGCAGCTGTTTGTTACTCTGTTGAGAGGACAAATAAATTGCTGCGCGACTTAGTTAACCGAAAATTCTCCAAGTAACGTGCCGTGTCAAATCATCGCGGTACAAAACCGGTTAATTGTCGTGGGTGTTTATTTCCCACGGAGACCCTTTAACAGATTCTTTCAACTTGCAATGACATTTATGTTTTAGGCATAATAGATTTTGTACAAATATAAGACGATTACTTAATTATGTACCAAATATAGGACATCTTACCTTGAAGCTTATTTGTCGTTGCTTCAGACAACAATTATCTTACACAAGATTAACATAGCATTGGTTAATTTATCCGTGACAATTAAACTTATCCCAACGGTGTCCCAAAGGCAGCCATAGTAACTATTGATTAATAGAGAAAGCAATGCTGTTTTTTTTATTACTTATTAGTATCTATATGTAAATATATTTTTTATGTTAATTATGAGCTCATTGTCACAACATAAAGGGACAAAAATCAAGTTACTATTTTGGCTTAAATTAGTTTATTTTTTCAGAAGTTAGTTATAGATGAAGTACTATATGATTTATATTTGTTATTTTGTCACAATAAAAAATAAGTAACAAGTTGTTTGTAACGTCTTTGTGAATCTCTAAATAAGCTTATTTTTTAAAATGTTTATATGACTCATATTTTTACATGAATAATTAGCAATTCTAATATACCTAATTTTGAAGAAGAAAAGCTTAAAGAAAACATATGGAGTTGATGATGTATGTTGTCGATATGGGCATATCAATGAATCTTCAAGTTCCATCAAAGTCTTGAAAATGGGCATATCAATAATTTCAAATTTTTGTTAAATTATTATAATCAATATTGTTGATATATGTTGTCACTAATATCCCTAAATACAACTCATATTTAGTAGATATGATTCATTATGATTCATAGTGGTGATCTATTTTATTTACATAATAAATTTTCTTCTACTCTTTTAATAAACATATATGTAAAAGTTAATTAATATATATTAGGTGTGTTTGCATAAAATATGGTCAATAAATTTCTATGAGAAAGGGTTTGCATCTCCAACGAACTAAAATATAACATAAAAATTAATATATTAATAACAATTATATTTTGGACTTCATATTTATACATATTTTTTATTACTCCCGATTATAATTTGAAACTGAAAGTTTCTAATTTGAGTTTAAATATGAAATCTACCACACTTCCACCTATCCTTATAATTATATTAAAGTAAACTTCACTATTTGTTGATAAAATAAAAATATATTTTTATTTGGTTTATTGTTATCATTTATCATGGACATTAAAAAATCCTAATAAAATAAAATAGATCACAATTTTATCGTGAAATTAATTTGTGTAATATGTTGTTTTAGAATAATCTTTTTTTTGAAATTTTATGTATCTATCTTAAAACATAATGTTATTATAATTTATTTATTATATTTTTCATGCATGGAACGTGTGCATTTACTAGTGGATATAGGAAATTGGGTCTAAATTTAAATAGGCAATGTTCAACCCAAATAAAATATCATCAAATGAATGATATGCTTTATTTGGATAGTGGGGAGTTTCACCCCTGTCCAAGGTATCAGGAGAGACAGAACAACAACAATACGCCGAGGGCTTTTAGTCCCTTCCTGTAGTGCCCCAACGGGATTTGTTAAGATTCAATCCTGCAACCTACACTTCATAAGCATGGCTTGATCAGCTGAGCTACCTAACAAGTGTTATCATCAAATGAATAATATGCTACTCAACAAAGGAAGAAAACTCCTACGAAAATTGAGTTTTTTGACCAAATGTCTATGAATGGAGGTCAACATAGTCCCTGTATAAGGATGATACACACAAATCAAGAAAAAATATCATTTCACAAATGGAAAAAAGGCACTAATAGCAAATGTCTAAGAGTGTATACGGTTTTTTGAGACACGACACATGAACCCCCTCCCCCATTACTATATACATGAAACTAGTGACACATCTACAAAAGTACACAAGGGGGGTGGGGGGCTGGGTTATATCATCATCATCATCATCATCATCACAAATTGATTTTGTATTGTTAAGCTATATTTAAGAGGATAAGAATTGGAGTCAGAATAACATTTTGTGATCTACATAGTAAGGCATATCCTATTTTAATTATCTTGATCCACACTCCACTATATATGAAAATGGATGTATCCCACGATATATGAAAATAGATGTTCGATAAGAGTGCTATAAGCAAGAAGGCAAACAATCCCAAATTGTATAACAAGACATGATAGCCAATAATAATGTTGACAGACTATCACAGTAATATTATACTAATTTTTCTTGAATGGTCTTCAGTCTATGCAGCCAACACTTGAATCTGCCCCTCCACGAGACAAAAAATATGACTGATTTGCCGGTAAGTGGTGACAAGCCAGGTAAAAGTCTAGGGAGGATAATATATGAGCTTTGCTATTTAGACGAGAATAGCGTACAGGAACCCAAACGACCAAATTTCTCATTAGTCTGGGTTCTACAATACGCGTGGCCCTGATTCAAATGCAACCCTGTTGACTATTGCAACATGATATTTTAGCATTGGCTGGGAGTGAGAGAGAGTGGATGGGAGAGAAAGTGGTTGGAGTAGAGAGAGTGTCTAGAGGAGAGAAGAAATGTCTAGAAGGATAAAAAACAGAGATAGAAATTTATTTTACAAATAATTTTCAATCCATAGTGACTTTTTTGACAAAACAAAACTGCCCAGATTCATTACAAAAAATTATGTTCTAACAAGACCAATGTTCACATATATAATTCACAATCAAAAGTGGGAGAGACGAGTTCATAGAAGGAAAGAGAATAAATAGGAGAGCTATTTTGTCAGAGATAATGTACAGTTAGTCCGAAGATAACGCACAACACTACTTTCCTGCTATATTTCATATTTTATCTCTCCTTAAAAAATAAATTGAACCTGAGATAAAATATAATTGGATCAGAAATAACATACAATTAAACCAGAGATAACGTACGATACTAACCTCCTATTTTTCATATTTTTTCTTTCTTTAAAAAATAAACTGGATTCGAGATAATATATAATTGGATCGAGAATGATGTACAATTAGACCAGAGATAACATATGACACTACTTCCCTCCTATTTTTCATATTTTCTCTCTATTTAAAAAATAAATTGAACATTAAATTGGAAATAACGTATAATTGGACCGGAGATAACATATAACACTACTTCCCTCCTATTTTATATATTTTCTCTCTATTTTAAAAACAAATTGAACATGAGATAATATACAAGTAGACCACAAATAACACACAATTAGACCGGAGATAGCATATGACACTACTTCCCTCCTATTTTCAAATTTTCTCTCTCTTTAAGAAATAAATTGAACTTGAGATAACATACAATTGTACCGAAAATAACACACACTTGAACCAGAGATAACGTATGACATTACTTCCTTGATATTTTTCATATTTTCTCTCTCTTAAAAAAATAAATTGAACCCGAGATAACGTACAATTGGACCGAAAATAATGTGAAATTGGGCCAAAGATAATGTATGACACTACTTCCCTACTATTTTTCATATTTTTTTCTCTATAAAAAAAAATTGAACCTGAGATAACATACAATTGGACCGAAAATGATGTACAATTGGACCAGATCTCCTATTATATATGGTCATTTACCCATTTTGATTGAGAAATATGTGATATGATCATTAAAAGGTAGTATGTGATATGATAAGTGTCACAACCTAAGTACCCGAGACATGCTTGATGTTTTAATGTACGCCACAATCTAATGAACCCTAATTTTTAAACTTGTAATGAGTGAGGTGTGATAGAATGTTAGTGGCACTTCTTAGTCCTAAGATCCTCTACTATGGGCTAGGAGACTTCAGACTTTCTAGCCAATAGTTTAGGTTGTCCATTCCATCTACCCATGCTTAATATTAAAATGTGCAATAGTACCATGTAGTATTACACATGTAGCACCCCACCACTTTCACATTGTGTTTCCTTTACTACTCTAATGTTCTTGGTGCATGTTCTTTAACCCTTAATATATATTGCCTTTATTATCTTTTTATGTTATGTTAAGTTGTTGCTCAACATGAAATTGTTCATAGTAGTACTTGCGTACTTAGAATACTAAACAAAATTTTAATCTCTCATTGCGACTTTAGTCTCACTTTGGTGATTCTGCATCCATTTTAGGTTCTCACACCCATATTAGGAGTTCCATAACGAGGATCCATCTTCCATAAGACAACAACGAGATGAAGGGTTGGGCCTAGGATTTTTGTGTGTCCAGATTCATTCATGTAAAATTAGGTATGAGTAGGGTGCTTTATATGAGTTGTATCTATGACTTGATTTTTGGTTGTATGATTTGTATATGATCAAAATGTTGTAAGTATGAACATTCATAACTTTTATATAAACAAGTTGTGGCATCCAACTCACAAAAGCAAGATTAATTAAGCGGAAGTGATCATTTGCAGCGGATTACTGAAAATCACTAAAATTTAAAAGCTTTTTCAAAGAGATCCAATCATAGGAAAACTCTTTCAACAAGAACCAATGTATTACATTTACATCCTACTTCATAAGTACATATCTTGTACCATTTCTTCTTGAGGTTTACAACATCAACTGCCTTGTTAAAAACTAAATAGAGACAGTATAAGAACCTCGAGGCATCAAGCCAGAATTTCAAAACGATTTATTCAAAGAAATAACTATTAACTCTGAGGACCTGAGAGTACAGAGACGACACATAGGACTTCTATCTACAAGACACAACATACAGTACACTCAACCTGAGCTGTCACTGCTGTCCCTGCTGCTGCTGAAGTTCCTCCTCTGCAAGATGTTCTCACTCTCCTCCGTACTTGTCCACCTAAAAAATGTTGGATCCCACAAGGCTGAGACAATTGTAATTGCCCCAGCGGGAGATATAACTCTCTGCCAAAAACATTATCAATGCAGTTTAATGATATAAAACTGGGCAGAGGATAAGTAGTTTAAAGCATTCTCAACTTTTAAAGCATTGTAACTATTTATGATAGAACAGTAGATCATCTATTCTCTTAATAAAGAATTGGACGAACATGTATATCATTTATCCATCATATTATACCATCATGTCAACTTCTCTTGTGACACTCATTATCTTGATATATCACCCATGAGACATTCTTATTTCAATCTGTTGGCCTTAGCCAATCTACTAAACATATATGGGATTATATGTACCATGTACTCATATAACATTAATACATGCATTGGGTTGTTACCAATCATGTGTCATCATTACAAGCATTGGGTTATTACCAATCCTGTGTCATCATTGCAGGCATTAAGCCTCTGCCAGGTATTGGACTCTTTAAAACCTGATTACACTGCCAGGCATTGGACACTACCAATCCTGATTTCACAGCCAGACATTGGTCTTTAACCAACCCTGATTACACATCCAGGCATTGGACTTTAACCAATCCTAATTTTACAGCCAGGCATTGGATTTTAACCAACCCTGATTTCACAACCAGGCATTGGACTTTAACCAACCCTGATTACACAGCCAGACATTGGACTTTAACCAATCCTAATTTCACAGCCAGACATTGGACTTTAACCAACCCTGATTACAGGCTTCATGCCTTTGCCATGTATTGGACCCTTCCAAACCTGATTACACCGCCAGACATTGGACTTTAACCAATCCTGATTACACCACCAAGCATTGGACTCTAACCAATCCTGATTTCACATCCAGGCATTGGACTTTAACCAATCCTGATTACACAGCCAGGCATTGGACTTTAACCAATCCTGATTACACCGCCAGGCATTGGACAATACCAATCCTGATTACATAGCCAGTCATTAGACTCTAACCAATCCTGATTACATGCATTATACCTCTGCCATGTATTGGACTTTAACCAATCCTGATTACACAGATCATGGGATATAGATCCCTTTAACTCATCATTAATCATCACATCCTTCTGTAGGCTTTGAACCCTGAGGTTAGCCTTCATAGCTGTTCACATTCTTTATTAAATACAATTATTCCTTTTATTATGTTTATTATTATCATTTCTTACAATAAACTTTAATAATCATCTTGGTGCCTCTCACTATGCCACCATTATTCTCATGGCTCATAAGGCCCATGAAACATCTTGTCACCTCTCACTAGGCAACATCTAACCATATGGCTCACAAGGCCATTAACCATCTTGTCACCTATCACTAGGCAACAACTAATCATATGGCTCACAAGGCCATTACACATCTTGTCACCTCTCACTAGGCAACAATAACATATTACCACATGTAAAACAATAGTAGAACCACTATTCCCTCAATAGGGTTAGGGCTTACTATTCACATTACAATAGGATTTCTCATGTCCCATTACCCAATTTAGGGTTAGGGTTTCCCAGCTCACATTAATTAGGATTTCGTATTTATCAAATCAATCTTAATATATTGCTCCACACCTCTAGGAGAATCCATTAACATCTCGAGTATTCAATCATGTTTATTACTCTTAACATTTGTCATTAAATGATTATAAATTTAAGGTATGAGTTCATTTCTCATCCTTATCATAGTATGACTACATCATACTCATTAGTTTGTCTTAACCCCATTCTCAAGGTATATTATCCTATACTTATCAAAGTATATCAACCTCAATACATGTCATTGTAACAATTTACATAACACATTTCATGTGTTTCTTGTCCAAGTATATTGAATTTGAGATGCATCAAGGTATATCAACCCTGGAATGCTAAAAGTGATATCTGTCATATCTTGATATATCACTTTCCTCAGCACTTTTGTTTACTTGAGTTATCAACTTATCTTGTATTAAGGTATTTCCCATCTTAATACTTCCATCCACTAACCTATCACTTTTACCATGAAGTGCATAGGTCACACACAAGAATGGTCCAGCTATCTTTAATGATATGGACTCATTTTAGGTTACTACATTGCTTACTATAAAGTTGTCTATAGTCAACCATTTGGGATATTTCACCTTTATAAGGCATTACTCACTATTTTAGCATTAGGGCTCTTTCATACCTTTACCTAATAATTTAGGGTTTTGGTTTATCAACATATTGCCCAAAATTAGGTCTTCATGTATAATAACTCAAAATTAGAGTTTCACATACCTTCACCCTGTATTAGCGCTCCTCATCATATCATTGTATAGGGTTTCACATGGCATCACCCTCAACTAGGGTTTCTCATGGCATCACCCTCAATTAGGGATTCTCATGGAATCACCCTCAACTAGGGTTTCTCATGGAATCCCCCTCGACTAGGGTTTTTCATGGAATCACCCTCAACTAGGGTTTCTCATGGAATCACCCTCGACTAGGGTTTCTCATGGAATCACCCTTGACTAGGGTTTCATGATCACTTCATTAAAGCTCATACACTAAAACTTAGTTTAATCATATTGAAGGTGTTTGAGGCCTATCCATTACATGATTATCTTGCATGTATGGATCCCTCTCTCTCTCTCATCCTCTCTAAGATGTTGACTATGTCAAACTTGGACAAATTAGGTCAACCAACCCTTTAATTAAATACATTCAATTAGGGTTGACATAGTGTATTGAAATATTGCTTATCTAAGCTTCAAGGATTAACTCATCTAGGGTTACCAATCACTTGGTACCTTACAGGTAAACCCTAGTGATTATCTTTGAGATAAATCAGTGACAACCATAGGGTCATTTTATCTTTCATCACCTTGGGTTTCCAATTGACTTAACCACATTGAAACATCCAAACATTCTTGACCATTGATGCTCCAAACGATTTGAAACCGAATGGACTTGGGTCTCCAAATGGTTTGAGACCATTTGGTCTCAAACGGTCTTGAGACCATTTGGACCCAAACGGTCTTGAGACCGTTTGGTCCAAACCTTCTCAAAACTGAATGGACTAATCAAGGTCTTTCAACACTTTATCAATTCAAGGTTTCAATCAATAAACCCCCTATCAATTGAACTATTGATTTATTATTCATTTGAACCATTGAATCACCCTTCAATTGGACCTTCAATTAGGGGTTTGAACCCAATTGAACTAGGGTTTATAATTAATACACCATCAATTATGGTATTGAAATTGAGGAAACATCAATGGTTGACATTGTGGAACTAATTCAATTGAAATCGTTGGATCATCATCAAACCATGATATGACCTGACCTCAAACGGTATTGAGGTTGTTTGGATGACCTCCAAATGGTCTTGAGACCGTTTTCCCCATCCATCATTGAAATTGTGAAATTCAATTAGGGTTTAGCTCATTAGGTTGATCACCAATTGAACAATTGATTGCATTTCAGTTTACCATCTCTGGTCCTTCAATTACTCAACCATACTCAACCCTAATCCTCCAAACGGTCTTGGTTGACCTCCAAATGGTCTTGAGACCATTTGGGTGACCTCCAAACGGTCTTGAGACCATTTGGGTTAATCAACCCAAAATTTAAATCAATCAATTGAAAATTCAGCACTTAACCTGATTAGGGTTTCTAATTGGAGGATTGTCCATACATTGAATTAATCAATTGGATCCATTGGATCATCATCCAACATGTACTAGGGTCCTGACCTCAAATGGTCAACCCATCCAAATGGTCAACCCTTCCAAATGGTTTGGGATCCAAACCTCCAAACAATTTGCAAACCGTTTGGTCACCAAACAGTTTGGTGAAACTGATTGGACCATATGTTGAAACCGTTTGCATTAAATATTTGGGGAGGTGTGTGATTATGATTATGCCATCATAATCAAGCTCTAAACCCACAAAACTTGTTGCGATTTTCATGGTGATTGCATCAATCAACCAAATAAAATTTTGAGAATGAAGAAAGGATCAACAATTGATAAGGAATTGAATGCAATAACAATATTAAGGGTTCCAGTTATAAAACCCATCTCCAATTGAGCTTCAAAGATCCAAGATCACGTCAACAATGGTGGATGCAACTCCTTTCACCATCCCAAGGCTCGTCCTCAAGCTTTGAGTGAAAAGGAATGGTTAGAATTGAAGATGGGATTGGGATATGAAGAAATCATGCATTGATTTTCGATTTCCACCATGGAATCAAGGTAAACAAAGGTCAAGAAGCTTACCAACAGGTTGGGGGTTGTCATCCTATTGCTCCAAGCTCCCTTGGTCGTTTTTGCAAGCAAGAAGTGAAAGTGGGTTCAAAATTCCCCTTTCAAGCTATGGATAAATGAGCATATATGTATTTTATTAAAAATTCATTTAAGAGAGAGAAAGTAGGGGATAACTCCTCCATTTCCTTGCCACTTTCCCCCTTACCTTCCTTGGCTACGAGTCTATCTCTTTTTCCTATTATTACTATCAATTATCCATGATTTAAAGAAAAGCAAATTAAGTACCTTAAATCATATTATAATAACATCCATAAGTGAGTGGATATTTCTTTTTGTTATAATAATGTGAGTGAGTTATCCACTTCCCTTAGATATTTTCGTGCCTTTGCAAGGAACATGGTCGTCCACATATATGGATTTCAACCATTTCAATTTTGGTTGAAGGGCACTTCAATTAATATATTTATTTTTGCATATAATTGAAGTAAAGTTCCAATTATGCTTAAATCTTGATTATTTTAATATCAAGATTCTCTCTCCTCCAAAATGATACAAATGAGATGCTCCTATCATTTTCTTTGCTCTACATGATGACAAGAAACATTAGGGACTATTCTGAAGTGGTAATTTGCATATTGAACCCTGGGTTTTGGGTAAATTGCACATTGCACCAAAATTAGGTTTTAATGCATAAACATTGCTTAATCAGCTCTTTCTTGGTACTCAGGCTACCACAGGCCAAGCCACTACATCATATTCATTCTCATGATGCTTCGACACATGAGGAACATCTTATCATGTAACTTTTGCAATTTAACCCCTCAACTTGGGTAATTTGCACTTTAGTCCAAAACAAGCAAAACATTATTTCAACATTATTCGAAAAGGACTAAAATTAAAACATGAGTTCCTATTGAGCCTTAATTACTTTTCAAAAGATAAGAGCAAAACATATAATCAACCTTATTAAGAAAAACATCTAGGGTTAAGGCTTAACCCAGGTCAGGGATGTTACAATTATAAACCCCTAACAAGGATTTCGTCCCCAAAATCCCAGATAAAGGGAGACAGATATTATTCATACATCATCTCATCAAGTCTCATAACATCTCAATGTCATGTTTATGCAAGGCATAAACCCCTAACATATGATGTCCATGCTATATTATATAAATGACCTAATTTCATAGTTAACCACTCCAGGTGGTTAACATAAATTATCTGATACCATAATTCCTAACCTTGGTATTCATCACATGTGCTGAAAACACATCACATTTCATCTTTCTTTCATACTGGGACATTTCTTGTTATACATATCTTTTTCTTGGAACCCAAGTCCAAGACAACTGATACTCTTCTAAGTATCCATCAAATAAACATTTTTAATTGTGCACATCAAGTGTCCTAAGACCCACTTGATTGCCATGTCCCTGAAAGGAAAGAAAACAAAGAATCATATTCTTCTTTTGTTTATAAGTTGATTTATAATTAAATCAATTTCCTTCGTATATCAATTAGAATGTGGTAGAAATATCCATGCCACATCTCCTTCTTCATTAGGCTTCTTTGGATTGTTTCAGAATGATTACTTGATCAGAGTAATAAAAAAGATAACAACCTAGGTATGTCATACTTACCTTGCCTTCAATAATTGTATACCTGGACAGGGTACTCAAGAACTAAATTTAGGTAGTATGCTTTTATTTTATTTTATGTTTTCATTTCTTTAAATTTGATATACTTAATATCTCAGATTTTCTCTGAGTTCTGCTTTCATTTCTTCCCTTCCTTGATGAAGAAAGAGAAATTTCAAAACACATGAAAGAATATTAAACTGAACACAAGTTTTCATTCTACTTATCTTTTCCTCATATCCTCAAAGGATTATACAGATGAACTAAAGAATACTACCTTTCTTATAGTAGAGAGTAGAGGATATTTCAAAATAGAAAGTTTTATCTTGACATGTCTACCTCTTACAAGTTATCTAGTGTCTTGTTTGTTGAGTCACCTCATCACTTTCTATTTGGACATTGCCACCTCAGATGTCCTCTCTATCCACATCTATAGCAAGCTCGAAGCTTTTTAGGTGACTGCTGCTCAGGTGCACTATATTGTACTTGAGTCGGTACTACTGAAATCTTTGATTGTTTAGTACCACTAATTCCTTGTTCTTGTAACTATTTAGACTTCCTTTTAAGGTCTATCTCATGTTTCTTTATCACAAACCCTTCTATCCTTCGAATTGACTCCACAAATGTAGCAAACCTCTCTCTACTTTCTAGGGCAGAAGCCGGAATAGACATCTCAACATTCAATCCTTTCTCAAAATGTCGAATCTTTTCCTCCTCAGTGGCAGCCATCTGAGGATAAAATCATAAAAGTTCCATGAACTTAACCTCATATTCACTTATTGACATGGCTCCCTGTCATATCTTCTCAAATTGTGAGATCTTTTCATCTAAATAAGTCTTTGGAAAATACTTATTGACGAATTCTCGACGAAATTCCTCCCATCCAACCTCTTCATCATTCCTTTTTATTTCTTCTATAGCCCACCAATGTCCAGAACTACCCTTCAAAAGGTACACAACATGATTAACTTTGTCAGCATTTGGGATACTAAGGATCTTAAAAGCCTTTTCTATCTCAGTGGGCCAGAGATCAACATCTGTTGGGTTAGATGTCCCAGCATATTCTATGGCTCCTACACGACGTAGTCATTCAAAGGTCTTACCAGACCCATATCCCTCATTGGGAGCTGGTGCCCTAGGTGCCTGTGCTGGCATCCGGTCTGTCATATGCATCACTGTAGTCATGAATTGCCCAAAAAGTGTAGAAAAAGCTGGGTTTCTCATCACGACTTCATCAACATGGGGATTCTCTGGCACTGTTTCTTCTCTTGCCTGATCCCTGGCACCTTTTACTGGTGCAACAACATTGCTCTCAACAACATATTCCTCATGTCCTCCAGACATCTTTGAGTTATATATCTTCTTCTGCATAAGCAGAAGGCACTATAAGATACACTGGGTACACTTAGAACAGACTCGATACCTTAGTCCTATGTCTCTGTAGACTCAGTGAACCTAGAGCTATGATACCACTAAATTGTGGCATCCAACTCACAAAAACAAGATTAATTAAGCGAAAGTGATCATTTGCAGCGAATTACTGAAAATCACTTAAAATTAAAACCTTTTTCAAAGAGATCCAATCATAGGAAAACTCTTTCAACAAGAACCAATGTATTACATTTACATCTTAGTTCATAAGTACATATCTTGTACCATTTCTTCTCGAGGTTTACAACATCAACTGCCTTGTTAAAAACTAAACACAGATAGTATAAGAACCTCGAGGCATCAAGCCAGAATTTCAAAACGATTTATTAAAAGCACTAACTATTAACTCTGAGGACCTGAGAGTACAGAGACGACACATAGGACTTCTATCTACAAGACACGACAGACAGTACACTCAACCTGAGTTGTCACTACTGTCCCTGCTGCTGCTGAAGTTCCTCCTCTGCAAGATGTTCTCACTCTCCTGCGTACTTGTCCACCTAAAAAATGTTTGATCCCACAAGGGTGAGACAATTGTAATTGCCCCAGCGGGAGATATAACTCTCCGCCAAAAACATTATCAATGCAGTTTAATGATATAAAACTGAGCAGAGGATAAGCAGTTTAAAGCATTCTCAACTTTTAAAGCATTGCAACTATTCATGATAGAACAATAGATCATCTATTCTCTTAATAAGGAATTGGAAGAACATGTATATCATTTATCCATCATATTATACCATCATGCCAACTTCTCTTGTGACACTCATTATCTTGATATATCACCCATGAGACATTCTTATTTCAATCTGTAGGCCTTAGCCAATCTACTAAACAGATATGGGATTATATCTACCATGCACTCATATACCATTAATACATGCATTGGGTTATTACCAATCCTGTGTCATCATTACATGCATTGGGTTATTACCAATCCTATGTCATCATTGCAGGCATTAAGCCTCTGCTAGGTATTGGACTCTTCCAAACCTGATTACACCGCCAGACATTGGACACTACCAATCCTGATTTCACAGCCAGACATTGGTCTTTAACCAACCTTGATTACACAACCAGACATTGGACTTTAACCAATCCTGATTTCACAGCCAGGCATTGGACTTTAACCAACCCTGATTTCACATCCAGACATTGGACTTTAACCAACCCTGATTACACAGCCAGTCCTTGGACTTTAACCAATCTTGATTTCATAGCCAGACATTAGACTTTAACCAACCTTGATTATAGGCTTAATGCCTCTGCCAGGTAATGGACCCTTCCAAACCTGATTACACCGCCAGTCATTGGACTTTAACCAATCCTGATTACACCGCCAAGCATTGGACTCTAACCAACCCTGATTTCACATCCAGGCATTAGACTTTAACCAATCCTGATTACACCGCCAGGCATTGGACTTTAACCAATCCTGATTACACCGCCAGGCATTGGACACTACCAATCCTGATTACATAGCCAGGCATTGCACTCTAACCAATCCTGATTATAGGCATTACACCTCTTCTAGGTATTGGACTTTAACCAATCCTGATTACACAGATCATGGGATATAGATCCCTTTAACTCATCATTAATCATCACATCCTTCTCTAGGCTTTGAACCCTAAGGTTAGCCTTCATAGCTGTTCACATTCTTTATTAAATAAAATTATTCCTTTTATTAGGTTTATTATTATCATTGCTTACAGTAAACTTTTATAATCACCTTGGTGCCTCTCACTATGCCACCATTGTTCTCATGGCTCATAAGGCCCATGAAGCATCTTGTCACCTCTCACTAGGCAACATATAACCATATGGATCACAAGGCCATTAACCATCTTGTCACCTATTACTAGGCAACAACTAATCATATGGCTCACAATGCCATTACACATCTTGTCACCTCTTACTAGGCAACAATAACATATTACCTCATGTAAAATAATAGTAGCACCACTATTCCCTCAATAGGGTTAGGGCTTACTATTCACATTACAATAGGATTTCTCATGTCCCATTACCCAATTTAGGGTTAGGGTTTCCCGGCTCACATTAATTAGGATTTCATATTTATCAAATCAATCATAATATATTTCTCCACACCTCTAGGAGCATCCATTAACATATTGAGTATTCAATCATGTTTATTATTCTTAACATTTGTCATTAAATGATTATCAATTCAAGGTATAAGTTCATTTCTCATACTTATCATGGTATGACTACATCATACTCATTAGTTTGGCTTAACCCCATTCTCAAGGTATATTATCCTATACTTATCAAAGTATATCAACCTCATTACATATCATTGTAACAATTTACATAACACATTTCATGTGTTTCTTGTCCAAGTATATTGAATTTGAGATGCATCAAGGTATATCACCCCTGGAATGCTATAAGTGATATCTATCATATCTTGATATATCACTTTCCTCAGCACTTCCATTTACTTGAGTTATAAACTTATCTTGTATTAAGGTATTTCCCATCTTAATACTTCCATCCACTAACCTATCACTTTTACCATGAAGTGCATAGGTCACACACAAGAATGGTCCAACTATCTTCAATGATATGGACTCATTTTAGGTAACTGCATTGCTTACTATAAAGTTGTCTATAATCAACCATTTGGGATATTTCACCTTTATAAGTCATTACTCACTATTTTAACATTAGGGCTCTTTCATACCATTACCTAGTAATTTAGGGTTTTGGTTTATCATCATATTGCCCAAAATTAGGGCTTCATGTATAATAACTCAAAATTAGAGTTTCACATACCTTCACCCTGTATTAGGGCTCCTCATCATATCATTGTATAGGGTTTCACATGGCATCACCCTCAACTAGGGTTTCTCATGGCATCACCCTCAATTAGGGTTTCTCATGGAATCACCCTCAACTAGGGTTTCTCATGGAATCACCCTCGACTAGGGTTTCTCATGGAATCACCCTTGACTAGGGTTTCTCATGGAATCCCCCTCGACTAGGGTTTCTCATAGAATCACCCTCAACTAGGAATTCTCATGGAATCACCCTCGACTAGGGTTTCTCATGGAATCACCCTTGACTAGGGTTTCTCATGGAATCACCCTCAACTAGGGTTTCTCATGGATTCTCATGGAATCACCCTCGACTAGGGTTTCATGATCACTTCATTAAAGCTCATACACTAAAATCTTAGTTTAATCATATTGAAGGTGTTTGAGGCCTATCCATTACATGATTATCTTGCATGTATGGATTCCTCTCTCTCTCATCCTCTCTAGGATGTTGACTATGTCAAACTTGGACAAATTAGGTCAACCAACCCTTTAATTAAATACATTCAATTAGGGTTGACAAAGCGTATTGAAATATTGCTTATCTAAGCTTCAAGGATTAACTCATCTAGGGTTACCAATCACTTGGTACCTTAAAGGTAAACCCTAGTGATTTTCTTTGAGATAAATCAGTGACAACCATAGGGTCATTTTATCTTTCATCACCTTGGGTTTCCAATTGACTTAACCACATTGAAACATCCAAACGTTCTCGACCATTGATTCTCCAAATGGTTTGTAACCGAATGGACTTGGGTCTCCAAACGGTTTGAGACCGTTTGGACCCAAACGGTCTTAAGACCGTTTGGTCCAAACCTTCTCAAAACCGAATGGACCAATCAAGGTCTTTCAACACTTTATCAATTTAGGGTTTCAATCAATAAACCCCCTATCAATTGAAATACTAATTTATTCTTCATTTGAACCATTGAATCACCCTTCAATTGGACATTCAATTAGGGTTTTGAACCCAATTGAACTAGGGTTTATAATTAATACACCATCAATTAGGGTATTGAAATCTAGGAAACATCAATGGTTGACATTATGGAACTAATTCAATTGAAATCGTTGGATCATCATCAAACCATGATATGACCTGACCTCAAATGGTCTTGAGGTTGTTTCGATGACCTCCAAATGGTCTTGAGACCGTTTGCCCCATCCATCATTGCAATTGTGAAATTCAATTAGGGTTTAGCTCATTAGGTTGATCACCAATTGAACAATTGATTGCATTTCAATTTACCATCTCTGGTCCTTCAATTACTCAACCATACTCAACCCTAATCCTATAAACGGTCTTGTTTGACCTCCAAACGGTCTTGAGAACATTTGGGTTAATCAACCCAAAATTTAAATCAATCAATTGAAATTTCAACACTTAACCCGATTAGGATTTCTAATTGAAAGATTGTCCATACATTGAATTAATCAATTGGATCCATTGGATCATCATCCAACATGTACTAGGGTCCTGACCTCAAATGGTCAACCCTTCCAAATGGTTTGGGATCCAAACCTCCAAACGGTTTGCAAACCGTTTGGTCGCCAAACGGTTTGGTGAAATCGATTGGACCATATGTTGAAACCATTTGCATTAAATATTTGGGGAGGTGTGTGCTTATGATGATGTCATCATCATCAAGCTCTAAACCCATGAAACTTGCTGTGATTTTCATTGTGATTGCATCAATCAACCAAAAAATTTCGAGAATGAAGAAAGGATCAACAATTGATAAGGAATTGAATGCAATAACAATATTAAGGGTTCAAGTTATAAAACCCACCTCCAATTGAGCTTCAAAGCTCCAAGATCATGTCAACAATGGTGGATGCAACTCCTTTTACCATCCCAAGTCTCGTTCTCAAGCTTTGAGTGAAAAGGAATGGTTAGAATTGAAGATGGGATTGGGATATGAAGAAATCATGCATTGATTTTCGATTTCTACCATGGAATCAAGGTAAACGAAGGTCAAGAAGCTTACCAATAGGTTGGGGGTCGTCCTCTTGTTTCTCCAAGCTCACTTGGTCGTTTTTTCAAGCAAGAAGTGAAAGTGGGTTCGAAATTCCCCTTTCAAGCTATGGATAAATGAGCATATATGTATTTTATTAAAAATTCATTTAAGAGAGAGAAAGTAGGGGATAACTCCTCCATTTCCTTGCCACTTTCCCCCTTCCATTCCTTGATTACGAGGATATCTCTTTTGCCTCTTATTCCTATCAATTATCCATGATTTAAATAAAAGCAAATTAAGCACCTTAAATCATATTATAATAATATCCATAAGTGAGTGGATATTTCTTTTTCTTATAATAATGTGAGTGAGTTATCCACTTCCCTTAGATATTTTTTGTGCCTTTGAAAGGCACATGGTCGTCCACATATATGGATTTTAACCATTTAAATTTTGGTTGAAGGGAACTTCAATTAATATATTTATTTTTGCATATAATTGAAATAAAGTTCCAATTATGCTTAAATCTTGATTATTTTAATATCAAGATTCTCTCTCCTCCAAAATGATACAAATGAGACGCCCCTCGCATTTTATTTGCTCTACATGATGCCAAGAAACATTAGGGACTATTATGAAGTGGTAATTTGCATATTGAACCCTGGGTTTTGGGTAAATTGCACATTGCACCAAAACTAGGTTTTAATGCATAAACATTGCTTAATCATCTCTTTCTTGGTACTCAGGCTACCACAGGCCATGCCACTGCATCATCTTCATTCTCATGTTGATTCGACACATGAGGAACATCTTATCATGTAACATTTGCAATTTAACCCCTCAACTTGGGTAATTTGCACTTTAGTCCAAAACAAGCAAAACATTATTTCAACATTATTCAAAAAGGACTAAAATTGAAACATGAGTTCCTCTTGAGCCTTAATTACTTTTCAAAAGATAAGAGAAAACATATAATCAACCTTATTAAGAAAAACATCTAGGGTTAAGGCTTAACCAGGTCAGGGATGTTACACAAGTGGTGTGAACTTGATCAATTATGATGAATGTTGTACATTTACCTATATGTATAAAATATATATAATAGGCCTTTTACTATGATCTGCATGTGAATATTGTGGAAATTGTTGTTTGAGCATATGTTGCCTTCTTGATTTATCATGATATTATGTTTGATTCAACTTTTTGTTTCAACTTTTTTTGTGGACACGATATCATGTTTTTCTTATGCACATATCCTAGGGTTGGGTGCCACATTTTGTAGTATTAGAGTCCAGGTCTCCCATCATTATAAAGACATAGGATGGTGTGCCTATTCTTATGTGTTCCTTCATATTTAGTCTATTTATGGTTATGTAGATATGGTTTAACAATGAGAAGGTCATTCAAAGTTTAATTTTTGTGTTGCATATGGATAAGGAGCAATAGATATCACCATTATATAGAGTTCTTGAGGTGAGGCCTACATCGCCTCCAGTGCCACTCTTGAATCCTATAAAACTAGTTGCACTGACTATCTTGGCTAATTTTGGGAAATTGGTGACCACCTTCATGCACATGATGGAAAGGATGCCTATTCCCTCAACCTAGGAAACACATGTTGAGTTCTTTAGGAGTTCAAGGAAGGCTAGTGAGAGACTGTGAAGAGTTGGTACAACATAGTATGCTTGTATGCCAAACATGATAAATGTAGATCTTTGGTTGATCAAGTTGGAGAAGGATTTCTAGATCCTAGATATACAAGAGGAGGAGGAAATCAAGCCTGTGATTTATCTCCTAAAGGGTATTTTTGGCCTATGTTGGTTTGTGGAGGAGGAGAAGAGGTTTAGAAAGGTGATTACCTAGGATGAGATTAGAAATGAGTTTGAGGACAAGTATTTTATCCAATCATAACTATGAGAGAAGATGAGACCGCTTGAGAACCTATATGGGAGGTCCTTGTTAGTGATTTATACAAATTAAAGTTGATGGATCTGTTGAGGTTCTATCCTCAGTTAGCCTCAATTGACAATGACATAATTAGACATTTTTGAGAAGCGCTTGTATGATGAGTTGCAACAGTTACATTGATGATGAAGATGAGAAGATATTTTCTTTGCTTTCATGGATTAAATGGGGAGGGTTGAGAGGGTGATGAATTTGAATCAATGTAGAGTTTGGTACTCTAACAACAGATAGATGAGTGGCTTTATGAGGCTGAGGTATTCAATGTCAAAAAAAATGTCATACAAGATGCCTAAAATGTCAGAGCCAATGACTCATATGCATTCACAGTGTCACCACAAAAGGAAAGGGGAAAGGTTATTTCCCCCTCTAGAGCTATGAATTCATATTCCATGTTAGTTACAAGACCACATAGGCCAAATAATAGCAAATAGTTCATGATCCGTGACAAGCATCACATTGGTCCATGTTGTTATAAGACCAGATAGTGTTACCAATTTAGGTGGCATCGTCAGTTGGTGTATTGCAATTGTAGAACGTTACACAATAGAGGAGATTTCAAAGTAAGTGCAATAGAAGGGAGCATCTTGGAGATGTCAAGGATAAACATCACAAGAAGGGTCTTCAAGACTAATAACTAAGAGTATGGGTAATAGCTACCCATAGACAACTATAAGAGTCTACACTATGACTCATACAGAAGGATTCATCTCCCTAATGGTCATCACATGTCTGATGGAACTTTTTCATTCTGATTAAATGCATCATCTTTCATTAAATTTTACCTAACTTGGATGTAACACACTCATCTATCATCAGAGAGGTAATATATTTTTATAACTTTCCTATTATAAATATGCCCTATGAGCCTTTACTGGATATTATGTTAGTGGGTTCAATAGTGTTCATGGAGGTGTATCCATCTTGTGTCCTTCATTTTTCAGAGGCACACCATTTAAGTCAATTTGTTACCACTTGATATGCATGGGTTTGAATTGATCCTAGGGATGGATAACCCACTGAAGTATAAGGTGGTTCTGGACAATGGGTCTAAGGTTGTAGAATTTCTATCATAGTCATATTGATTGGTCTTCACAAGGAAATAAGAATATCTTTCCTACATGTCTAGTGTTTGTAACTTGGCATAGAAAATCTTCAAATATACATGTTCATTTTTCTAGCATGTAATGATTACCATAGTGAAGTCTCCTAGGATAGATTATAATACAATGGTATTGAAATTTAAGGATGTGCTTATTAAGGAGTTTCTAGGTATACCCCCATGTAGAGAGATTAACTTTGAGATCTCTGGTATCTAGTACTCAGCCTACTACTCAAGTGTCATAAGGGACGGCACTAGAAGATATGAGAGTTAAACAATAAAGCTTCAAGAGTTGTCAAACAAGGGATTTATACGTCCAAGCACATCAGTTTGAGGTGCTCCTCATTTTTTTGTGAAGAAGGATAAATCTATGAGGTTGTGCATATATTCTTAATAGTTGAGTAGACTAATTGTGAAGAATAAGTACCCCTTTTAAGTATACATGATAAGATTGATTAGTTTTGAAGGGTTCTAAAATGTTTTCTAATATAGAACTGATATATGGATACCATAATTTTAAGGATTAAGATGTATGACATGCCTAAGACATCTTTCACAACTATGTATAGTCACTAAGTTTTGAAATTATTCCATTTATGCTAAACAATCCAAACACATTTTTCATGGATCTGATGAATATAGTGTTAAAAAAATACCTAGATAAGTTTGTGGTGGTTTTATAGATGATATCTTGATACACTCTAGGGATACATATTAGCATAAGACACATCAGTGTCTAGCTTTATAGATTTTAAGGAAGCATAAGTTTTAGGATAAGTTTAGTAAGTGTGAATTTTAGCTGACCAAAGTATATTTTCTTGTACATGTCATATCTGTGAAGGGGATTTGTGTAGATCCCACAAGAATAAAGTTTACTTGTACAAAGCATGCCCAACACCAATGGTAGTTTAGGGATTCCTTAGTCTAGCTAGTATAGATGGTTCATCATGAAATTTAGTTCTATATCTTTGTCTTTGACCAGACTAACCAAGAAGGGTGTAAATTTTGTCTATGATGAAGAACTTCTGTGGTGTTTGTAACTATTCAAGGATTATTTCACTTTAATACATGTGTTGATTCATCCAAAAATAGTGAAAGATCACAACATCTTTTCTGATGCTTTGAGGAGAGGTTTATGTTGTGTTATGATGTAATAGAAGAACGTATGTCTTATGCTTTCTGACAACTTAAGAAGTATAAGAAGAACTATCCAACATAGATATGGAGTTAGTAATTATTGTTTTGGATTTGAAGGTGTGGTTGCTACCTTTATGGGGTGAATTGACAAATCTTCATCGTCGACGGATGCTCCTATTACACTCATAGTCTCTGAAGGATGAGAACCAACTATGTAGCATCTACATTGATAATTCAATTATTGTACACATCATTAGTCTGATCCTTTGTAGGAACTATCCATAATAACAAACTTGCCAAATGGATCTATTTATCATACAGAGATTCATTGTTCCTGACCCTACTTCTCCTTAATTGTTATTTGAATAAAAGATCACAATAAACTTTTGGTAAAAGTTATGTCTTGGTCTGAGCGGGGATAGAATTTTTCTTCTGCATGTCTATGGAGTTTTGAAAATCCAAACATCTCAAAGATAGATATAGAGGTAGAGGAATTTTTGAACGAACCACACTCCTTCGTATACATCAAGAGTCCATTGATGAAAAGGGGATGTGGAAAACTTGAACCCAATTCCTACAGTGATGGATATAAGTGCAATTGAAATTCAGATTATAAGAGCCTCAAATACATATTTGCATATAAGGAGATAACACATGAGGAAAATATGATGGTTGAAGTTGATTGAAGAGTATGATCATACTAGATTATTATCACCCCAAAAAGATGAATGTTGTGGATAATTCTTTAAGTAAGAGTTCATTTTCATCTTCATCAATAGACAAACATATAATTATGTTGCATCACCTTTAGAAAGAGGGACATGTTGATATCTGTGACAAAGTGGATTTTTCTCTCCACCATATATGCATACCCTCAATCATAAGATGCTCAATTACACTCAATGATCTATGCCTTCATAAATTGGATTTCTTGGAAATTTTATTTCTTAATTGTTGAGTTCGGATCCTAGATGTAGAAATATGAGAAAGAAGGGAGACTCACCTTCTTTTATTCATCGAAACAAATTCAATTTTTTTCTAATACAATACATAAAAAAACAAATAAATAACTAAATTAACAAAATTTTCCTTATGTAGAGGCAATGATAACACCAAATTTTGTGATGTTTTTGGCCCTTATTTCGTTATCAATTCTGCCCTTTTAAATTGATTTCCTCTCCTTTTTGTCATGTTTTTGCATAAACAGGCCACACTACGCTTTTAACTCAATATTATCATCTTTTGCAGAGTTTTCCTTGATTTTAACTCATTTATCAGCAAAAAGGCCCGTCCCAGCCCACAAACGTGTTCCACCTGCATCGGCCTTCCTACCAACCAGTCGGCCAATACGCTCACTGCCCGACAGGGCAGCACGATACACTGCCGCGCGACACGAGGGTGCCGTGCAAGAGGAAGCAGACGAGCGATACACCATTTACCCGATAGGGAGCCAAACTCACCACGAGTGCCGAAGCGTGTCGCGCGATACAAGCCACCCACCGACAGGTGCCACTCGTCACGTTGACTGACACGCTCCCAGCCAGACATCCTTATTATGGGCGACGAGCATATAGGGCACCCCTGAACCCACGATAATAAGAGCTGATGAAGAACACGTGGCGTCCGAAGTACCATAACTTCCCCCAACCACTTCCTATAAATAGCAGCTACATGACTCTGATGGGATGGGTCAGAATCTCTCGAAAGCCAACTGAGGAAAACATATGAAGCTAGCGTGTCGTGCCTCAAAGGTGTCCCGGGCGATTCTAGGTGAGCACTTCCCCATCCCGAGAGGGAGGGAATGGTTCACTTAGGGTTGGCCCCGGGCACCGCTGCAGGCCGATATCGACCAACAAGGATGCCCGATACTGGAAGCAACACTCTGGCCCGACACAATACCAAGCCCGATACGCATCACCCGTCACGACGTGTCGCCCGAGAGGGTGCCGCCCGACATGATCGTATCGGGCATGGGCGCCTCGCACGATACGTCCTCCCGTCATGAGTGTGTCACCTGAGAGGGTGTGCCACCCGACACGGGTGTATCGGGCAAGGCTCCCGCCCGATATCGGGCTGGAGGGTCTGCTACTTCCTGTCGCCCTTCTAAATCAAGAAGGCAGCATTTATCTTTACTTATTTCAGTCATTTACTCTCTTTACTTATGCAATGTAACCAGACCCTTTTATGCTAATGGAGTTAGAAGAGCCTTAATTATCTGCTGCTTTATGTTTGACCCCTTTTGTTGGATGATTGCTATGTTTAACATCTGAACTCTAGCTTGTACACTTGGATCACGTTTCGATTAGCTACCGAATCGTGTTTCCCGTTGCAGCAACCTCGAGAGAGGTGTTGTGGCTCTAGTGTTTGGTCTGATACTAGAGTATGAGAGTGCCCAGGATCAGAGTTGCTTTAGTGACCTTTCCACTCTAACTTAAGCCCAGTAACCTCGAGAGGGGTATTGATGCTTAGTTAGAGGTACCCGCTTCGAGAGGAGGGGTACATGATGTTTCTGCTACCGCTTGTTTTATCGAAGCTTTCTCATTCATTCCTTACTTAAGCAATAGTATTATCTCTCTGTTTCCGTTGCACGAAAACCCCTAAAAACTGATAAATGCTCAAAACCTTAATTTTCCTCATAGCTCCAGTTGGAGATAGATTTCTTTTATTTTATCGATCCTAGCCTGTTGTTCCCTTGGGGAACTTTTATCATCTCCTTACCCATACCGGAGTGTAACGTGTCGATTCCGCGTTCGCCAACACTACCACCCTTGTCCCTGTGTTCAACCCCGTATATCTACTTCGACCCCGTAAACAAAGTTGCGGGGGCCTAGAAGGTTTCGGGTTATAAATTTAAAAGTCTGACTACTTCAAATCCGCTCCACTTTTCGAACGCGCGATTTAGGCCGGTCAACTTTTTGGTGCCGTTACCGGGGACAAGGCAAAATGGTACTGTTGACGAACCCAAATCCACTAACTACACTCCAGTGCCTCAAGCTTAGAAATGAGCTTGACAACACTCTCTTTTTCCTTTTCTTTATATTTTAACCTAAAATTAGTAATTCTTATTATTAACACAGGTTTTCTAAACTTGGTTTTTCATGTTATTCAGCTACTCAGAAGGGAGGCATTCAGATCAATTTGAGCACCGACATCATCAGAAATGCCGCCTCGCGTCGAACGACCCCTTTCAGTAGGTGAGCACCAAGCGAGAGCTAGACCTCACTCCCCTCTGCCTGAAGATAATGATCGCTATGACGGCAATGATCAACCTGAAGATCCCAAAATAGAACAGTTCAAGGATGACCATCGCCGAGATAGATGTCATCACCACCGGAGGCACAGAAGGAATCAAAATAATCAAGAACAACACCAGGGAGGCAGTGACAGTGACAATTCCAATGAAGAAGAAAAGACCCTAAGGGAGTTAGCTTCCACCAAGGCTAAAAATTCCAGATGCCCTGTTGTCATCTCGAGATTGAATGCAGCCAACTTCGAGCTAAAGCCATCAGTCATCTCTATGATCCAGAACAAAAGCTTTAGAGGGAGTTCAAAGAATGATAATCCCAATCACCATTTAGATGCTTTTAAGAATATCTGTGACACCATCAAGATGCGGGGAGTCCCACAGGAGGTAATCTATTGCAAGGGATTCATCTTTTCTTTGGAAGATAAGGCTCTATCATGGTACCTGGGGCTTCCACACCAATCTCTTAATGGATGGAGTGCACTGGCAGATGCCTTTGTAAACAAGTTCTATCCTACCGAGAAGACCGTCCGGAACAGACAAAGGATCACTTCTTTCATGCAGAAGCCGAGAGAGAATCTCCATGATGCCTGGGAAAGATACCAAGAATATCAGAGGGACTGCCCTCATCACAACTATAAGAAAGGTTTCTTGATAACTACCTTCTACAATGGTCTAACCCCTGAGGAAAGGGTTTCACTGAATGCAGCGACAGGTAGTGACTTTCTGGGGAAGAAGCCGAGCAGATCTGAGAAGATCATCAAGAACATGGCCGAGTTGCAAGCCGACACAGACTATGATAGATCAGACAGGGGACATGCTAAGAAGGCTAGTGAAGGACCTTCATTTGAATCCAAGGCTCTGGAAACTATCACCTCTTAGATCTAGAGGATACCCACTGATGTGAAACAGCTAAAAGAATCTAGTGGAAAGGGAAAGAAACAAGTTGAAAAGGTAATGAAATGTGTCACCTGTGGAGAAGGTGGACACGGGGTAGATAACTGTATCTACACCCGACCTGACGAATCGAGTGAAACTGAATATGAGGCTGAGGAGACTGAGAATGTCTCTTTTGTTAATTTCAAGAGGCCAGATCATCCTTGTTTCAGTTATGGCAACAAAGATGCGGCAGAAAATTCGCATCAACTGCATATCTCCACCAAGCCACCTCAAGTTTTCAAGAAAAGAGGAGGACAAGGTCAATTCACCAGAATCACTTCTTTCCAGTCAAGGACAAGGTCAAGCCAAGGAGCAGGGACAAGACAAGGTTTCGAACCAACCAGACTTGGTTGGCCAATTATTTGATTTTGTATAGAAACAAGATACCATCAATAACCAGCTGGCGCAGAGTGCGCTTTCAAATTTGGGAGTTTTGAACTCCATGTAGGTCCAGATGGCGGATATGTAGACGCATCAATGCCAAATTGATCAGCAGTTGGCCCAGATGGCCGAATTGATAAAGAATCCCTCGGGCAAGATACCTTCCAACACCGAATCCGCTAAAAAGGCAGGGCTGTGATCAGAAAGGACAGAGATCAACTTGCAAGATATGGATGCTACTGGAGGCGAAAAGTGAAGGGCCTGGAGCTGATGAGATGGCGATGCAAACTGCAACGCTCCTCGGGAAGCAGCCCGAGCTTTTACTTTTCCTAGAATAGGATGTTATTTACTTTCTTGCAAGAAAAACATTATGAACATTTGGACTGTAATAAGGCCCGAGTCAATGCATGTGGCACGTGCACAGACTCTTCTATTTTATGGGTCACTACTCTATTTTATGGGCATTAATGGGTAATACTATCTGAGGCTGGGAACTTAACCTTAGGCCAATGATGTTTTACCCATCAATCACTTTTTCTTTTGCTTCATTTTCAGGTTTTTCATCTAGATTTTGTTTTGAAGACTGTGTATCGGGCAAGTATCCCCTTTTCCTGATCGTATCGGGTAGCAGCTCAACTGGCACGCGGAACGCGCTCGTCTCGGGAATGACCTGCCTCAACGGCCGACACGCATCCCAGATTTACCCATTTTACCCCCGGTTGGGATTGCTATAAATAGTACGGAGGTTTTACCGTATCAGGCTACTGCATTTACTCTTCTATCTACCCGTATCGTGCAGTAATTGCTCCCTTTTATCTTGTGTTGTCCAACTAGCTTCTGCTCTCGTGTCGTGCAGAAAACTTAAGAAAACAAAAGGTATAGCCCGACAGCCCGCTTGCCCGACATGAGCTTCTTGTCACGTGCAGCGTATCAGATTAACGACTTTAACTGATTTTCCTTGTGTCGCCCGACACGTGTGTCGCACGACACACCTTTAACATGCGCTTTCCCGATACCTTATATCGGCCGATAACCGTGTCGCCCATCCTTGTGCCGCCTCGCTTGTTCTTGTTGCCGGGCGACACATTTTTCCATCATGCGACCGTATCGCCAGACACACCCGTGTTGGGCGACGGGTATGTCGCGCAGCAGTTTATCCACATCGTCCGATTTTGTATCGCCTCGTGTGTTCTTTTGATGGACGACATCTGGACATCATATCGGGCATAAACCTACAGTGATTTTTGAAAGCTACATATCGCCCTTTGTTAAGACCCGATACGGTGGTGTCAGGTAGTTTTTGTATCGGGCAGAATTTTTATCGTGTAATCAATTTTAACATTTAATTGATCAATGAATTTGTTTAATGATAACAGAGATGGCCCATACAAAGCAAACCGTCGCTCGAGTTGACAAAAACGACAGAAGAATCAACACTGAGGCCGCAGCTGAAGCAACAACGGTCGGGCAGAAACACCCAAATCCTGAAGCGGCTGGGCCATCAACCATTGAGAAAAGGGTGAGGACAGAAGGAGTAACGACTCTAGCGACATCTTCAACTGCAGCAGCAAAACCCCTGGATCACACACCAGGAAGGTTCGTGCCAAGAGATAATGAGCATGGACACCAGTACTCAGAACTGGCGACTAAAATATACAGGCCGAGTAGATTCTGCCACCAGTCTTCCTTCATTCAATTGGGTATTTTCGAAAGACTGGAAAATGCCCTCGCCACAGCAGGTCTGAGGAAGATCTGCCTAAGCCATTCTGCCTCCTACACCAAACTCACAAGGGATTTCATGTCGTCTCTCCGCCGAGTGAAGAATACAACTGAGGACGTTGAAGAATATGGCGGATCAGACAGACTACAAGGGCGGCTGTACAACGCAGAGCATGTCATCTCCGAAAAGCTGCTCAACAAGATCTTCTCTTTCGACGAGGAGGAGAAGAAGCTGCTGAATAACAGTGAAAGGATCACCGAAGGAGACGGGTTCAACCCCATGGAGCTCTAGAAGAGGTTGACCGGAAAGTCATCATACAAGACGGGAAGCAAGGTGGCGGCAGTGCACTCCTATTTTTGGAGGATAGTGTACAAGCTGGTAGCATGCCTGCTTTTCAGCAAAAACAAGTCCAGCAACATCTATACTGAAGAACTCCATCTCATGTGGCACATGATGGAGGGCAAGGTGATCAATCTGGGGCGTTTCTTAATGAACAGGCTGCACCCGATAAAGGATGCCACCAAAGAATACTGCATGGGTGGCATCGTCAATCTGATCGCGGTTGGGTTAGGATACCTACGGGAGCCGCACAGTCTTTCGAGGACAAGGGGCGATGAGTTGATCGACCTCAAGTACCTCATGAGGGCCGACATCATAAAGAAGGAAGGGAGAAGCTATTTCTACAAATTCAAAAGGACAAGCACCCTCCTTCCACTCCCTCACTGTGCCGCCTACGACGCAGAAAAGCTAGTCTTCACCGCAGCAAAAATTGAAGCTGTGGCGGTGGAAGCAGCTTACGCCGCCACCACCAATATTCAAGAGAGGGCGTCTACGAGAGGAGAATCAATCCCTCTCGACCCAAGGCAGGACAAAATTTCAACAACATTTTCCGAGCCAGCCGCCACTCCAGAGCCACCGATGACAACAGTTGATGGAGCTGTCGTCGCTCATGCTATCCCAGCCATGATCACGACAATACCTGCCGTGGCTGAAGAAGGACCGGCAATCGTCGAGATTGCCGAGACAACCGGGGAAGAAATAACAGCACAAGCCCCAGAAGGAGCTATCTTGGAAGAGACAGCCACAACTTCCGAAGCTCCTGTGGTGCCTTTAGAGGCAGAAGAAGAAGTACAGCCGGATGCCAGTAATGAGGTGTTCACCGAGATCCTTGAGATGGAGCTCGAGGCTACATAGATAACGCCGACACCACCGCCGGTGTCCCCTATAGTAGCTGCTGAAGAGATCGCTGACAACATAGAGGTGGAGCAACATCCACCCACACCACGGCCTTCTCCACCACAACATGAAGGTGAGGCAGCGACAGCCGCAAGGGCTCTGATGCCTCGCCCAGCAGCATCCACCTCGCAGACGATCGAGATAAGGTCTACCTCGTCAGGTATACCCTCGCACGAGAGGAGTATAGTGAGGATGAGAGGGAGATCTACAGGAGCCCCTCCGTCACTCGGGAAAATGCTGGGGCACGAACTCGACCACTTGCGGGAGGTAACAGAAAGCCACTCAGCTACATTTTCTTCTCTAACCTGCAAGTTTTCATTCTTACAGCAGAGGCTGAATAGTCAGGAACGGGAACTGTTGACTCTAGTTGGCCTTCCCGGCCAACTAGAGGCACTCAACGTCACGCTTCAGAAATCTCTCCAGTGCCTTGACGTGATCGAGGAGAGACTGAACAGGGGAGACGACCATCCGCGCCGAAGGCAGCCGAGAAGGTCCCCTTCACCTCCTGGCTCAGGCTCTTAGCCTTCTTCGCCAGCAGCAACGTCAAGATCATTGTTCTCTTCCTCCTCCAGCGGGCCATCCACAATGCCCGAGGAAGGGTTGCCACAAAGATCGGCCAACGGAGCTCCAGTAGGACAGGAAAGCTGCCACGGCCTGGAAGAAATAGCTCCCTCAGTCCCTCTGGACAAAGCTGAAGATGACAATGAAGACATCAGCATCGGGGAGAACTCTTCTGGTGAATCAGAGGGAGAAGGGGGGGGACATATGTGCCGCCAACGAAAGACACCCCCCAGAGGAAGACGCTTGACGGAAGATGTGTTCTCTGCGCCATTAGAACTACCTTCCTTCGAGATGGCCGACTTTGACAGAAGGGTCATCGACTACCTGTCGATCAGGGACCAGAAATTACTGAACAAGGTCATGAGGTCACAGGCGGATGAAGAAGACGTCGTCTGGAGCAACGACTACTTCTCCATATGACGGGGAGCACTCAGAAGCATATTCCGCTCGCCAGCTGTCGTCGGCAAGAAGCTGTTCAGCATCCTAGAAGGTGCAATAATAGAGAATATCAGCACCGGGACAGGTCAAAAAACAGTATACAACGCCACCCCGACCTTGGCAAGAAGGCTGATGATGGGAGTACCATACTCCATTGTGGTGGCCAACATGTTGCAACACATCAAAGAGCATAACACGAACATCATGTTGGCCCTGTACAAGCACCGCAACATATGGTTCCTCTGCGTGGCAGACCTCAGGAACCATGACGTCCAGCTACTGAGCTGCAACAACAACGAGGTGCCACACTCCAGGCTTATTTTTAGTCGCCCGGAGGACAAACATCTGAGGCTTCTATCGCAGCGTATTCTATGAGCTATCAAGCAAGGAGTCAAACGTCACAAAGGCATTTGGTACTTCTTTTCTATCCGAGACTTCCCCGTCCAAGCAGAAGAGGGAAGCGGAAACAACGCCTTTATCGTCTTGCGTGCCATGGAGCTGCTCAACATATTTGGATACATGAGGCACCTCCAGGGCCAAAACTTCTACCATCTCAGGAGCATATATGCACGGCTGCTGATCAAAGACATGCGCTATTTCCAAGACACAGTGGTACCAGAGAAGCTGCTGGACAGTGACATAGAAGGCGAATCTTCACAACCCAGCAACACTCCAGAAAAAGAAGCTGAAATGGGAACAGAAATCTACGGGGCAAGCAAGCAATTAGAGATCCTACAGGAAGTGCACAGATTCGAAGACCCTGCTTCGCCCGGAACATCAGAGGAACTGATCAACAATTTTGACCACTTCTCATTCTCTACACTCACACAGGAGCAGGTTAATGAAATTCTTCTGAAGTTAGCTGATTCTACCCCGACAGATGTCATCTACGAGGCAGGCAGTGTCATAGTCCTGGTTGATGACTTAAGGGACATGGTAAAAGATGGAGGATGCTTGACAATATTTGTGGCGGCCGCCTACATCCAGACACTACAAGCGAAGTTCGAACACGTGTACATTGCTCATCCAATGTTGTTCAACGACATCTGCCTTGCCAATGAAATAGGAGCAAAGCAATCATTTCTGGCAGAGTTGGAGCACATGGTTCCACGCACAATCTTTCTGCCCATCCTGCATTACAACCACCGGATGCTCCGGACGATGTACACTCACCAATGAGCAGGAATCTTCTACAACAGCTCAGACAGCAACAAAGATCATCCAGTGCAGTGTACATCGATGGTGTTGACCTCCCTCGAGCGCTTAGTACAAAAATACTACAATGAGATGGTGGCGCTGATACAACCATTCCTGGAGACGGCAGCAAGCAAATGGCACGAGCTCCAGTTCTGCCACCGCGGTCCACAACAAATTCCTCTATCCAACGACTGCGACATCTTCATCTTGGAATGAATATCAAATGAAGAGATGCCTAACCAGCTCCACCACATCGACTACCACAGAAAACGAGGAGAATATGTGTGGGAGCTTCTATCTGGCGTAGGCGCGCTCACCGGTTAATCCCTCACTGTGTTAACATTACCCTACCTTATCTACTTCACAACTCTGGGACAGAGTGTGGAGTAAGTTTGGGGGGTTACCATGTACCCGTGAGGGAGGTATAAAATTTTTCTTCAAACTCCACCCCTTTTTGTTCTTTTGTTCTTCTCCTATATCATGTGTACTTATACATATACATGCTCATACAAAAAAAATTGCTTATTTTGTCTCCATACATATGTACAAAGACACTATATAGTAAAAACCTGATACGACTTCCTCCCAGATTGTTTTCTATGTACCCAAGGAGATGCAGGTTTTGTCATGTTTGTCTGATAATGCAGCCTCAAACAACAAAAGACTACAACTTTCCATGCCAAAAATTTCGAAAAATAATCTCACAACAGCTAAGAGACGTGTATGCAGAAGGAAAAAGCTACCCAAACAGCAAAAATTCCTTTTGTTTCCCTTTACCCAAAAAAATCCCAAAAAGAGAGAATAGCCTTATGAGAGTGAATAAAAGCATGAGAGTTGTGCCAAATGAAAAGAAAGAAAAAAATACATATACACACTTGTTTTCCAAAAGTACCCATCTTTAGGCATGGTAGATCCGGGGCAGTGGTACATAGGATGTGAAATCACTGCTCTAAAGCCAACTGGCTTGGACTGCAGGGACCACTCACCCGCTAACAGACCCTTACCTGGATGGACTGATGGGAAACAAGAAAAACCCAAAAAGCCTTAAGCCTACCCAAACACACAACTTTCTGTCCCCAAAAGCTGTTTGGTGTGAAAGCTAACTTCGAAATCATGCACCAAAGTCTCGCTGAAGCTGTAGAGAAATTTTTTACTGAAGTAATAAGGCAGGAAACGCAAAGTCTTTTGTTCGTGGTCGGGCCATATTGTCTTTAAGACATCTCAATGCTCGCTCAAACCCATGGTCTGAAAACTATACCGGTCAAGAAGAAGCATCACAAAACAAAGTTTAAAGATTGATTGAGGACAATCAAAATGCTAAGTTTGGGGGAGTTGATAACACCAAATTTTGTGATGTTTTTGGCCCTTATTTCGTTATCGATTCTTCCCTTTTAAACTGATTTCCTCTCCTTTTTTTCATGTTTTTGCATAAATAGGCCACGCTATGCTTTTAACTCAATATTATCATCTTTTGCAGAGTTTTCCCCAAATTTTAACTCATTTATCAGCAAAAAGGCCCGTCCTGGCCCACAAATGTGTTCCATCTGCATCGGCCTTCCTACCAACTAGTCGGCCGATATGCTCACTGCCTGACAGGGCAGCACGATACACTGCCGCGCGACACGAGGGTGCCGTGCAAGAGGAAGCGAACGAGCGATACACCATTTACTCGACAGGGATCCGAACTCGCCACGACTGCCGAAGCGTGTCGCGCGATACAGGACACCCACCGGCAGGCGCCACTCGTCATGTTGAGCGACACGCTCCCAGCCAGACATCCTTGTGACGGGCGACGAGCATATCAGGCACCCCTGAACCCGCGATAATAAGAGCTGATGAAGAACACGTGGCGTCCGGAGCACCATAACTTCCCCCAACCGCTTCCTATAAATAGCAACTATAGGACTCCGATGGGACGGGTCAGAATCTCTCGAAAGCCAACTGAGGAAAACATCTGAAGCTAGCATGTCGTGCCTCAGAGGTGTGCTGGGCGATTCTAGGTGAGCACTTCCCCATCCCGAGAGGGAGGGAATGGTTCACTTAGGGTTGGCCCCAGGCACCGCTGCAGGCCGATATCGGCCAACAAGGACGCCCGATACTGGAAGCAACACTCTGGCCCAACACGTTACCAAGCCCGACACGATACCAAGCCCGACACGATACCAAGCCCGACACGCATCACCCGTCACGACGTGTCGCCCGAGAGGGTGCCGCCCGACATGATCGTATCGAGTATGGGCGCCTCGCACGATACGTCTGCCCATCATGAGCGTGTTGCCTGAGAGGGTGTGCCGCCCGACACGGGTGTATCGGGAAAGGCTCCCGCCCGGTATCGGGCTGGAGGGTCAGCTACTGCATGTCGCCCTTCTAAATCAAGAAGGCGACATTTATCTTTACTTATTTCAGTCATTTACTCTCTTTACTTATGCAATGTAACCAGACCCTTTTATGGTAATGGAGTTAGAAGAGCCTTAATTATCTGCTGCTTTATGTTTGGCCCCTTTTGTTGGATGATTGCTATGTTTAACATCTAAACTCTAGCTTGTACACTTGGATCCCATTTCGATTAGCCACCGAATCGTGTTTCCCGTTGTAGCAACCTCGAGAGAGGTGTTGTGGCTCTAGTGTTTGGTCTGATACTGGAGTACGAGAGTACCCAGGATCAGAGTTGCTTTAGTGACCTTTCCACTCTAACTTAAGCCCAGTAACCTCGAGAGGGGTATTGATGCTTAGTTAGAGGTACCCGTTTTGAGAGGAGGGGTACAGGATGTTTCTTCTGCCACTTGTTTTACCGAAGCTTTCTCCTTCGTTCCTTACTTAAGAAATAGTATTATCTCTCTGTTTCCGTTGCACAAAAACCCCTAAAAACTGATAAATGCTCAAAACCTTAATTTTCCTCGTAGCTCCAATTGGAGATAGATTTCTTTTGTTTTATCGATCCTAACCTGTTGTTCCCTTGGGGAACTTTTATCATCTCCTTACCCATACCAAAGTGTAATGTGTCAATTCCGCATTCGCCAACACTACCACCCTTGTCCCTGTGTTCGACCCCGTATATCTACTTCGACCCCGTAAACAAAATTGCGGGGGCCTAGAAGGTTTCGGGTTATAAATTTAAAAGTCTGACTACTTCAAATCCACTCCACTTTTCGGACGCGCGATTTAGGCCGGTCAGGCAATAAGGAGAATAAACAAGAATTAACTAAAGGGAATATGGAAAATTCACAGTCACAATCCTGAGGAAAAATTTCTGTTTCCATGAAATTGAGCACATTTTTGCAAACTATTTTTTTCTTGACCCCAATTCACATTTTGTGCAATAGCCCTTCTAGCAGAAATGGAGGATTGGGCCAACTTAACATATATATGGATTCATTTGAGCCAAAAAAGGATCTTTCATGTACAATCCTTTGAAGTTGAGAAATTATCAAGTTGAACTCAATTATACAAGTTGAAGACATTAATATACTTTTGGATGTAATTGAAATATTGAGACCCTTCAACATCCTCATCTTGAACCCTATGTTTTTCTATGAGAAAAGGATGGAAAATTTCAAACCAATGGTGAAAATTCCACCTTAATGGGACTCATGGATTGGAGGCTATAATTTTGAAAGTTTTACATAGAAAACCAAAATTTATCCATCTTCCTAGATTTTTCCTCATCTGCGATGCCCTCCCCCACTCTCATCCAATGAGAGGCGTGGATCATGAGGTCATGAATTCCCCTAGACTTCCATATCTTCCTTACACTCTCTTAGTGGGAAGGATCATCATGGACCGCTGATCTATGATCCAAAAGCTGAAGGACTTCCTCCTCCCTTTCTTCATGTTGTACACTATGGGGGCATTGGGGGCGACCGACCAGCCATGCCATGCCCATGTTTAGGCTTCTCATGCCAAATTTAACCCTCCATTATCTTTGCAACTCCACTGTGGTTCTATTCTACCCTTTTTCCATCATAATCTAGGCCCCTTCTCTCCCCTTCATCTTCCTTCTTGCCATCTAGTGGCACTGCCATGAAATCTGAATCGAGGCCTCTTCTCTCCCCTTCATCTTCCTTCTTGCCATCTAGTGGCACTGCCGTGAAATCTGTTTTGGGCATTTTTGGTCCATCCACCTTTGGCCTGAATCACCACTTTGTGATGCTGAGGTGGGGCTGGGCATATTTCTTCCATGGCTCGACCCCCAGTTCCTCTTGTTCCTTTGAGCTCAAGCAAGAACTGGCCACACAGTGATGTCGCTTCTCCCATGAGATGGCATGGTAAAGAAGACGAGCTAGAGGCCTTCAATCCATCATCCAACTACACCCCTCTTGAGCCCTCTCACCTCTCATGTTAGTGGATCTGGGGCACATGGTCCTCAGATGGCCAACCTAATCAATAGTTGACCTTCAAGAAGTGGCCCTCACTTTTTTGCATTTATGGTAAATCTCTTATCTCTCATCCAAATCGAATAAATGCCCAATTCTTGCATAAATAATAGAAACAAACTCGATTGGCCAAATATGGAATATAACATATGAATCTTAATCCAAAAAATGAAGGATATCCACTAAAAATACTTTCAAGATCTGATTATACTTTGTTTTCTACCAATTTTGAAATGATTAATGCATTATTATGCTCAACCATGATATAATATAGACTCCATGTTATACTAAAACTACATATAAGTATTTTTTTCACATTATAAACCAAGATTCGACCTTGATCACACCTGTGTACTTAATGATAACTATATTCCATGATCTGTGACATAATATGGACATTTGATGCTAGATCTCTAATATAGTACAAATCTTGATCAATGATGTTCAAAAACAATATGTGGACTCCAAACCAGTAACCTTTATGGGTCGTGTATCACTCTTATGTTCTATTAATGAATATATAATATGATATATAATTTAGATGGATAGATTGATGATTAAGTCACTAATATTATTCAAATATTATTTTTTCCTCAATAAGATAATGGAACCCTAATCTTGAAATCTCCGATCTAGATGAGATGTTTCACTGTAAGTCACAAATGATCTATTATTTTATAATGGAATATGATTATGAACATATACACACTGTTTGAGATGTTAAACTAATATTTGTTTGAATTGAAACTTAGATTAGGTTAAGTATTCCACCTTGATGAAGATGATTAGGATGACTGATAGGCCTAAATCACTCGTCTCAAAGGAGGCAAACTCAGAAGGAACAAACTTTAAAGTTATAAACGAAACCTTCAAGGACCCCCACAACTTTATTAAGGGGTCGAAGTAGATATACGGGGTCGAACACAGGGACGTGGGGATGTTTAGGACGCTTAAGATCTCACTCTTAAGTTAGATAAGCCAATCTGAAATATGATAAAAGTATGGAACTAGAATGAGTCTAGCAAAATGTCACAAAATAAAACAAAACAAAGTAAAGAAAATAAAGAGAAAATGGTGTCAGAAGTGGAATTATACTAGTCAAAGAGAAGGAGTTCCTAGCTATGTAATCACAAGTTGGGCAGTCTATGCACCCGTTCTCGGGTGTAAACAACCCTTAAACACCCCCAGCAAGCTACCTACATCCAAACATAGTACATACTATGGTATCTATTCCTGTGGGGTCATCCCACTCACTTTCACACAATGTGAATAAAACCCATGAATGATATGAGACCTCTCTCGAGGATGACAAATCAACACCCTAGAATATTCTAGATACCCTCTCAGGTCTAGAATATTCTGAGGTGTTAGGAACAAGTGTGATATGGGCAGAACTAGGTGGGCCCGACCGTGCTGGGCTGGGCCCGGTCGTGCCTAGGTCTACGGTTCTTGCACAGATCACCTTGAACCATCCTCCTTTCAGATTACGATCCAAACTACCTTCTCTTATATATTCCTACAACAAATATCTTGATATAGGTAGAAATAGAAGTTCAAGCAAGGAAGAGCCCAACCAAACTAGCAATCATAACCAGAAAGAGAAGATATAATAGAAAATATACTAGATCTGGAATAAAACTACTTGCTTAAGGTAAAAGTACATAAACATGCCCAACACTGGATACATAGATAAGAAGGAGCTCAACTAGCCATGGACAAGCATAGTTGACACCGAACAAAGATGAAAGAACATCATTTGTACAAAAACAAAGGAGAACAATAGAAGAAAGGAGAAGAAGAAAAGATTTTAGTCCAATAAAGGAGAGGTGGCTCTCACACCTTAGCCTTTGTATAGGCCGGATCTCATCTTTTGGTCATCCTCCTTGATCTTTTGGACTCCTTGGCCTCCTTTCTCTTTGATTCTACCCCAAACAGATGCTTGGTGGGTGTATGAAAGTGGAAAATGTCTGAGAATGATAGGATATGGGTGAATGGTGGTGGAAAATGATGGTGGATGGAAGCAAACCAGAGGGATGGATGTAGGATAAGCACTTCAGCCTTTTTGAACCTTTGAAGTCTCCCACGGGGCTCTGGGAATCAAGAATGTGAGGAACCACAATGTGGAACCAGAAAAATCTCCGAACCCCCTCCAGGTCGCAATGGGTGAGTATTTATAGGTGAAGGCAGAAGATGGTCATGACACCTGCCTCGGTTGGTACCCTGGTCTCGGCCTGACTGTGCCAGGATGGGCACGGTCGTGTTGGGGGTCGTGGTCGAGGTAGACACCACAGTCGAGGTAGACTTCGTGGTCGAGACAGACACCATAGTTGAGGCAGACGTTGTCCCTTGTCCTTAGCCCAACCATGCCGAGCATCTTGGTCACGTCAGGTGTCACTGTCACAACCGATGGAAGCCTAGCTACTGCAAAAACCATGTGTCAGAGAGAAATCTTAGAGAATAGATGTCTTTTCAGATTTTGTGCCAACAAGTCCCAAAATTGGCTAGTTGAGCAACTTTATCTATGAAAAGATACAAATTACTAAAAGATAAGAATCTAGGGTTATTTTGGGCATATCAAGGCTATAATGACGTAAAACCATAAATAAATGCTTAGCATAAATGCTTGAATTTGGATGTTATCAACAACCCCAAGCTTAAACCCTTACTTGTACTCTAGCAAGACTATACTGAAAGAACAAAAAGATAACATCCAAATTAAGCTTGGTGATAAATTCTAAGGTTAAGAAAAATAGTTTCAAACATTGATTCTCCTTACCCATTTCGTTTTAGAACAAACCCCCACCAATCAAGCACAATCCTGCTAAAGTAAGATCAAAGAGTGTCCATGCAAGATTAAGCAAATTCACTACAACTTGTTGATATTCATGAGGGTTTGAATCATAATTATACAACATAAAAGCATTGTCACATAGGTGATCACGTGGGTGATGAACAATGAACCATTATCATGTATTCATGTAGATCAATCGGGAACAACGTGCCTCCCACTTATTCATGTCCTAATAAGAAACGAAAAGCAAAAAGACTCTAATGACTTTTAAGGATCCTGATTTGTGTCTGGTTGGTCCATGTAACAAGCAACAGTCCCTACAGTCTAAGCCAATTGGCCCAGAGCAATGAGACGAACTCCTCGTATTGCACTCGAACCAACCCTACTACTGGGATGATCTCATAGATCTCCTAGGGGTTCCTAGTGACTCTCTAATGAGCTTTTGAGGTGGCACCACCAAGCACGACATACTCGCATTCATGAGAACAGTCATACACCGACTAGGCACCATCCTCAACTCTCCTAAAAGAGAAAACAACACTCATTTATTCACACACATGCTTTTATTCTCTGCATTCTATTTTATAGGCTTGGGTGAGAACTATTTTGACATTTTTGGGATTTTATGGGCGGCCAAGCCTCTTTTGCAATTATTTTTATATTTTTCATCTTTTTTGACTCAATCTAGGGTGAGAGGGTGAATAGACCATCAAGGATGAACAATCCTACTTGACTATAGCTCAAAACCCATCATTATCCACAAAAAACTTGTATGAAAAGTATTAATTATGATTCAAGGATCCTTAGAGTAGAGGCAAGTTCGTGAATAACACAACTAGGAGTTTTTGATCATGCTCTAGATCTTTTCCAACAATACTATATCCTGGATTTTTCAATCACAACATAGATCAAGAGCATATTGTTTTAAGATATGAAAAAAAGGCCCATAACCTTAGATTTATTACCAAACTTAAGGAAAGAGTCAACAAGCAAGTCAAGAAAAGATTAAGAAGTTTAAGATGAAAATTGTGCATTTACGCATAAAGATAAGCATTTCGTTCTAAGATTTGCATAGGACAACCTTAATTGCAAAGATACAAATTACGAAACAAAGTCTTATAAAGCTAAAAATTTATGCTAAATGCAAGGAACATAGAAGATAAACATGCATGCATGCAAGCAAGGAAAGAAAGAAAAGGGAACGATGGATGATAGAGGGTGTAGAATTTCACCCCAAGCTTAAAATGTTTTCTCATCCTCGAGCAAATCTCAAGCTCTGGATGGTGTGGAAAGCAAATTCTACTGATAGTCACTGTTACATACTGGTTCAGATCATTGATGCCACCTGGTGGGTTCTCATAGTCCTGGTGCATTCCCTATTGAAATTGGAATGACTGTCTGAAGTCCTGGGTCAGCTGGTAGAAATGTAAGGAGTGGGATCCCAGAGGGGAATCACTCCCTACTAAAAATTTGAACAATAGAACCTCCAGTCCAAACACACCCATAAGGTATCTTGGAGTGGGTGTAAAATTTTCAAATCTTATTAATGGTATTCAAAACACCAAAGAATCGTAGCAGAAGTAAATTATTGACTATATTCAATTTCTCACAAGGTTATAAAAGAATATCATAAACTCCCACAAAGGGTTTACATGAAAGATACACCATATGGATCTAAGTAGAGGGAAATCTAAGCCATAACAACTTTGTATCCAAGATTTAACTCCTTAGGCTAGGTCCATATCTTTATGCCATGTCCTCCAAGTCCTTCACCTAGGGTTGGAAGCATACCCCAGCAAGAAGAGAAAAATAGAAGACATCAGCAAAGGCTGGTATGTGCATACAAAATAGGAAATTGAGCAATATATGGAATAAAGAATAACAAATATAAAAGGCTTCCCATAGAAAATACAAGGACTACCAAAAAGGGCATAAAAGGAAAAGAATCAACATCACATGATAAAAGAGATACTTTCCATAAATAAAACAAATAAAATTGTAGCACATATAAAGAATTAGAGCACACACCCCATAAGCATCAACCTGCATGCATGTGAGATAAATATAACACTAGAACAATATAAATACAAAGGCGGCCAAGCCTCACAAACTTGAAATGTGATAGAGAATGACGTACTGCCAAACTCCCAATATATAACATGGGCCAAGCCTCACAAACTTGAAACCTAGGTATGGGGCACCACCACTTCCATCCCAATAATAACAAGGGCATACTGCCCAAAAACCAATGCAATTCAACTACACTAGTGCTACTGAATCACATAACATGTTTAATAGAGAGGCAAGTAAAAAGGTATAGTCAGATTAAACAAAAGTTTCCATCATACTAATGGACAACATAAACATCCACCAAGTGGGTAAGAGATATCACATATCATCAACTAATGTTCCAACACAATAAATGTATAAAAAAGACCAAAAGAATGTCCAAAGATCAATAACAAATAAAAGTTACTTCACATGGAGCATATTTTTCAAAAGAATAGGATATGGTGGAGGCTAATGTCCATAGGACCAAGAGAAAGAAAACATAGGTGAATTTCTCAGCATAGAATAATAGGGGATGCAAACATACATAAGAGAGGGAAATTGCTCAATATGGAAATAATGTGGGATGCAATCATACCTCACTTCAGAGTCTATACAAATTCAAGTCACTTCTAGATCCAAGTCTAGGCCTCCAAAGAACCTATTAATCATGTATGTGAAATTAGGGTTATATTTCATTAATTATTCAAAACCCTAAAAAATGCCTTTTTGGTATTAGTGAATTAGGTTATCAAAACCATGCCATATTTTAGATTATATTTTTCTGAGTTTAAAACATGTTTTATTATATTTTTCTGACTTATATATATTTAGTTATGAATTTTACAAATTATCACTTATCAAGATTAATCTGTTAAAATCATAGATTTTCAACATTAGGTATAGATGACAAAACCAACATCATTGGAAAGATCGTATTTTTCTAATTTTGGAAAATATTTTATTTTGTTTTTCTGAGCCATAAATGATTTATTATGAATTTTAGAAATATCGACCAACCAAAAAAAGAAATACCAAAAATCCACGTATGACATGGCCCAAAGATTGACGGCCAACTGGCCTGACCCGATGCATGACTCAGCATAATGGAAAAACAAGAACAGATGCAAAAAGACCAAATTGCCAGTGGTCAAACTGACAAAACCGAAGTCAAAGAAGAGGGTAGAATAGTGAATCCACAACAGGTCATCTTCCTCCTTCACAACGACATACCATCGAAGCAAAATCAGGAACCAAAGATCGTAGATCCCAAACTACCATGATTATTGCACAAACAAAGTTAGATTCTAGTTCTTAAGGGTCTTTCAATCTTAGAAACCCCTTTAGATGGGCTCACAGGTGGCCAAAATCACCTAGAGCTATCTCATCCGTGGAAGCTATAGTGGGGAACCTGAGAACCCAAATAGAGATACAAGAAGAAACAATAAGGACACGAGAACACATAGAATGACTCCACAAGGTCCTAAAGGAGGTGTGGGTGGTAACATCGGGGTCTTTGGACCAAAAGTCAAGAAAAACACAGTGAGCCATCAAGAACACATGGAAAAAAGGTGAGGGAGATGCAAGGATTATACCTAAGTTCCGGTTGAATTGGAGGTGTAAGAGGTATTCCCCAGATGAGACAGACCCATCCAAGCCATCTCTAGGATTCACCTTTGTCAGAGATCATGAACCCAAGTCGAAGTCTCCAACACAGACAACCTGAATTGGGGAAATCGTGGTTAGAGATGAGGAAGACTAATCTACACAAGGTAACAATGCCAAGTGATGTCGCAAAGGTCATAGGAGTGTTTTTCTAGGGTTCTTAAGACCCAAGGATGGATAACAATGGCAAGGGAAAGGGAACAGAGAAGGAGCAGAGTGTCAAGGAGCCGGAAGCTGACAAGGCGTGAATGCCTTAAAACCCTAACATTATATGATTACCTTATGAGGAAAGGAATAGGGAAGGTAGGGGAGAAGGAATCGAGGAAGGAAATAGAGATAGAAGGGAGAAATCAGAGAAGGAAAGATCATAGGGAATGGGTCCCTGGGTGCGAGAAAAGAAAGAGGAAACAAGGTAGCGAGAGGTAGGAGAAAGAATTTGAGCCATCCAAAACTAATCCAATGATCATCAACAAAACCGAGTTGCAAGCAAGAACCAAGTGAAATGTAAGTGAACTGGGAAATAAGTTGTGTAACATATTTAATCCAAAAACAAACTGTGTGACAGATTAGATGAATTCTTAATCCAATTGGAATAAAGTGTGAATGCATTCATTTCTCTTTTTCTCTTTCTTCTTTTAAGGGTGCAAATGAACTCCAAATTAGGTGAAATTTTGCACAGATGCTAATTAAGACATGTAGATTTCGATTATGAAAATAGATTTTCCTTTTGAGAACTTTAGATGTGTTAAATAAATCAAAGACTATTTTCTCTTTCCTCATGCATTAATGATTAGAAGATTCTCCAAATTTGATTAAACTTTACCCACAAGTCATACTTAATGTGTTGGATGCGAATTTGCCATAAATTTCACATGTTGGAGTTGTTTGAGCATTTATTTAATACTTTTAAGGTTCAAAACACTTTCTCTGTCGTAATTTCATCTTTTAATAAAACATCTTCCAAATAGGATGAAAATTCACCCAAAGGCTATTTTTATTATATAGATTACGAATCCAAGATTATTTTCCTCTTTTGGAGTAATTTATTATTTTATTTAATATTTTGGGGGAAAACTCAGACCTTCTCTTTCCAAATTAATTATTTTTTTTGGTCGGTTAAAACTCGTGTTGCTTTTTTTGTATTTTCTTAGTAGTGTATGTATAAAACATCTACCCTCAGAAAGAAAGTAGAGGGAAAAGAAACAAAACCTATACAAGCTTTCTTACAAAGAATAATGAATAGTCTTGTATGCGTTTACCGAACAAAGAAAGTATAACTTCTAAACCCTTCAAACGCAGAAAACCAAAGGACATAATTGGAGAAGCCACCCAGGCATGGCAGCCAAGCACCAACTCCATCACATGCATCAGTAGACAAAAAGAAATCAAGTCTTCCATAACAGATCACTTCCCCATACCAACCTCTCACCATCACGATATGAAACTGATATAATAGAACATAGCAGCAGGAAACTTAGACCACAAAGCTCAAAGGAAAACTCAGCCATCATAAGAAAATCTCCATCTTGAGACTAGGAGAACTCTACAGTGAAGCCAAAGGGAGAGGGGAGCCTCACATTCGAAAAAATGGATACTCGACCATCACCAGAAACACCAGGCCTCCACCAAAACAAGAACATATACCACAAAGCAAAAACCTGAGAAAAACAACCTACACTATCCAACTGATCTTATCATCAACACCAAAGTAGCAACAATAGCGGAGCTCCATCCTCCATCAAACAAGAACAAAAAACCGCAAAGCAGCAGCTAGAGCAGACAGCCAACACAAACCAATAGATCTAAACATCATCACCTGAGTAGTATCAACAACAGAACAACACCTAAGAAAATAGTGAGAGGGGAGCGTCAATTCCCAAAGGGAAGAATTCAACCATCACTGTGCCTGAATGCACTACAACGCCAATAAGAAGAGCCAAGATAAAAAAACATCAGAGAGAGGGGAGCATCGACTCCCAAATGGAGGTAACTCAACCATCTCTGAACTAACAAACCACAAGAATACCACCTAGCAGCGGAAACCAGCCTAAGAGCCACCAAATCACCCAAGTCCTCCATCCAGATAAAGGCTTCAACGCAAGATCTCAACAACAAAACTAGAATCAACCTTAATCAAGACCAACTAAGGCTGAAGATAGACAGAGAATAGAATGACAGTGAGAGGGGAGCGTCGACTCCCAAAGGGAGGGGACTCAACCATCACTGGATCAGCAGAAGCAACCGAGAGCATCAAAAAACAAACACACACTCCAGCCACCACCAGAAAGAATAACATCAAAAGGTGAAGAGTCGCCCAGCCAAAGAAAATTAATTGGCGATATCAGTAAAGGCTAGGATAAAAAAATCTGAAGATATGGTGTTCCCAAAAATACTAGGAGTCCTAAAAACATTCTTGTGAACTCTATTATTTCTTTCATGCCACATATGATAGAGAATAAGATAGGAGATGATTGCAGCCCTAACATTGATCATAGAGGTAAAGTCATCCCAATTGGTTGGAATCTTGTCAATAAGATTGCTGTTTAGAGCCAAAGACCAGACATCCTTAGAGTAAGAGCAGGCAAAGCAAACATGATGAGTGTCTTCATAACCTTTCATAAAAAGAAAACAAACTGAGGAAATAGGGATACCAATTCTTCTCACATAATCTGATGTAGGAATCTTATTATGAAAGGCTTTCCAAACATGAATTTTACTGTTAGCATGAATTTTGCTTTTCCATATCCATGAAAAATTTCTGTCATCTGTCCCTTTGACCCTAATGCACTCCCAAATAGACTTGAAAGAAACATTCTCCTTATCATCAAACATGGACAAATCCTTCTCAATCTTATGAATACTAATACTCTTCAGAACATCCATAATAGTATGAGAGAAACGAGAATCATTAATACACCACATCCCATTGACTACAATGGAATTCAAATAAGCATCTAAGGAGAGGCCTGCCCTAATGCTGAAATTCATATCAACAACATCATGAAAAAAGTTCCCTGCCACCCAAGGATCCTTACAGATCTTTATACTATTGCCAGGACCAATCTTAAAACTAAAATGCTTTCTAAGCATAGGAATACTTCTAATAATGTAATTGAACATCCAAGAGTGATTAGGTGATGGTTCACTACTCCAGAAAGACTCTTTCTGGAAATACTTTCCTCCAATCCATTTCACCCATAGGCTATCCTTTTTCTTGGCAATGTCCCACGCATTTTGAATAAGACAAGCATTGGCAACATCCTTGCACTTTCTAACCCCTAAACCTCCTTCTGCCTTAGGTAACGAAACAATATACCAATTAATAAAATGAATATTCTTCTTGTTATCTGATTGACCCCATAAGAAATCCCTACAGATCCTGTCAATCTCTTGAAGAGTAGAGCAAGGAATACAAAAAGCCATGACCCAATAGAGATGCATAGTGGAAAGGGTTGATTTAATGAGCTCAATCCTACCAGCCATGGACAACATCTTTGATTTCCAGCATTCCAGTTTTTTCTTAACTTTATCAATCAAATTATCACAATGCTTCTTCCTGATTTTTCCATGAAAAAGAGGGAGGCCAAGATATTTGGTTTCATCAATATCATCAGCTCTCATACTAAGCAAATTAGGGATATCATCCCCCTTTTTACCACCTCCAATGAATACCCTACTTTTATCACTATTAACTTTCATAGCAGACATGCTAGCAAAGTTGTACTAGCATTACTATTAGAAGCCTTGGCAAAAACCATAAGATCATCAGCAAACAAGATGTGAGAACAACTACAATTCTTAGAAATAGAAATAGGGACGATATCTTTACTAATGACTTCTTTTTTGAAAAGTTCAGTTAGGCCCTGCATAGCAATGACAAATAAGTAAGGGGCAATAGGATCACCCTACCTCACACCATTAGTTGGAAAAATAGATTTAGATGGCTCTCCATTAACCAGAATCTGATAGGAGGTCGAAGTGAAAATAGCTTCAATCCAACTAATCCAATTATTGGAAAAACCCATCTTGTACAAAATAGAAAAGAGATATCTCCAACTAACAGAGTCATAAGCTTTAGAAAGGTCATATTGGATGCACATATTAGAACAACTCTTCTTCTTGAAATCACTAAGAATCTCATTGACGAGCAACACACCATCATTAATGCTCCTTCCTTGGACAAAAGCACATTGAACATTGTCAATGATACTGGGCAACACAGCCTGAAGTCTGTTAGCCAGAATTTTGGATAAGATTTTGTAAAAAACATTACAAAGAGAAATAGGTTGCCAATTAGAAATCAAATTGGAATCATTTCCTTTGGGCAGAAGAGAGATGAACATTCTATTAACTTCTTTCAAAATTTTACCATTTTGAAAGAACTCAGAAATGGCCTCAAACACATCATCACCAATTATCTTCCAAGCATATTTATAGAAACATCCATTAAAGCCATCAGGACCAGGATACTTAGCTTCATTCAAGTCATTAATGACATCCTCAAGCTCTTTTCTTGTGACATTTTTGGTAAGAAAAGCATTTTAACTACTATTAACTCTGGGACCGTTCCAACTGCCTTCCCACACCCTGCCTTTGTCCTCATTACGAAAAAGAGAAATATAGAAATTAGCACAAGCATCCCTTATCATACCTTGATCTTTAGTAATGGACCCATTGACCATAAGGAAATTTATGGAATTCCTACTTCTTCTTGTTCTTCAGGACGAATAAAAGAACTTCGTATTCAAATTGCCTTCCTTCAACCACTGAACCCGTGATTTCTATCTAAGAAAACTTTCTTCAATGATGGATGCATCATTAGCTTCTTTCCTTTTCAAATTGGCGATGTTTCTCAGAGAATAATCATTAGGATTTAAGTCATCCCTCTTCTGGGCAGTCAAAGCACTATCTTTAACAGTAATGGCATTAGCAAACACATTTCTGAAATTGTCATAATTCCATTTCTTCAGCTTGAGCTTGAGAATTTCAAGCTTCCTATAGAGCTTAAAAGAAGCATAGCTAGACACCTCAGTCTTCCACGCCTCCCACACAATATCATCAAAATCTTTATGCTTTATCCACCCATTGATGAACCTAAAGGGGGATTTGATTTTCCTTTGCTCGCCCAGAAATAAGCACAGTCTTCGATGGTCACTAATAATATTAGAAATACTTTCCCCATGAAATTGAATGAAGTTGGACTGAAGATATCATTATAAATGATTTTGTCAATCTTCGAAGCAACAAAATGATCACCATCTTGCTTGTTATCCCAAGTGAAGTATGGTCCATCAAGATTCAGCTCAAATAGACCATAATCAAGAACGAAACTATTGAAATCAGCCATCGATTTAGCAGTGGGGGGTAAAGTACCAAAATTGTCTTCAGATTTCCTCACATCATTGAAATCACTCATAATGATCCAAGGATCATTCACACTATTAGCAAAGTTACTTAGGTTATCCCAAAGACTGACTCTATCATTATCATCATTGTGCCCGTAAATAGTAGTTAAGAGAAAACTAAACCCACCCTTCTCAACTCTACTGTGAATGGCTTGGTCACACTCATCAATAAAATGAACATTACATCTGTTATCCTTCCAGAGAATGAAAACCCTTACAAGGACATGGGATTTCAAATTCGAATGCCATTTATACTCTCCAAAAAACCTGCTCATAAAATTCATCACTTTTGTACTTCTAATCTTAGCCTCTACTAGAATCACACCATCACAGTTCACTCTCCTAACTTCCTCCTGGACGTCGAGAATTTTCTTATTAATTCCCCTAACATTCCAAGAGGTGATAGTGATGGAAGGATTCATTTGACCCCTAGGGCTATTGAACTGACAACCTCAGTGCTTTTAGATGTCATAGCCAATTCACAAAGAATTGTAGAGTAATCACCAACCACAATTTTTGTTTGATACTTTGAGAAATCCTTTTTGTTTCTATCCACATGAAAATTTCTAATAGAAATCGATGAGGAAGCCTGAGAGCTTAGATCACTCTTGGGAGTGTAGATATTGCCAAGCAACTTTAGGGGAGGAGTTAAGGGGCAATACTCTGGATCAAGAGGAAATTTGACATCATAGCCTTCATTGACCTCCTTAGATAGAACTAGATCTTCAACCTCAGGAACCTCTCTCAATAGACTTAACTTCTTTTGTGCAACTTCATCAGCATTTTGAATTTATTCAATAACAGAATCATTTTCTCCTTGGCACTTATGAATAGGAATAGACTCGATACCAGAAGAAACCAGAGGTTTTTTTGCTTCCCATACCATCTTGGGAACTTTTCTCTTGTCGACATAAGATTTAAGATTAGACTATTTTCTCAAACAGTCATCATGACCAAAAAAACCACAGAACCTACAATGATAGGGAATCCATTCGTAACTCAACTGAACTTCATGTGCATCTCCTTCCTCGCCAACCAGGGAGATTTTGTTAGGAAATGGAGATGAAGTGTTCATTATGACTTGAATTCGAGCAGAACCAATGCGACTGAAGAGATGAGTAACCTCATCCATCTTAACAGGAATACCGAGGAATGAGCCTAATCATTCAAAAGTTCTAATATCTCAGAGTTCAAGAGGAATGCTACTGATGTTCACCCAGACTGGAATTCCTTCTAGAATTATCTTATTGAAATTATCTCCTATCATCCATTTCCTTAGAATAACTGGCCTATTAACCACAAACCAATCTCCCTTTAAGACCAATTCCAGATTAGTTTGGCTTGAAAACTTGATCAGAAACATCCCATTACCTCTATCAAAAACCTCAAAAGAACCCTACACATCCCAAATCCCATCGAAATGCTTTGCCAGCGTAGGTATATGAGGTCAGAAATCCACTACATACCTAACAAACATCGCTTCCACCTTTTTGCATTCTCAATAGCTTCCTTCTTTGGATAAATAATCTTTCTGTCTTTCATTGTGATCTCCGTCAACTTCAAGGCTCCCAAGTTTCTGGACTGAATAGGCTTGAATGCTTCCCATTTGACTGGAGAAGATGGTGATGAAGGAAATGAACCAGCTTCAGATAAGGCCTGTGGATTTAGATCTGAAATGGATCTAGATTTAGCAGAGATAAAACCATCAGTCTCCTGGTGTGGGGGAACTGCCTCCATCGCCTTACTAGTCGCCCTGTTGCCTACTATAACAGGAACGAAAACGAGAGCCATATCTTTTCCAAATTAAATTAAATTAATTATTATTATGTAAATAATGTGAAACCTGACTCCCAAGGAAATTGGGACCCAAGGAACACGATTATCAACTTAGATTCCACTTTTGGGATTTCTTTTGATGAGTTATGTCACAATTAATATTTGAGCCTATTATCCTCACATTTATCATCATTATTATTTTTATCCATCTAATTATGTTCAAAACTTCACTTAAATATTTATGTGTGATTATTAAGCACAAATTTTATATTACTTCTAGTGACATATTTTATGTGTCCATCAAGACTAATGTGAGAACATTAGGTTACATTAAGGTGATTTATGCATGCATTAACTCATTCGAGGTATACCAAACATCTTTTAGATCCAACCCCAACCTTGTTTGGCTAAGCTCAAAAGAGAAAACTTCTAGGGTAGGGTCCAAGATCTAGTATGTTACAACACTCCAACCCTTAAAAGGATTTCATCCTAAAAATATATTCATCCAAACATCAACAGCCAACTACTCTCCACCCCTTAAAAAGATTTAACATAACAAGTCAAACTGAACAACATTTAGGGTTACCCACATATCTTTTAGTTGTGAAAGTTTAGAGAGTTATGTTGTTCATGTTTCCAACAAAAGTCATACCATCTAGGGTTGAGTTTTAGGTCCATGTGTCTCAAACCTTACAACCATAAGATCCAAAAAGTCATAGGGTCCAAAGGGTAGGTACACTACACCTTAACATTATCTCACATATTCCTAGTCACTTCTTCAAAACTAGGGTTAGGATTTTTTGCCAACTAATTCTGGGGTTTCTTTGCTAAAACCTCACATATCTCTTCATTGTGACTTAATTCAAGAAATCATTGAGAAAATCAGAGAAAGTTTTGTACATGTAGTAGTATAATTGAAAATATATTTTTGGCGATGAAATTCGAGATGAAAAAAATATCAATCCAAAATCAATTGCGGAAACCAAGTCACAATTTCCATAATAAGATCTCTTCATCCTACTAGTACCTCATCCTCAAAACATGACTCCTTCCTCAAAAAAACACCTCTTTAACTTTATAGATGTCATAATTAATCTTTATTGTAGGGTAAGACCATCTCCAAAAAAACTTAGGCAAAATCTAGGGAAAACATCTCACCTAGAGGTCACTATCCAAGTCAAGGGTTCTAATAAGGGAGATAAAATTTGAAATAGTCAGATTCTGACTACCATGGGCTTTGATACCATGTTGTAAGGAGGGGATCCCAAAGTGGAACCACTCCCTACTAAAAATTTGAACAATAGAACCTCCAGTCCAAACACACACATAAGGTATCTTAGAGTGGGTGTAAAATTTTCAAATCTTTTTAATGGTATTCAAAATACCAAAGAATAGCAGCGGAAGTAAATTATTGACTATATTCAATTTCTCACAAGGTTACAAAAGAACATCATAAACTCCCACAAAGGGTTTACATGAAAGATACAACATATGGATCTAAGTAGAGGGAAATCTAAACCATAACAACTTTATCTCCAAGATTTAACTCCTTAGGCTAGGTCCATATCTTTATGCCATGTCCTCCAAGTCCTTCACCTAGGGTTGGAAGCATACCCCAACAAGAAGAAAAAATAGAAGACATCAACAAAGGCTGGTATGTGCATACTAAATAGGAAATTGAGCAATATATGGAATAAAGGATAACAAATATAAAAGGCTTCCCATAGAAAAGACAAGGACTACCCAAAAGGGCACAAAAGGAAAAGAATCACCATCACATGATAAAAGAGATAATTTCCATAAATAAAACAAATACAATTGTGCCATACTAGCACATATAAAGAATTAGGGCACACACCCCATCATCATCAACCTACATGCATGTGAGATAAACATAGCACTAGAACAATATAAATACAAAGGCGGCCAAGCCTCACAAACTTAAAACCTGATAGAGAATGACATACTGCCAAACTCCCAATATATAACATGGGACAATCCTCACAAACTTGAAACCCGGGTATGGGGTGACACCACCTCCATCCCAATAATAACAAGGACATACTCCCCAAAAACCAATGCAATTACACTACACTAGTGCTACTGAATCACATAGCATGTTTAATAGAGAGGCAAGTAAAAAGGTATAGTCAGATTAAACAAAACTTGCCATCATACTAATGGACAACATAAACACCCACCAAGTGGGTAAGAGATATCACATATCATAAATTAATGTTCCAACATGAACAATGTATCAAAAAGACCAAAAGAATGTCCAAAGATCAATAACAAATAAAAGTTACTTCACATGGAGCATATTTTTCAAAAGAACAAGATATGGTGTAGGCTAATGCCCATAGGACCAAGAGAAAGAAAACATAGGTGAATTTCTCAACATAGAATAATAGGGGATGCAAACATACATAAGAGAGGGAAATTTCTCAATATAGAAATAATGTGGGATGCAATCATACCTCACTTCAGAGTCTATACAAATTCAAGTCACTTCTAGATCCAAGTCTAGGCCTCCAAAGAACCTATTAATCATGTATGTGAAATTAGGGTTAGGTTTTCATTAATTATTCAAAACCCTAAAAAATGCCTTTTTTGTATTAGTGAATTAGGTTATGAAAACCATGCCATGTTTTAGATTATATTTTTCTAAGTTCAAAACGTATTTTATTATATTTTTCTGACGTATATATATTTAGTTATGAATTTTACAAATTATTACTTATTTAGATTAATCCATTAAAATCACAAATTTTCAACATTTGATTTAGGCAACAAAACCAACACCAATGAAAAGCTCATATTTTTATGATTTTGGAACATATTTTATTTTATTTTATTTTTCTGAGCTATAAATTATTTATTATGAATTTTAGAAATATTGACCAACAAAAAAATACCAAAAATCCACGTATGACATGGCCCAAAGATTGACGGACAACTGGCCTGACCCAATGCATGACTCAACGTGATGGAAAAACAAGAACAGACACAAAAAACCAAATTACCTGTGGTCAAACAGACAAAACCGAAGTCAGATTAGAGGGTAGAATAATGAATCCACAACAGGTCATCTTCCTCCTTCACAACGACATACCATCGAAGAAAGATCGGGAACTAAAGATCATAGATCCCAAACTACCATGATTATTGCACAAACAAAGTCAGATTCGAGTTCTTAAGGGTCTTCCTATCTTAGAAACCCCTTTAGATGGGTTCACAGGTGGTGAAATCACCAAGAGTTACCTCAACCATGGAAGCTATAGCGGGGAACCTGAGAACCCAAATCGAGAGACAAGAAGAAATAATAAGGCCAAGGGAAAACATAGATTGACTCTGCAAGGTCCTAAAGGAGGTATGGGTGGTAACATCAGGGTCTTTGGGCCAAAAGTCAAGAAAAACACAGTGAGCCATCAAGAACACATGGAAACGGGGTGAGGGAGATGCAAGGATTATACCTGAGTTCAGGTTGAATCGAAGGTGTAAGAGGTATTTCCCAGATGAGACGGACCCATCCAATCCATCTCTAGGATTCACCTTTGTCGGATATCATGATCCAGGTCAAAGTCTCCAACACATACGACCATAATTGGGGATATCATGGTCACAGATGGGGAAGACTAATCTACACAAGGTAATGATGCCAGGTGACACCACAAAGGTCATAGGAGTGTTTTTGTAGGGTTTTGAAGACCCAAGGATGCAAAACAATGGAAAGGGAAAGGGAATAGAGAAGGAGCAGAGCGTCAAGGAGCCGGGAGCTGACAAGGCATAAAGGCCTTAAAACCCTAACATTTATAGGGTTACCTTTGGATGCAGCCCTATTTTAAGGCTCCATCTTGTGTCTTTTTGCTCTTCAATCACATCTATACTTGTTAGATTGCATGCCATTCCTCTCAATATGCTTGTTTGTATAAAATGCACTTATGGACATTATTTGCATGTTTTTCAGGTATTTGGACCACACTTGATGGAAGAGAAAGAGAAGGAGTGATCCTAGGGTTCCTATGCCCTTGGAGAGATCCAAAGTAAAGTAAGAGGCCCCCTATACCTACTCCTAGTGGCAAAAGATCAATTGAAGCAAATATGTCCAAGAAAATCCAAAGAATCGAGTCAAAGTGCTGATCCAGGACCCATCACGGCCGTGGTACCACAAAACAGCCGTGCTAGGTCACTTGCAAATCAACAGAACAACCTCCAACAGAAGCCGAGAGAAGCACGGCCGTGCAGAACAAAACGGCCATGCCAGTGATAGACACCATGGCCGTGCTCCATAAAACGGCCGTGGCTTAGCAGACCAGAACGGCCGTGCAAAACAAAACGACAATGCTACCCTCAGTTCACCACGGCCGTGGTGACCACCACAGTCATGGCATTTTCAGCCACCAACCTGACATTTGGCACATTTTAATTCCCATGACCGTGCCCATACACCACGGCCATGACCTACCCTACCCACCACGGCCGTGCTACTCACAGAATCCATCCACTTTTCCACTGCTTTCCCCATTTTACCACTAACTTAACCCTAGACCCCCTAGACACCTATATATACCTAGGTGGCGGCTGGGGCACGAGGCTAGCTACCTTCCACCACCTCCTAGCTCCCCAAATCGCCATCCACTACATTCCACTCCATATCGACCTCAAATCCACTCCATTTCACCATTTCCACCACCAAATCACTAGTTTAGACTAGTTCCTACCCATAATCCCCTTCATTCTTCACCCTTGCACCTTGGAGGAGGGAGGAGGATGACCTGCATCTGCTGGAGAGAAGGATTTCTTCATCTACACTGAGCTCCATGGCTTCTTCTACCTCTTTCTTCTCTCTTTTTGTATTTTCCATTTCTATGAGTACCTAGGCCCCTGTGGGTGGATTGTTTGGGGGAAATTATGTTACTTTGATACCATGTTGGGGGGAAATGACATGTAAACATTGTAATTCCATTTGTTAATGATTATATTCTATTTACATCTCACTCTCCATGGATTTCTTGTTGGTTTGTGTGTGAAATCACCTAGGAATTCAGGCAAATTGCTTATATGTGTGAATTTTGGAATTTGCCCCTAGGTCAAATTCTTGGATCCCTAGGTTGCCTCCCATCTTCCTACATCCTAATCAATCTCCCTAAACCTAAGTGAGAGATCTAAGTAGCTATATTAGATAATTCTAGTGCAATTAGCATGGAGCCTTCTCAAGGCTAGAATGTGGGGGAATTGGGGCCCAAAACCCTAATTTCGCCTCCCCATTACTACCCTCGGCCCATAATTGCCCTAGGAATGCCTAATCTAGAAGCCTAGACTTGATTAGACTCTAATTGAATTGAACCTAACCCCTAACCCAATTGAGCCTCGTAAGGGTAGTAGGGGGTGTTAGGGACTAGTTCCTCTATACACAACCTAGCATATCCATGGCCAGTTAGTAGCTTAGGTTAATTCATTAGACTCTAACTTGTTGTTTGGTTTGGATAATCTAAATGGAATAATAAAGTTCATATGTCACCCCCAACTTAAGTGATAAGTTCATACCCCTAAACAACCCACACTTCTCTTCATTGCTTAAAACCCTAGTTTTGTGTTTTCTTAGCTTAATTAGCTCTTTCCTTACTTAGTTAGCTTCTCGCTTTGTTATTGCCTTGTTCATGTTAGTTTAGTTCTTTAATTGCACTTTCGCTCCTCTGTTGCTTGCCTTAGTGTAACTTGCCTTTTCATACCTAGCTTATGCTTTCCTTGCTTACTTAGTCTTAATCTAACCTAGGGTTAACATAGATTTCATTCTCGCCTTTAATTGCTTTCTTGTTCATAATAGTTTAACAATAAAAACAAGCTTTAAACCCATAACCCTAGTCTCCGCAGTAGGAACCTAGCTAAACCTACCTAGCTCTAGTACCCCCTCTTTTCCCTGTGGACCGACCCTTTACTTGCCATCTTCCTATACTACGACACGACCCCATGCACTTGCAGGTGTAGTTGTTTTAGTTGACGTAGGTGTGTTAGTTTAGGTTTATAAATTTTGAAAGAAAATTCCCATCACGTGTGTTCCGACCTCGTGGGGCGCATCTAGTCGGGTCAAATCGGCTAGTGTGTTGCACCTCTAGTGGAAACACACCAAGCTTTCTGGCGCCATTGCTGACAAATAGAGGCGTTCGGCCTAGCTAGTTAGTTTTGCTTCGACTTTTCCTACTGCCCTCATCATTGCTATTCTTTATTCATTTTTTTTGCATTCTTTGTGTATATTGGTTTGCTAACTTGCTTTCTTTTGTTTGGTTGTGCTTTGTGCATGTGACAAGCCATTCGAGAGGAAACAAGATGGAAGACCAAAGTGCACCTCACAAGCCCCTTCAACACTACTTCATGCCTAGCAACTACAAATCGCCAATTGCTATCAGGGTTGATCAAATGTCAGGGGAGCAATTCTCTATTCCTCTAGGTCTTCTTGGGCTCCTGCCCATCTTCTATGGCTCAGAGAGTGAGAACCCCTACAAGCACTTGGACTCCTTTCTTGAAGTATGCTCCACCTTCAGGACGTCGACGACTAGTGATGATACAATTCGGTTGACCTTGTTCTCTTTCTCCCTCAAAGATAGAGCCAAAGACTGGTATGACTTAAGAAAGGACATCATGAGTTGGGAAACAATGAAGAATGCTTTCTTGAGACAATTCTACTCTATAGCAAGGTTGACACAAATGCGGCGTCCCGTGACAAGTTTTAGCCAAATGGGCAGTGAGCAGTTTCATAATGCATGGGAGAGATTTAAGAAGCTTTTGAGAGAGTGCCCGCACCATGAGATCCCTTTGTGGCATCTAGTTCAATCATTCTACTCTGGTTTGTCTCTAAAGGACCAAGACATAGTGGACTCTTCTTGTGGTGGAGTTTTCATGGCTAGGCCACCTGGGGAGATATGGCCTTTGTTTGAGCAGTTGGCTGAAGGATCAAGAATTCGAGCTTCTAGCATGATGAATGAAAGAGGGTATGCCTTTACTGTGACACCCCCTACTCATGATGACTCAAGCCCGCAAGTGATGAAGATTCTTGGTGACACAGTGAGCTTCATGAAGAACCAGGTGACAAATGCTCCTTGCCACCTGGTCAATTTTATTGAGTTCTATGGGGAAGAAAAGAAGACACCTCACTCCTATAGCTACTAGGAACCACAAAGTCTGACATACAACTCAAGGTTTGAGGAAGAGGTTCTTTCTAGATTGAAAGTGTTTGATGATGTTCAAAGAGATGTTGCAAGGTTAGAAGAGAGAATAGAGCAGCTATCTTCCATAATTTCTCTCCAAGAAGAAAAATTGTCTTCAAGACCCATCGTGAGCCACCATGAAGCAAGTGGACCCATGTCTTCTTCACAAGTTTTCTACAGTCCACCCCCATGCAAGTGCATCCCATTCACTCCTTCCAAGGATATCCCCAGCCTTACTGTAAGGACCCTGACCTTCATTTAGGGTTTATCCAATTTGCTTTGCTTAACCCTGATGCTTAGTTGCTTGCTAATCACCTTTAGTGGTGATTAGGGTTTGTTGGTGCTTTGTTGAGAGCTGGAGGTGCTACTTGCAATTAACCCAAGTCTAGGGTTTGTGGGCAAGTTTCTCACCTTGTGAGATGTTTCTCCCTCTCTTTGCTTCCTCTAGTGTTGAGAGGAAGGGTTGGGCTCGTTGCTTGAGTTCCTTTTGGGCTTGGTTGAGCCTTGGTGGGCCTTGTGTGCTTTGCCTTTGCCTTTTTTGGACCTTGTGTCGGGAAAGTGAGCTTGTGTCGGCCTAGGTGTGTCGGCCATGCTTGTGTCGGCCTGAGTTGTGTCGCCCATGGGAGTGTGTTAGCATGGTGTAGAGGTGTGTCGCCCATGGACCCTTTTGATCCTCTTTGACCTCGTTTGTGTCACCACTAGTGGACACTTGATGCTTGATGCATGCATGTGGCAATGGCCTTGAACATGTGTATAAGGCATGGTAGAGTGGTGGCATTACCCTTGGACAAGTGTCCCTAGGTGGGCGATACCTTGCCTTGTCTTCCCTTGGTTTCTCCTCCATCCTCTCCTATATATGTGTCCCCTTTCTCTTGCTAAGGATCCCTTTAGTTCCTTAGTTCCCCTCTCCCTTGGTGCACGACACCCTCTTCCTTTGCAAGCTTGGTGGCCGATCCTTATCTTGGAGTCTCCTTCTTCCTCTAGTGGTGGCCGAACCCTAGAGTGCCTTGCTCTCTTCTTGTGGTGGTGCTTGGAGCTAGGAGCTTGGAGCTTGCTTAAGGCGGGTTACATAACTCCTAACCCTAACTATACAACCTTCTACATTCTTGTATGTTTCTTATGATTATGATCGGCTATGTATGTTGCTAGTTTGGTTTATTGCTTAGTTTCTTCTTGTTGGCCGAACCATGCTCTAGGGTTTCTTGTGGAGCAACACCCCTCTGCCTCCTTGATCTAGAGAAGTGAGCTTGAACTCTAGTAACATGGGCAATACTCCTCTCTCGTTTAAATTGAGAGGTGAGCTTGTGTTCTAGTTGCTTGAGCAACACCCTTCTCTCACCATGGATTTGAGAGGTGAGCTTTGTGGAGGTTTTAGACCTTGTTAGGTTTGGTCCTTGTGTTGCCCAATTAGTGATAAGAAGTGTGCAAGACCCCTCTCTCTTGGTTGTTGAGAGGTGAGACATCTTCTTGATCCATTAGGGTTTTGGTGCCCTTGTGCTTGAGGTTGGTGACGACCTTGTGGGGTAGCATCTTGCCCAATATGGTTTTGGAGGAGGTGCTGCCCAATACCCTTCTTTCACTTAGAGCTTTTGTCGACAGGTTGTGGTGTTGTGATAGGCGTCACACCCCTGGTCCTTGCCTTGTTGTGTCGGGCATCACACTATGCTGAGTACCTTGCCCGATACCCTTAGTTCTGTGGTGGGCGTTACCCCTTGGCTCTAGCCCTGTGTATGTTGGCTGATAACATGTGAATAGCTGAGCGTTATGCTTTCTTTGCTGTACGCCCTGGTTGCTCGTTAGAAGTTGGTTGCACGACATGCCTGGCTCAAGTGCTCGTTACACCTTTGAGAAGTGGTTAGCTGCGTGCTGGGCATCATGGCATCGTAGTGATACACGAGATACATGGTGATGCATGACACATGATGGACGTTGCACGATACCCTGCTGCACATCACACATGGAGGTGTACGACACAGCATTGCATGATACTCTGTGGTGCACGACGCGCCGTTGCATGACACCTGAGGTGTGCAACACCTAGAGTTGCACGATGCATCTTGGGATGGTAGCCGTTATCCTTGCTGGTTGGCTTGGCTGATATGAGGCTAGAATGTTGGGCGATAGGGGAGAGTGCCCTACCCGACACCACCTTTGGTGAGGGTAGTGGGCGCTTCTAGTGAGGGTCTTGTTCCTTCTAGAAACCGATATGCTAGTTCTTGTTTATGCATCACGTTTGGTTTTTTTTATGGTGACCCTTGATATGCTTGATAAAGTAGATCACATCTATGTATCTTGACATGACATTTCATGTGTTTATGATCATCTTGAATGATATAAATAATGCAGAGTAAATGGTAAGCATATAAGATGCTTTACATAATGATATATTGAGGCATGAATGATAAAGTACATAATCATCAATGTTGCCCTATGTTGAGAATATGATCTTTCTCTTAATCCATGATGATTGTGTATACTAACCATGCATGTGTTTCATACAGATGCATATCCAGGTAAAGGGCTATGAGGTATATATGTTTGAGTAACACTACTCTGATGGTTACTCTTGATGATGAGATAACATGCATGATGTGTTTTGGTCTGAGGACCTGAGTTTGGCTAAAGTGCCTAGTTGAGGTGTTATCCTATGATGATGATCTGGGATTGTTATCCCAAGTGGTGAGAATGCCTTTTGAGGCAGTGGTTTCTTATGGTGAGGGATTGAGATCCTAGAATAGCTTGATGGTGATAACACTAAGGTAGATTTATGTTATGCATATGTTACAACTTGGTTGCCTCAATAATCTACTTAAAATGAACTAACTAATCACAGTGGAATATATCATGTAGTTTGCCCTGGGCATAGATCCATCATCGTTAGGAGCTGGTGATGGTGAAATGGGTTCTCCTGTGGGTTAACCCGGAGCGTATATTGTTGAGTATGCAAGGTTTCTCCTAGCCTAAAGTAAGGAGGTAAGAGTGCAACTTCGGTTGTAGACTCCAGGGTGCAGATTCAGGCCCGTAGCCCAAATATGATAAGAGCATGGTGAACAGGCCCATGGCTCAGGATGTGTAATATGCGAGCATGAATGTGTTCATGGCTCAGAGCACGGTGAACTGGACCGTGGCTCATTTTCACTAGCGCCGATACCTGTACCAAGGCGGGCTAGGTAGAGGGTAGCCTGACCCTGTGGCTGAGGCCAGTTAAGCATGAGACTGCGGTCCTTCTTGTGTTGTACTCGTGCACTGACCATGAGGTGGGAGGTCGTGGAGTCTGGCTCTTCCATTGACCTTGTATGGCACCGACTTGGGTTTCGCAACCGAAGGTTGGATTTGAGCGGTACGACTCACTTCCTCAGGGCATAGTAATAATAATACGTAATCCAGCCGAATAGTATTTACTGCTTAAGGCAAAACACGGAACATTGTTTGAAGACTTGCTTAGGTAGTTGATCTTGTTATACTTGTAGTTACTTATACGTTCCTTATGTTATGTGGTAAGATCTTATAAATCTTATCTTGTTAATCATGTTCCATAATGAAATACTTGCGTATATGCCTTACGTACATCTTGGTAAGCTTGATGGTATGAATGGCTTTACTTTATAAACTGCTCTTGTTATACCTTCTATCAGTTATCTGCTGCTTTTGCTTTCATCCTTCTATGGTTTTATGGTTTTGGCAGGGAGTTATGTTTCTCGCTGGGACTGTGTGTCGCACCCCACTGGTTTATAACCTTTGTAGGTGTTCGAGTTAGACGTGGTGGTGGTCGCGGAGTTGCGGCTGAGCAGCAAGAAGAGCAGTAGAAGGCAAGAGATGGACATGCTGCTGTTTTGGTTGTTTTGCAGTAGGGTCTTAGAGTCATCCCTGTACTCTCAGGTCCTTGGGAGCGTTTTGACATTGTTTCACGATGTATAGCAGTTGATGTTTTGTATATCCTGCTGCTGGCCGGATGTGGGCCGTTCTGTATATAATGACATGTGATGAACTCATGTGATGACAAGACAGCTGATCTCCTAAGTTGTGGACACGTATCAAGACTTGTAAATGTTTATATAACCTATTTCCTTGCAGGATGAGGATTTGAATGTAATAGTTTCTTGGTTTATCCGCTTTCTGAAATCAGTTTTAATAATCCTGTGTTTTTGGTAATTTGTGGTTTATGGTGTTCTCCGCACGTTTTCGCGTAACACCTCGCTGTATGTGTGATAGTGGGATGTGTTTCCACAAGTTTGGTATCAGAGCTCTAGGTTCACTGAGTCTACATGGATTTACAGCTAGGTTGTGTCTGTTCTTGTGAGTTTTCCAGATTTTCTTACAATTATCTTCTACCCTCAGCAAAAGAAAAAGCCAAGATGTCTGGAAACCATGAAGAACATGCTGCTGAGAAAAGCGATGCTGCATCAGTTGATGGAGCTATAGGGCAGGCACATGAAGATCGGGTGCCTGAGGCCCCCCAACCTGACCCATCCATTCTTGAACACCCTACCTATCAACAACTTATGGGGCAGATGATGGCTACGATGAATCTCATGGTAGAAAGATTGCCAGTGCCTCTGCCGAGAGCACAGACTCCCCATGGTGAAACATCAGGTATTGGGAAGACCTTTGAGTAGCTTCGCCGAGTCAGAGCTTCAGATTATGCTGGAACGGCTGATTCGGCGGATGCAGATCTGTGGCTGATAAGTCTTGAGAAGGCATTCTGGATCCTCGACATCCCCGAAGCAGACAAAGTCAAGGACGCTGTCTACCTTCTGAAGGGTAGTGTTGGTCACTGGTGGACCATCGAGGAGGAGAAGCGACCTAGTGAGGTGATCTGTTGGGAAGTTTTCCGGCGCGAGTTCGTCAATAGATATTTTGTGAAGACGTATCTAGATGAGAAGATCAGTCAGTTCGAGCACCTGCGCCAAGGAACGATGAACATCACTGAGTATGAAGCCAACTTCATGGATTTGTTGAGGTTTTGTCCTCACATGGCAGCAACAGATGAAGAGCAAATTAGACGTTTTGAGAAAGGCCTGAGTGCTGAGCTGACACACCTGCTTTTGCATTGGAGAATCGAGAGCGGTTTGCTACGTTTGTGGAATCTGTTCGGAGGATCGAATAGTCAGTGAGGGAGAAAAGAGAATCCATGTCTAAGAAGAGGCCTGCTCAGTTCCAGGGACAGAGGTTTGGTGGCTTTAAGAAGCCGAGGTTTTTAGCACCTTCCGTGATGAGAGGTTTCAGTGTACCATCGCAGCGGTCTCCAAGTAAGGGAAGAGGATATGTTTCTTCATCGTCAAAGGAACATAGTATAGCTTCAGTGGTAGTGACATGGCCATCTAGGCCACAGTTTGAAGGAGAAGCTGACTAGTGCTCCAGTGCTAGTGATGCCAGAGCCTAGAAAGGGCTATGTTGTTTTCTGCAATGCTTCCAAGAAAGGTTTAGGTTGTTTGTTGATGCAGGAAGATCATGTAGTTTCTTTTGCTTCACGATAGCTTAAGAAACACGAGGAGAACTATCTGACTCATGACTTGGAGTTGGCAGCAGTGGTTCATGCGTTAAAGATTTGGAGACACTATCTTTACAGGGAGGTATGCCAGATCTTTACAGACCATAAGAATCTAAAGTAAATCTTTTTGCAGAATGAGCTAAACATGCGACAACGCCGATGGATGGAGCTAATCAATGATTACGACTGCACCATCGAGTATCATCCTAGTAAGGCGAACGTGGTAGCTGATGCACTTAGCTGAAAGTCTTCTCTCTCTTCAAAGAAGGCACAGTTGAGTTCCTTGGTATGCCATAGACGAGGTATGTTTGTTTCCTTGCGGAAGATGAATGTGCAGATGGAAGTTTCCTTACTAGCTGGACTTTTAGCACACATGCAAGTCAAGCCTACGCTGAGACAACAAATCAAGGATGCACAACAAATAGATGATGCAGTGCAGTTGATTAGATCAGAGTTTGGCAGCGAAAAGCGTGATGGGTTCCATGAGTCTGAGGATGGACAAGTTTGCTATAATGATAGGATGGTGGTCCCCGATGCTGATGATCTAAGGAAGCTAGTGCTCGAGGAAGCACATACGTCGATGTATGCTATGCATCCAGGTGTCACCAAGATGTATCATAATCTGAGAGGACTATTCAGACTTTGGAGGATCTCCTTCGAGCTTGTGTTTTGCAGTTCCTAGGCAGTTGGGACATACATCTCAGTCTGATAGAGTTTGCCTACAACAATAGTTATCAACGGAGCATTGACATGGCTCCTTATGAGGCTTTATATGGCAGGAAGTGCAGATCTCCCTTATGTTGGTATGAGTCTGGTGAATATCAGCTTTTGGGTCCTGAGTTGGTACAACAGACAACAAAGAAGATCAAGGTGATACAACAACAGTTGAAAGCGGCACATGATAGGCAGAAGTCTTACGCAGACAATCGCTGACGACCTTTGGAGTTCCAGGTAGGAGACAAAGTGTATCTTAAAGTGTCGCTGTGGAAAGGTGTGCTAAGGTTTTGCCAGAAGGGTAAGCTAGCACCCAGATATATGGGGCCATACCCGATCATAGCACGTATGGGCAAGGTAGCTTATGAGTTACAGCTACTGCCAGAGTTGCACAGGTTACACCCAGTGTTCCATGTCAGTATGGTGAAGAAAAGTCATCCGGATACATGGATAGTGCTACAGCCAGTCGAAGTTGAGCTTGATGAAGATGTGACCTATGAGGAAGGCCCTGTAATGATCTTTGAAAAAAGAGTTAAGAAGCTGAAGAGGAAGGACCTGGTTCTTGTGAAGGTTCTTTGGCATCATCGTGGCATTGAGGAAGCCACATGGGATCTTGAGGAAGAGATGAGGAGGAAGTATCCCTCACTTTTCTCTTCAGATTTTGAGGACAAAATCTCTTTGTAGAGGTTTATAGCTTGTAAGGACCCTGACCTCCGTTTAGGGTTTATCCAGTTTGCTTTGCTTAACCTTGATGCTTAGTTTCTTGCTAATCACCTTTAGTGGTGATTAGGGTTTTTTGGTGCTTTGTTGAGAGCTGGAGGTGCTACTTGCAATTAACCCAAGTCTATGGTTTGTGGGAAAGTTTGTCACCTTGTGAGGTGTTTCTCCATCTCTTTGCTTCCTCTAGTGTTGAGAGGAAGGGTTGGGCTCGTTGCTTGAGTTCCTTTTGGGCTTGGTTGAGCCTTAGTGGGCCTTGTGTGCTTTGCCTTTGCCTTTGCCTTTTTTGGACCTTATGTCGGGAACGTGAGCTTGTGTCAGCCTAGGTGTGTCGGCCATACTTGTGTCAGACTGAGTTGTGTCGTCCATGGGAGTGTGTCGGGCATGGTGTGGAGGTGTGTCGCCCATTGACCCTTTTGATCCTCTTTGACCTCATTTGTGTCACCACTAGTGGACACTTGGTGCTTGATGCTTGCATGTGGCAATGGCCTTGGACATGTGTTTAAGGCATGGTAGAGTGGTGGCATTGCCCTTGGAAAAGTGTCCCTAGGTGGGCGACACCTTGCCTTGTCTTACCTTGGTTTCTCCTCCATCCTCTCCTATATATGTGTCCCCTTTCTCTTTCTAAGGATCCCTTTAGTTCCTTAGTTCCCCTCTCCTTTGGTGCACGACACCCTCTTCCTTTGAAAGCTTGGTGACCGATCCTTATCTTGGAGTCTCCTTCTTCCTCTAGTGGTGGCCGAACCCTAGAGTGCCTTGCTCTCTTCTTGTGGTGGTGCTTGGATCTAGGAGCTTGGAGCTTGCTTAAGGCGGGTTACATAACTCCTAACCCTAACTATACTACCTTCTACGTTCTTGTATGTTTCTTATGATTATGATCGACTATGTATGTTGCTAGTTTGGTTTCTTGCTTAGTTGCTTCTTGTTGGCCGAACCATGCTCTAGGGTTTCTTGTTGAGAAACACCCCTCTCCCTCCTTGGTCTAGAGAAGTGAGATTGAACTCTAGTAACATGGGAAATACTCCTCTCTCGTTTAAGTTGAGAGGTTAGCTTGTGTTCTAGTTGCTTGAGCAACACCCTTCTCTCACCATGGATTCGAGAGGTGAGCTTTGTGGAGGTTGTAGACCTTGTTAGGTTTGGTCCTTGTGTTGCCCGATTGGTGATAAGAAGTGTGCAAGACCCCTCTCTCTTGGTTGTTGAGAGGTGAGCCATCTTCTTGATCCATTAGGGTTTTGGTGCCCTTGTGCTTGAGGTTGGTGATGACCTTGTGGGGTTGCATCTTGCCCGATATGGTTTTGGAGGAGGTGTTGCCCGATATCCTTCTTTGTCTTAGAGCTTTGGTCGACAGGTTGTGGTGTTGTGACGGGCGTCACACCCCTGGTCCTTGCCTTGTTGTGTCGGGAATCACACTATGCTGAGTACCCTGCCCGATACCCTTATTTCTGTGGTGGGTGTTACCCCTTGGCTCTAGCCCTGTGTATGTTGGCCGATAGCCCGATACCCTTATGCTTTCTTTGCTACACGCCCTGGTTGCCCGTTAGCAGTTGGTTGCATGACACACCTAGCTCAAGCGCCCATTACACCTTTGGATGATATGGACCCAGTGGTTAGCTGCATTCTGGGCGTCATGGCATCGTAGTGATACACGAGATACATGGTGATGCACGACACATGATGTCTGTTGCACGATACCCTGCTGCACGTCACACATGGAGGTGTACGACACAACGTTGCACGATACTCTGTGGTGCACGATGCGCCGTTGCACGACACCTGAAGTGCGCGACACCTAGAGTTGCACGATGCATCTTGGGATGGTAGTCGTTATCCTTGCTGGTTGGCTTGGCCAATATGAGGCTAGAATGTTGGGCGATAGGGGAGAGTGCCCTGCTCGAAACCACCTTTGGTGAGGGTAGTGGGCGCTTCTAGTGAGGGTCTTATTCCTTTTAGAAACTGATATGCTAGTTCTTGTTTATGCATCACGTTTTTTTTATGGTGACCCTTGATATGCTTGATAAAGTAGATCACATCTATGTATCGTGACATGACATTTCATGTGTTTATGATCATCTTGAATGATATAAATAATGCGGAGTAAATGGTAAGCATATAAGATGCTTTACATAATGATATGACCTATGTCTATGGTCACAAGTTGAGGCATGAATGATAAAGTACATAATCATCAATGTTGCCCTATGTTGAGAATATGATCCTTCTCTTAATCCATGATGATTGTGCATACTAAACATGCAGGTGTTTCATACAGATGCATAGCCAGGTAAAGGGCTATGAGGTATATATGTTTGAGTAACACCGCTCTGATGGTTACTCTTGATGATGAGATAACATGCATGATGTGTTTTGGTCTGAGGACCTGATTTTGGCTAAAGTGCCTAGTTGAGGTGTTGTCCTCTAATGATGATCTGGGATTGTTATCCCAAGTGGTGAGAATGCCTTTTGAGGCAGTGGTTTTTTGTGGTGAGGGTTTGAGATCCCAGAATAGCTTGATGGTGATAACACTAAGGTAGATTTATGTTATGCATATGTTACAACTTGGTTGCCTCAATAATCCACTTAAAATGAACTAACTAATCACAGTGGAACATATCATGTAGTTTGCCCTGGCCATAGATCCATCATCGTCAGGAGCTGGTGATGGTGAAACGGGTTCTCCTGCGGGTTAACCCAGAGCACATATTGTTGAGTATGCGAGGTTTCTCCTAGCCTAAAGTAAGGAGGTAAGAGTGCAACTTCGGTTGTAGACTCCAGGGTGAGGATTCAGGCCCGTAGCCCAAATATGATAAGAGCATGGTGAACATGCCCATGGCTCAGGATGTGTAATATGGGAGTATGAATGCGTTCATGGCTCAGAGCACGGTGAACAGGCCCGTGGCTCAGTTTCACTAGAACCGATACCTGTACCAAGGTGGGATAGGAAGAGGGTAGCCTGACCCTGTGGCTGAGGCCACTTAAGCATGAGACTGCGGTCCTGCTTGTGTTGTACTCGTGCACTGACCACGAGGTGGGAGGTCGTGGAGTCTGACTCTTCGATTGACCTTGTATGGCACCAGCTTGGGTTTCGCAACCGAAGGTTGGATTTGAGCGGTATGGCTCACTTCCTCAGGGCATAATAATAATAATACGTAATCCAGCCGAATAGTATTTACTGCTTAAGGCAAAACACGAAACATTGTTTGAAGCCTTGCTTAGGTAGTTGATCTTGTTATACTTGCAGTTACTTATACGTTCCTTATGTTATGTGGTAAGATCTTATAAATCTTATCTTGTTAATCATGTTCCATAATGAAATACTTGTGTATATGCCTTACATACATCTTGGTAAGCTTGATGGTATGAATGACTTTACTTTATAAATTGCTCTTGTTATACCTTCTATCAGTTATCTACTACTTTTGCTTTCATCCTTCTATGGTTTTATGGTTTCGGCAGGGAGTTATGTTTCTCGCTGGGACAGTGTGTCTCACCCCACTGGTTTATAACCTTTTTAGGTGTTCGAGCTAGACGTGGTGGTGGTCACGGAGTTGCGGCTGAGCAGCAAGAAGAGTAGTAGAAGGCAAGAGATGGACATGATATTGTTTTGGTTGTTTTGTAGTAGAGTCTTAGAGTCATCCCTGAACTCTTAGGTCCTTGGGAGCGTTTTGACGTTGTTTCATGATGTATAGCTGTTGATGTTTTGTATATCCTACTACTGGCCGGATGTGGGCCGTTCTGTATGTAATGACAGGTGATGAACTCATGTGATGACAAGACGACTGATCTCCTAAGCTGTAGACATGTATCAAGACTTGTAAATGTTTATATAACCTGTTTTCTTGCAGGATGAGGATCCGAATGTAATAGTTTCTTGGTTTATTCGCTTTCTGCAATCGGTTTTAATAATCCCGTGTTTTTGGTAATTTATGGTTTATCGTGTTCTCCGCACATTTTCACATAACACCTCGCTGTCTGTGTGATAGTAGGATGTGTTGCCACACTTACACTCCTCCACCACCTCCCTCACCTCAAATTTCACAAAACTTCACTTTCCAGCCCCAATTCTCTCCTCCTCCTCAATTCTCTTCTCCACCTCAATTTCAACCCCAAGTGCCACCTCCACCTCCTCCACAGCCACAACATGCTCCCCCTCCCCTTCATGAGCAAGGTAGTGCTGTGACAGTTCTAAGGAGTGGGAAAACTCTTGAGCAGCCCGTAAATCAAAGAAAGGTTGATAAAGCAAAGCAAAGGTAGCCAAGTGGTGATATTGTGATTGATATTGTTGAAGATGATGTTGTGAAACTGGATGTTGAGTTTGGGATTCCACGTGATCCACCACATATCCCTTTTGTAGGTCCTACCATCCCTAGCGTTCTGCCTCATGTTCATGTAAGTGCGGCAAAAACTAGTGATCCTCCATTTGTAGAAGCACTAGATGAGCCACTGGCTGTGAAAAGAAGACAAAAGCACAATATGTACATTCTTGAGGTCTTCCGACAAGCAAAGGTCAACATTCCTCTCTTGGATGCAATCAAGAAAATTCCATCATATGCCAAGTGTCTCAAAGACCTATGCACTGTGAAAAGAAGGTCAACGGGTAGGATTCCAAAGAAGGTGAGATTGACTGAACAAGTGAGCTCCATCATACAACACTCACTTCTCGTGAAGAAAAAGGACCCAGGAGCCCCACTCATACCTAGTTACATAGGTAGACATCACATAGACAGGTCCTTACTTGATTTGGGATCTAGTGTGAATTTGATGCCATATCATGTCTATGTTGAGCTGGGCTTAGGCAAGTTGAAGCTGGCACATTGCACTCTCCAGTTGGCAGATAGATCCATAAAAGTGCCTAGAGGTAGAGTGGATGATGTCTTAGTGATGATAGATAAAGAAAAAGGTGCGGTGTTCCCGTCGGATTTCATTATACTTGATATGGAGCCAGAGGATAGGAAGATTCACATCATCTTGGGGGAGGCCGTTCTTATCTACAACTAATGTCGACATTCATGTACGCAGTGGCACCATGCCAATCTCATTTATGGACATGAAGATCAACATCAATATGTACAAGACCCCAACCCGACGAGTCTGAGATAGGGATATTGGACATGATCACTTCACAAGTCCAAATGGGCAGTTGAGAGAAGGACACCAAGGTGAACAAATAGGTGATGATTGTCTTGATGAAATAGATGAGGAACCAAGGTTGAGTGCAAATGAAGGATGCATGTTTTGCAAGAATGGGCACATGAGGATTCCAAATGGGTGAATTTTGAAGAATCACCAAGAAGCCTAGCTGAAGGCAAGAAACTCAGCTCTTGTGGGAGGCAACCCACCTAGGTTTGGGAATTTTTGACCCAACCTTACATTTTTTGATACTTTTGCTTTGTTTTTATGCTTTCCAAGAAAACACACACACACTTGTATTTGATAGTTTTTGTGTAGTTTTGAGATGTGCAGGTGAGAATAGAGTGAAATGAAGAAGGAATAGATGAAATTTTGACAAAGAATCAATAGAATATCAACTTGAGATCAAAGTCTTGATGTTTGAACAAGATTCGAGTCTCATACTGCTGTTATAGTACACACCACGGTCGTGGTGACATGGAACGGCCGTGGTGGTGCACTCACAGTCAACAAAGAAATAGTAAGAAATTCAGAAAATCAACCAACCAGGGAAGAATGGCCGTGCAAGGCAGCACGGTCATGGTACACAAAGCCACTACATCCGTTCCACATAGCACGGCCATGCAGCAACTCTATTCCAGCAACATTAAGTCAAAATTTGCAAAATTTCTTTTCACTTGCTCATTTCTCTAAAGAACAAAATGGTCGTTCTCCGTGCCCTAGCGCCGGTGCAGCACGCCGCCCATCCTCTCCAGCCCTCGAATCCTCACCAAATCACTCCCAAATCATTCCCAATCATTCCCCTACCATTTCCACTACCTTAATCTTTATATTTCACCAATTTTCATCCACAAACGCACCACTTTCTCTACATTCCTCCCAAACAGCCCCGTTCTTCGGAGAAATCTGAAATTTTCTAATTTCACTTCCATTTTTGAGCAAGAATGAAGAAGTTTGCAAAGAGAGCAGTAGAGAAGACTAGGGGCGTCATTTCTTATCAAAGGAAACCAAGGAATAGCCACCCCCGGTTGACGGAGGCCGATTTGGATGCTATAGTGGATCCTATCATTGAAGAAGTCTCTGAACAACCACAGCGGGGGACACCGTCTTCATTGCAGCCACCGCCGTCCGCCTCCCGGCCATCCGTCTCATCTGAGAGACCCTTCGATACTGCTGCACAGCCGTCAATTTTAGCCGCACGACTGTCTGTCTCTTCGGCGGCACAACCGCAGCCCGAGCCACAGCTGCGACTACGTCGACGTATTGTATTAGATGATGAAGATGATACAAATATGCCCAATTCTGAGCAGCATGAGGTTCCGTCACAGCACCCGCTTCCACAGCCTGAGGTCACCACTGGCAGGGCAAAGGTGCCAAAGCATCCAGGGTGCTTGACACACAAAGTTTTAGCAACTCGATATGCATGCCAAGAAACGATGGAGGCGATGGGTTTCTATGCCTATTTTCAGGGATTGATGGAGAAAATGGGGCTGTTTGAGATTTTGACATTGTAGCAGGAGTCCTACATCGAGCTTACCCAGCAGTTATTCGCCACTCTAGAGAAAACAACCGATGATGGCAAGAATGCAATTAAGGTAACGATTGGGGATAAGAGGTGGAAGATAACCTCACAGATGTTAAATTAGATCTTTGCCCCAAGTGGGGAGATGGCAACCCTCCTAGACAGAGGAAGGATTGAAAATGACTCTAGTTCCACATATCCAGCCATGTGGAAATGCTTCACTGGCCAAAGTACATTTGTAGCAGGGAAATCAAAGACAAGTGGTATCCACAACCCATTTCTCTGCTATGTTCAGAAGGTGTTAGCAAACACCATCTTTGCCAGGTATGAAAACCAAGGCAGCTGTATAAGGAAAGATCTTTTTGTTCTTGGTTGGATGACAAAAGAGAAGCATGTGAACCTGGGGGCACTACTAATTGATCACATGAGGACAATCCCATCCAAGAGCACAAATCCATTTGTAATGGGAGGGATTGTGACATCCATAGCCACTGCCTTGGGACATGACATGATAGGCTATACAAAGGCAGATGGTGGCAAGTTGGTTGATTTGCACTACTTGGCTCGCTCATCCATGATTACAGTTACAGATCAGAAAATCATTTACCAAATCAACCCACCTTACCCAGGAGTCACATTGGAGGTGCCTTACCATACTCCACCCCTCATGGAACAATATGGACCAACGCCATATTTTCTGGAAAAATAGAGGAGGTACGTGGAGGAGAATCTGAGAGGGGAGGAAATCCCTAAAGTGATATTTGCTGGGGGTCTAGGAGAGCCTTCACAGGAGGATGAGTAGAGGCGGACGGAAGAGGAAAGAGCGGCAAGACGGGTGAGGAAAAGAGAAGAAAGGATGGGAGCGTCAGAGCCACAACAGCCTTCAGTGAATGCATATGATATGGGTACCATTCATGCACAACTGGAGGGCATTCAGGCGAAGCAAGACAGAATTCGACGGGCCCAGGAGGGATTCCAAAGGACACAGGATGCCATGTGGTTGGACCATCAACAGATGCATTACTAGGTCAACCACCTTTATTAGTTTCACAATGCCCAGGCCCAGAGGAACCCACAGTGGGGTGAAGATTGGGGGAGCTCTTTATCTGCATTCCAGGACAACTACCCACCTCCATAGTTAGACTACTGGGGTGCCTACTACAGGCAGGGAGGAACACCTCCACCACCACCACAGTGATCATCTACCCTATCACCTTATACTTTGTGTCATGCTGATGACAACATGATTCAAAAATTTGGGGTGGTAGGGCGGTATGCCCTCATTCTACTTTCACTCATTTTTGTATCTCACCTGCGATTTACTCTTTGTTTGTTGTTTTTCACATTTTTGCTTGTTTTGCTATCTAGTTTAGAAGTTTACTGCTTTACATACCTGCATGCCATGTAGTTTACTTTCTTGTCATTTTTTGCGTAATTTAAAAAAAATATGCTCTTTTTTCTAGGCATTGCATATCATGTAGATTTTTGGTAAATTTTGCATGTTTTAGTTAGGATTTGCTTGTTTAATTCTTTAAGTTCAATAATATAGGTTTAGATGTGGTTGGAGGCAACTTGGCACCATTTAGGCCAATTTTGCCCAAATTCGGAATTTCTTATCTAAAAAGCATGTTTTGACCCAATCTCTACTGTTTTGAGTAAAAACGATGACCTTTGACTAGTGCAAGTGAAATGTCATACTTTATTGCTAAGTGGTATCTATGTTTGACTGTTTACATGTGCATCACCTCTCTCATTATTGTGATTGATTAGGCTGAATTGTGAACTTGAGCAAGCTTTGAACGCTTAGTGTTTGTGGAATCACTTGATTGATATATCAATTTCATCTTGTTCATTCATGTGGTGTGATATCTTAGATGAAGTGTTGGATTAATTTTCATGCAGGATGTCTTATGTGGAAAATCATACCAATGACCCCTCTTTGACCCGACTCTTCTTCCACCATCTTCATACCCCTCCACCCCATAAAAAGATGCCCTAGTGCACATAATCAGCCTTGGCCACCTCCAAAAGTTTGGGTGGCCATATCTTTATCCCCTCGCTTCACTCTATCCACCATATGCCCTATCAAGACAGAAAAGAAAAGAAAATAAAAGAAAAAGAAAAGCAAAAACAAAATAAAAGGATGCTCCTATTTAAGAGCATTCAAATAAAGAAAAGATGAGTGTGTAAAAACACTCCAAAAATCTTACTGCAACCCTTTCTTCCACTTTCATACCCATTGAGCTAAGAAGCATCAAACTTAGCTCATTTTGCCTTTTTCCCCAGCCACGTGGGTCATTTGGTATGATTTGAAATATAAGACGGAATGCATGAATGTGAAACAACACTCCTAGTCATCCTTGATTAACACCATCATGAAACAGTTTACCCAGAACTTTATGGAAGAAGTATGGATAACTTGTGTATTCTATGCTCTATATTTGAAGTTCATGTGCTTTGTGCTCTTTTCATGATTGGATTGTGAAAGTAGGAGAGGAGAGAGGTGAAATGCATGCACTCAGTCATTTTTGATCCCATTAAGAAATAATCATCTTTTACATTGCATATGTCATTTCTTTTTGTGGAAGTTTTGTAGAGAGATTAAGTTGGAGCATACTTGAGGACAAGTATGTTTCAAGTTTGGGGTGGTGGTGCAGCCCTATTTTAGGGCATCATCTTGTGTATTTTTGCTCTTCAATCACATCTATACTTGTTAGATTGCATGTCATTCCTCCCAATATGCTTATTTGTATAAAATGCACTTATGGACATTATTTGCATGTTTTTCAGGTATTTGGACCACACTTGATGGAAGAGAGAGAGAAGGAGTGATCCTAGGGTTCCTCTTCCCTTGGAGAGACCCAAAGTAAAGTCTGAGCCCCCCTCGACCTACTCCTAGTGGCCAAAGATCAATTGAAGCAAAGATGTCCAAGAAAAGCCAAAGAATCAAGTCAAAGTGTTGATCCAGGACCCAACACGATTGTGGTACCACAAAACGGCCATGCTAGGTCACTTGCAAATCAACAGAACAACCTCCAATAGAAGCAGAGAGCAGCACGGCCATGCAGAACAAAACGGCCGTGCCTGTGACAGACACCACGACCGTGCTCCACAAAATGGCCGTGGCTCAGCAGACCAGAACGGCCGTGCAGAACAAAACGGCCGTGCTACCCTCAGTTCACCACGGCCGTGGTGACCACCACGGTCGTGGCATTTTCAGCCACCAACCTGACATTTGGCACATTTTAATTCCCACGACCGTTCCCATACACCACAGTCGTGGCCTACCCTACCCACCACGACCGTCCTACTCACAGAATCCAACCACTTTTCCACTACTTTCCCCATTTTACCCCTAACTTAACTCTAGACCCCCTAGACACCTATATATACCTAGGTGGTGGCTGGGGCACGAGGCTAGCTACCTTCCACCACCTCCTAGCTCCCCAAATCACCATACACTACATTCCACTCCATATCCACCTCAAATCCACTCCATTTCACCATTTCCACCACCAAATCTCTAGTTTAGACTAGTTCCTACCCATAATCCCCTTCATTCTTCACCCTTGCACCTTGGAGGAGAGAGGAGGACGACCTGCAGCTGTTGGAGAGAAGGATTTCTTCATCTACACCGAGCTCCATGGCTTCTTCTACCTCTTTCTTCTCTCTTTTTGTATTTTCCATTTCTATGAGTAGCTAGGCCCCTGTGGGTGGGCTGTTTGGGGGAAATTATGTTACTTTGATACCATGTTGGGGGAAAATGACATGTAAACATTGTAATTCCATTTGTTAATGATTATATTCTCTTTGCATCTCACTCTCCATGGATTGCTTGTTGGTTTGTGTGTGAAATCACCTAGGAATTTAGGCAAATTGCTTATATGTATGAATTTTGGAATTTACCTCTAGGTCCAATTCATGGATCCCTAGGTTGCCTCCCATCTTCCTACATCCTAATCAATCTCCCTAAACCTAAGTGAGAGATCTAAGTAGCTATATTAGATAATTCTAGTGCAATTAGCATGGAGCCTTCTCAAGGCTAGAATGTGGGGGAATTGGGGCCCAAAACCCTAATTTTGCCTCCCCATTACTACCCTCAGCCCCTAATTGCCCTACGAATGCCTAATCTAGAAGCCTAGACTTGATTAGACTCTAATTGAATTGAACCTTACCCCTAACCCAATTGAGCCTCGTAAGGGTAGTAGGGGGTGTTAGGGACTAGTTCCCCTATACACAACCTAGCATATCCATGGCTAGTTAGTAGCTTAGGTTAATTCATTAGACTCTAACTTGTTGTTTGGTTTGGATAATCTAAATGGAATAATAAAGTTCATATGTCACCCCCCAACTTAAGTGATAAGTTCATACCCCTAAACAACCCACACTTCTCTTCATTACTTAAAACCCTAGTTGTGTGCTTGCTTAGCTTAATTAGCTCTTTCCTTATTAGTTAGCTTATCACTTTGTTATTGCCTTGTTCATGTTAGTTTAGTTCTTTAATTGCACTTTTGCTCCTCTCTTGCTTGCCCTAGTGTAACTTGCCTTTTCATACCTAACTTATTCTTTCCTTGCTTGCTTAGTCTTAATCTAACCTAGGGCATATATTTCATTCTCGCCTTTAATTGCTTGCTTGTTCATAATAGTTTAACAATCAAAACAACCTTTAAACCCTTAACCCTAGTCTCCGCAGTAGGAACCTTGCTAAACTAACCTAGCTCTAGTGCCCCCTCTTTTCCCTGTGGATCGACCCTTTACTTGCCACCTTCCTATACTATGGCACGACCCCGTGTGCTTGTGGGTGTAGTTGTTTTAGTAGACGTATGTGTGTTAGTTTAGGTTTATAAATTTTGAAAGAAAATTCCCATCACGTGTGTTCCGACCTCGTGGGGCGCATCTAGTTGGGTTAAATCGGCTAGTGTGTTGCACCTCTAGTGGAAACGCACCACCTTTGAGGAAAGGAATAGGGAAGGTGGGGAGAAGGAATTGAGGAAGTAAATAGAGAGAGGAGGGAAAAATCAAAGAAGGAAAGATCACATGGAACGGGTCCCTGGGCGCAAGAAAAGAAAGAGGAAACAAGGTAGCGAGAGGTAGGAGAAAGAATCTGAGCCGTCCAAACCTAATCCAATGATCATCAACAAAACTGAGTTGCAAGAAAGAATCGAGTGAAACATAAGTGAACTAGGAAATAAACCATGTGACATAGTTAATTAGGAAACAAACCGCGTGACAGGTTAAATGAATTCCCAAACCGATTGGAATTAAGTGTGTATGCATTTATTTCTCTTTTTCTCTTTCTTCTTTTGAGTGTGCAAATAAACTCCAAATTAGGTGAAATAACACATGTAGATTCCGATAATGAAATTATATTTTTCTTTTCAGAATTTTAGATGTGTCAAATAAATCAAAGACTATTTTCTCTTTCCTCATGCATTAATGATTAGAAGATTCTCCATATTTGATGAAACTTCACCCATAAGTCATACTTAATGTGTTGGATACGAATTTGCCATCAATTTCACATGTTGGAGTTTTTTTAGCATTTATTTAATACTTTGAAGGTTGTACACACATTCTCTCTCCTGATTTTATCTTTTAATGAAACATCTTCCAAATTGGATGAAAATCATCCAAAGGCTATTTTTATTATATAGATTATGAATCTAAGATTATTTTCCTCTTTTGGAGCCATTTATTATTTTATTTGATATTTTAGGGAAAACTCAGACCTTCTCTTTCCAAATTAAATTAAATTAATTATTATTATGTAAATAATGTGAAACTTGACTCCCAAGGCAATTGGGACCCAAGGAACATGATTATCAACTTAGATTTCACTTTTGGGATTTATTTTAATGAGTTATGTCACTATTAATCTTTGATCCTATTATCCTCACATTTATCATCATTAATTTTTTTATCCATCTAATTATTTTGAAAACTTCACCTAAATATTTATGTGTGATTATTAAACACAAATTTTATATTACTTCGGGTGACATATTTTAGGATGTCCATCAAGACTAATGTGAGAACATTAGGTTACATTAAGGTGATTTATGCATGCATTAGCTCATTAGAGTTATACCAAACATCTTTTAGATCAAACCCCAACCTTGTTTGGCTAAGAACAAAAGGTCAAACGTCTAGGGTAGGGTCCAAGATCTAGTATGTTATAGCACTCCACCCCTTAAAAGGATTTTTTCCTCAAAATCTATTGATCCAAACATAAACAACCAACTACTCTCCACCCCTTAAAAGATTTAACCTAATAAGTCAAACTAAACAACATTTAGGGTTACCCAAATATCTTTTAGTTGTGAAAGTTAAGAGAGTTATGTTGTTCATATTTCCAACGAAAGTCATACCATCTAGGGTTGAGTTTTAGGTTCACGTGTCTCAAACCTAACAACCCTAAGATCCAAAAGGTCATAGGGTACAAAGGGTAGGTACACTACACCTTAACATTATCTCACATATTCCTAGTCACTTCTTCAAAACTATGGTTAGGATTCAATGCCAACTAATTTTGGGGTTTCTCCACTAAAACTTCACATATCGCTTTATTGTGACTTAGTTTAGGAAATCATCAAGAAAATTAGAGAAAATTTTGTACATGTAGTAGTATAATTGAAAATATATTTTTGAAGATGAAAAATTCGAGATGAAACAAAATATGGATCCAAAATCAATTGTGAAAACCAAGTCACAATTTCCATAATAAGATATCTTCATACTACTAGTACCTCATCCTCAAAACATGACTCCTTCCTCAAGAAAACACCTCTTTAACTTTATATATGTCATCATTAATCTTTATGGTAGGGTAAGACCATCTCTGAAAAAACTTAGGCAAAATCTAGGAAAAACATCTCACCTAGAGGTCACTATACAAGTCAAGGGTTCTAATAAGGGAGAGAAAATTTGAAATAGTTAGATTCTGACTACCATGGGATATGATACCATGCTATAAGGAGTGGGTCCCAGAGGGGAACCACTCCCTACTAAAAATTTGAACAATAGAACCTCTAGTCCAAACAAACCCATAAGGTATCTTAGAGTGGGTGTAAGATTTTCAAATCTTTTTAATGGTATTCAAAACACCAAAGACTAGCAGCGGAAGTAAATTATTGACTATATTCAATTTCTCACAAGGTTACAAAAGAACATCATAAATACCCACAAAGGGTTTACATGAAAGATACAACATATGGATCTAAGTAGAGGGAAATCTAAACCATAACAACTTTGTCTCCAAGCTTTAACTCCTTTGGCTAGGTCCATATCTTTATACCATGTCCTCCAAGTCTTTCCACCTAGGGTTGGAAGCATACCCCAATAAGAAGAGAAAAATAGAAGACATCAACAAAGGTTGGTATGTGAATATTAAAAAGGAAATTGAGCAATATATGGAATAAAGGATAACAAATATAAAAGGCTTCCCATAGAAAAGACAAGGACTACCAAAAAGGGCTTAAAAGGAAAAGAATCACCATTACATGATAAAAGAGATACTTGCCATAAATAAAACAAATAAAATTGTGCCATACTAGCACATATAAAGAATTCGGGAACACACCCCATCATCATCATCCTACATGCATGTGAGATAAACATAACACTAGAATAATTTAAATATAAAGGTGGCCAATCCTCAAAAACTTGAAACCTGATAGAGAATGACGTACTGCCAAACTCCCAATTTATAACATGGGTCATGCCTCACAAACTTGAAACCCGGGTATGGGGCACCACCACCTTCATCCCAATGAAAACAAGGGCATACTGCCCAAAAACTAATGCAATTACACTACTCTAGTGCTACTGAATCACATAGCATGTTTAATAGAGAGGCAAGTAAAAAGGTATAGTCAGATTAAAAAAAAGTTTCCATCATACTAATGGACAACATAAACATCCACCAAGTGGGTAAGAGATATCACATATAATCAATTAATTTTCCAACACGAACAATGTATAAAAAAGATCAAAAGAATGTCCAAAGATCAATTACAAATAAAAGTTACTTCACATGGAGCATATTTTTTAGAAGAACAAGATATGGTGTAGGCTAATGTCCATAGGACCAAGAGAAAGAAAACATAGGTGAATTGCTCAACATAGAATAATAAGGGATGCAAACATACATAACAAAGGGAAATTGCTCAATATAAAAATAATGTGGGATGCAATCATACCTCACTTCAGAGTCTATACAAATTCAAGTCACTTATAGATCCAAGTCTAGGCCTCCAAAGAACCTATTAATCATGTATGTGAAATTAGGGTTAGGTTTTCATTAATTATTCAAAACCCTAAAAATCACCTTTTTTGGTATTAGTGAATTAGGTTATCAAAACCATGGCATGTTTTAGATTATATTTTTCTAAGTTCAAAGCATGATTTATTATATTTTTCTGACTTATATATATTTAGTTATGAATTTTACAAATTATTACTTATTTAGATTCATCATTTAAAATCACATATTTTGAACATTGGATTTTGGCGACAAAACTAACACCATTGGAAATCTCGTATTTTTCTGATTTCAAAACATATTTTATTTTATTTTTATGAGCCATAAATTATTTATTATGAATTTTAGAAATATCAACCAACTAAAAAAAGGAAATACCAAAAATCCACGTATGACATGGCCCAAAGATTGACGGCCAACTGGCATGACCCAACGCATGACTCAACGCAATGCAAAACCAAGAACAAACACAAAAAGACCAATTTCCCGTAGTCAAACAGACGAAATCGAAGTAAGAGAAGAGGGTAGAATAGTGAATCCACAACAGGTCGTCTTACTCCTTCACCATGACATACCATCAAAGCAAAATCAGGAACCAAAGATCGTACATCCCAAACTACCATGATTATTGCACAAACAAAGTCAGATTTGAGTTCTTAAGGGTCTTCCAATCTTAGAGACCCCTTTAGATGGGTTTGCAGTGGCCAAAATCACCTAGAGCTACCTCAACCGTGGAAGCTATAGTGGGGAACCTGAGAACCCAAATCGAGATCCAAGAAGAAACAATAAGGCCACGAGAACATATAGACTGATTCCACAAGGTCCTAAAGGAGGTGAGGGTGGTAACATCAGGGTCTTTGGACCAAAAGTCAAGCAAAACATAGTGAGTCATCAAGAACACATGGAAATAGGGCGAGGGAGATGCAAGGGTTATACTTGAGTTCTGGTTGAATTGGAGGTGTAAGAGGTATTGCCCAGATGAGAAGGACCCATCCAAGCCATCTCTGGGATTCACATTTGTCGGATATCATGAACCCAAGTCGAAGTCTCCAACACAGATGACCAGAATTGGGGAAATCATGGTCAGAGACAGGGAAGACTAATATACACAAGGTAATGATGCCAAGTGATGTCACAAAGGTCATAGAAGTGTTTTTCTAGGGTTCTGAAGACCCAAGGATGAGGAACAATGGCAAGGGAAAGGTAACAGAGAAAGAGCAGAGCGTCAAGGAGCCAGGAGCTGACAAGGCGTGAAGGCCTTAAAACCCTAACATTTATAGGGTTACCTTATGCAGAGAGGACAAAGGAAGGTGGGGGAGAAGGAATCAGGGAAGGAAACAGAGAGAAGAGGGAAAAATCAAAGAAGGAAAGATCATAGGAAACGAGTCCCTGGGCGTGAGAAAAGAAAGAGGAAACAAGGTAGCGAGAGGTAGGAGAAAGAATCTGAGCCGTCCAAAACTAATCCAATGATCATCAATAAAACCAAGTTGCAAGAAAGAACCGAGTGAAATGTAAGCGAACCGGGAAATATACCGTGTAACACAGTAAATCTGGAAAATACCGCGTGATAGATTAATTTAATTCCTAAACCGATTGGAATAAAGTTTGAATGCATTTATTTCTCTTTTTCTCTTCTTTTGAGGGTACAAATAAACTCCAAATTAGGTGAAATTTTGTATAGAGGCTAATTAAGATATGTAGATTTTGATTATGAAATTAGATTTGCTTTTTGGGAACTTTAGATGTGTTAAATAAATCAAATACTATGTTCACTTTCCTCATGCATTAATGATTAGAAGATTCTCCAAATTTGATGAAACTTCACCCACAAGTTAAACTTAATGTGTTGGATACGAATTTGCCATCAATTTCACATTTCGGAGTTGTTTGAGCATTTATTTAATACTTTGAAGGTTCTATACACACTCTCTCTCCTAATTTCATGTTTTAATAAAACATCTTCCAAATTGGATGAAAATTAACCCAAAGGCTATTTTTATTATGTAGATTATGAATCCAAGATTAGTTTCCTCTTTTGGAGTCATTTATTATTTTATTTTATATTTTGGGGAAAACTCAGACCTTCTTTTTCCAAAATAAATTAAATTAAATTAATTATTATTATGTAAATAATGTGAAACTTGACTCCCAAGGCAATTGGGACCCAAGGAACACGATTATCAACTTAGATTCCACTTTTGAGATTTTTTAATGAGTTATGTCACAATTGATATTTGAGCCAATTATCCTCACATTTATCATCATTATTATTTTTATCCATCTAATTATGTTCAAAACTTCACCTAAAGATTTATGTGTGATTCTTAAGTACAAATTTTATATTACTTCGGGTGACATATTTTATGTGTCCATCAAGACTAATGTGAGAATATTAGGTTATATTAAGGTGATTTATGCATGCATTATCTCATTAGAGTTATACCAAACATCTTTTAGATCCAACCCCAGCCTTATTTGGCTAAGCCTAAAAGATCAAACTTCGAGGGTAGGGTCCAAGATCTAGTATGTTACAAGAAAGGCTTGAAGTGTTGTTGGAATGGCTACTGAAAAGTCAGAGGAGGTGGTGGAGGGAAGTCTGTGTCGAACCTTTATCTGAGGTACTACACATCCTACTCCAGCGCATCAAACCGTCTATTAAAGTCAACCCTAAAATCAGTCATAAACTCATAAAGGTGCCCTAAGTTGAGATTTGGGGCATATTGCTCCTGCTAAGGAGACTGCTGATAATCTGCTGAAGGCATCTTTCTATAGGGACCTCCCTGATATGGGATCTCGTGGAAGGTTGCCCCTATCTACTATTCGACCTCCTGAGTCTCTGGCACTGGTGGTGCTAAAGAAGATGCTCCTATAGTCCTGCCTGCATGATGAACTTCACCCTGAGCATCCAATAGAGAGACATCCATGACTATTGTCTGACATGTGAACTCTTGGTTTGCTGGAAGTAGTACTCTGTGCCTGCTGTAACCAAAGATATAAAGATATCCTGTGTTGTACTTTTTGATCACCCCTAAGGGAATCAAGTGATCCAAGTCCAACTTGGACCACTCAGCCTTTTCCTGCATAAGTTCCAAATGTCCATCTCCAATCCCAAGATGTCGCACCATGAAAGTGATAATGCCTGCCATTGGCATGAATTGGACTTGATTCTTGAAAGATTTGTGAAAGTGGCAGATGATGAAGTTCCTCACATTCAATTTTCTTCCTATTGTTGCATACCACAAACTGTAGAGGTCCACTGAACTGAGTTCCTCTTGACTATCCTGCTTCTCTAGGATGAAATTCATGATTACCAGATGCATATAATGAAGCTTTAGGTTATAGATGTGTGAAGCTTTGGTGGCTCTAGTGACATATCTACCCTCCCCTGTAAGCATCTTCCATGCCCGAGGAGCATCAAAAATTTTGTCCCCTATCTCCAGCTAGCTCCTGGACACCTCGACGTAGTCCTCATCAAAGCATGACAAGCAGCTATTGAGGTGATCCTTAGTGACATGACGGCTATGATTCAATAGGAGAATATGAATGACATTGTGTTGGTGGTCCTTTGGGATCTCGAGCATAGTATGGAACTCGTAGGTGAGTGTATGATAAGCATCACACTACTTATAAGCAAGGACATCTAGGCCAATAGATACAAGATATTCTTCGACCTGTGCTTGTATCCCAAGCTTGATGAGTGTCGTGGGTTTGGCATATTGGGCTTACCAGACTGCACTTATCTTTAATTAAGGCTTCAAACTACTACTTTTACTTCATATTTATGAACATGGGAGAGGGGAGGGAGTTTTAGTTAACACCTTTAGGATTAGGTCAGTATCTGCTCCCCTAAACTAAATCAAGCGATGAAGTTGACCGGTGTAAAGACATCGACCATTCTACTGACTCTTGACACTGATCCCCTACATATGAAGCTCTATGTGCCCCTGCTACTGATGGGCCCTCTTGATGGCCTGTCGAAGTATGGAGATAAGCATCACAGCGTACTCTCAACCATCTCTCACTCGAGACTTCCTCCAACAAATCACCGCTGTAAGTGTCCATCGAAGTGGTGGACATACAGAGGTAGTCTGAATTGGTCTCGTACGATCCAAACCCTGCTGAAATGGAGTGTATTATCTCATTTTTGTACACCACATTTATGGTTCACATGGAGTGAGGCAGATATCAGCTCTTGTTCCCTATCAGTGATGAGGAGCTTCCTTCCCCTTTCTTTCACGACATCATCTTTTTGAGCTTCTTGAAACTATTTCTCATTGCATTCGTGGTTCTCTTGCGGTGATGATTTTGGGTTGTTCCTTCTAGGCACGATCGTGTAGATTTGGGCTCGGGCGTTCGTAGGCGAAGAGCGAAGGTGAGGTAGAGGCAAAAGTGGTGATAGGGTTGATAGTTGTGCTTGTCTTCTTCCTGGCACGGTCATGCCAAAGGTGGCACGGGAAAGCAGAGAAGGGTGATGGTTAGGCGGAGAGATCTGTTTCTGCCAACGCTCCGCACAATCATGTGTGCATGGGCACAGTCGGGCAAAGCTGATGGCTATTGCTTTCACTAGAGTTGACGAGCAAGTCTTTGTGTCAGGCAAAAAATGTGCAGCAGTGTGGGGCGGTCGCGATGGCCACACAGTGGGCCACTTCTTGTCGCGGCTAGAGGTGGAAGAAGGTGAGTATGGGGTGGCGACACAGGTGGCGTTGTGGCTGCAACTTTGGTCGGGGTGTTGTCGCACCTGGTTGCTACTATTTTGGCCTTTTTTGACCTGCTAGAAGGTGGAAGAAGTAAGGGAAAATAGCGGTGGTGCGTTAAGGTGTTGCTAGGGTGAGGGAGGAAATCGGGAAGCTGGTGTGGGAAAGAAAGACTCGGCCCAGGTATATTTATAGGATGGGGCACACATTGTTACCCTCAGCCTGACCATGCTAGGCTGGGTATGGTCATGCCGAGGTGGTCCAAAGGCAAAAAATGCGGTCAAGGAAGAGAAAATCCAGTTAAAGCATAATAGTTGGTCAAAAAGGAAGAAAAGTTGGGGGTAAACCGACATGTCAATCAGTCAAGCCAACATTATTGCATGTTTGACCAACTTTTGACCATCTAACCAAAGTCTGTCTACAAAAAGTGGCCTGTCGGGTAGTGCAGCAGCCGACATGGTCATGCTCAGCTGGGCGCAGTCGTGCTAAGGGGAAAATTCCAATAATGATCTACTTTTGACCGTTGACTGACAAGCGAGAGGCCCGAACAAAAATATGGGAGCGACCTAATCGTGCCGTCCTGGCATGACCGTGTGGAGGCTGGCCTAGGTGGGCATCGGTCTCGAAGAATCCATATTAAGTGAATAACGAGGGTGGAAGGCGTTGAAAACAATGCCAAAATCAAACATTGCAAGAGAATAGAAAGATATACCAATTTACTTCTTTTTCAAAAAGATAGATCAAAAGCAGCTGTCAGGGTGAAAAGGAGGGGGTGTATGCAATAAGGAATAAAAAAAATCTAGACGATGCAAAGGAAACTAAAATTAAATAGTTAGAGGAAAGATAAGACTTGAATGGACTTTATTGTGTAAAAATTAAAAACTAACAAAATATTATGTAGGTAATAGGGGGTGGCTGCCCTACTACTCCTACACTTGGATCCCAAATCTGTAGTTTTGGGATCCATGTTACATGTGTCATGCCGATGGGGTCCATCACGTAGGAGTAAAATAGGTGGAGGTCTAAGTGTATTCGAGCCTGAAGAAGAGGAATGAAATATGATGAATCAGTGAATTCATCCCTGTGCTGGAATTGTCTTGAACTGCACTGAAATGAATTTGTCAGCAAATCAAACTCAAGGTGCCTTCCAAGATATGAATATGAATAGGAAGACCATAGGATATTGACATAGGACGAGATGGAGGGGAGAGGATGAAAGTCTTCTAGATTACCCCTCTCTTCTCTCTCCACCTCTGAACATGAGGTCGGATGCTCAGATAAACTTTCATGTATAGTCTGAGTTATCCAATCATCTTCTGAACAATAAGTACCCCTAGGTGAATCTATCTATGGTTCTACCACCCCAAGTTTGTCACATTCAATGGGGTCTGGGGTATCCTCATGCTCAACAACCATGTTGTAGTGGATTGTCCATCCTGCTCCCTTAATGTCAACTTTTCCTTGAAAAGGGATTGTGGACAATGTTGGCTCTTACTGCTCCAGTTCATAGTTATAAGTATACTCACTTCTCCAATTTGAACAACTGTCGTCATTATCCTCATCAAACAAATTGTTCCAAATCATGATTGGCGTACTGCTCAAAGCAAAGTGACAAGTCTTAATATGAGAGGCATCACTCTGGTCTGGATTAACGTCAGATTTAGGTTCTTCAAATTGACCATCATGTTGTGAGGTTGTTTCACTACCCTAAGCATCATCATCATATAACCATTCATGTGTGTGGCTTGTATCTTCCATTTGTTGATTAATTGAATGATTTGGACAAAATGAAGGGCTTCCCCAGGTGGGTCGGTCTTCACGAAAAAAATCCTAGTGAATCTAGTTGATGGTCTGAATAGGATGGTGAGGTAAAATCCATTTTAGGCCCAATGGAATGGATCTTATGACTGTAATATTCATGGTTGTGTGATGGCATTTCCAATTGGATGGTAACTAAATCAATGAGCTCTTGAAGCCTCCTGCCCTGTTCAACATCCTTATCATGAATTTGTTGGATTTGAGCAACAATGATTTCTAGATCCGTCAATTCTACCATGCACTTCTATTGGAAACCCATTGTATCAAACTGATGCACTTGGACAAATCCTTGTTCAACAGTATGAAGTATACATCTACTACAGACTGCAATCTCGGTGGCTACATGGAGCTGATAGTCATGTGTATCTAGTAGCTGTTGTAGCGGATTGACTTATTCTTGGAGATGAGGACCTAAGGAGGAGGTGAGTGCATTGACACTTTCTCTGGCTAGCTCCACTGCTCTAATCAGTTCTTGATCCCATGATAACACAAAAGTCAAGGGATCATAGTCCATCTCCTTTATTGACACGTCTACATACGATGATGGTGGAGGTGAGTGTTGGGTTTTGTAGAGAAAACATACGCGGCGGAAGCAACAAAATCCACACAACCCGACACAACATCTAGTCGACAACAATGTATTCGGAAGGAGTGTTTGCAGAATATACCTTATCGCATAGCAAGTCCGACAATGTCTGGCTGCATGACGGTGTACAATGCTGCTGGCCTATACGGATGGAACTTCTCTCCTATTCGTTAGGTGCATTGTAGGAAGATCTGATGACGTTTCTTTCTGCGGTGATGTACGCTTCTTGTAGCGCATACAGATGGTTGTAGATGTCCTCTAAACGCATGCGTCTCAGTGTCTGCATCTCTACTTCATCCATGCGGATGGACTGGAACTCCACGTCGCGCTTCCCAAGCCGACAAGGAGGAGTCATCTCTGTGCGGCGACGTGCTAGCATTGCGATGCTCTCCTTTCTCTCCTGAGGACGATTACAACTAGGGTTTACATATGTGAGCATAAACTAAAAAGCCTCTCTCAATATCTTATATAGATATCGACCGTCAAGCTCCTTTAAATAGGAGATGAAGGGAAGTAGGGTTTCCTAAACCCATCGGTAAATAGAAACACTGCGTTAATTAAAACGATCGTGGATTAATTAGAATATTCTAAAATTTATTAATTAACCAAATAATCACATTAATTGATTAATTAATATCCGACTCCATGCAATTACTTAGGATGGCTCTATGGGCATATATACCAACAATGAGTATATCTCGACTAGCTATAAAGCACGACTTTCAATTATTTGCCACCAGTCTGAACTGTAGAAAAATTCAGGAGGATAGGTGGACAAGATAACCTGCCTTGCTGAAGCAAGGTCCATGGTTGCAAAAGTATAAGAAAATAAAAACTATTCAGTATATAACAAGTGTGTCAACACATCCCATTATCACACAGATAACGAGGTGTTACGCGAAAACGCGCGGAAATCACCATAACCACAGATTAAGAAAACACGGGTTAATTAAAACCTGATTGCAGAAAACAGATAAACTATGAAACTATTACTGTCCAGTCCTCATCCTGCACAGAAACATGTCATATATACATACACGAGATCTGATACGGGTTCACAGCTTACTGAAACAACTGTCCATCCATCATATGAGTTCACCACCTGTTCATATACATAAAGGCCCACATCTGGCCTACAGCAGGATATACAAACATCTTCGATCATTCATCGTGAAACATCGTCAAAACACTGCCAAGGACCTGAGAGTACAGGGATGACTCTAGACTCTACTACAAAACATCCAAAACAGAAGAATATCCAATGCTTGCCTTCTACTGCTCCTCAAGATGCTTGGCCGCTACACCACGACCACGACCACGTCTACCTTGACCACCTAAAAAGGGGTTAAACAAGCAGGGTGAGACAATTGAACAATTTTCCCAGCGGGAAACATAACTCCCCACCGCAACTACAGAACCTCAGAAGATTAAGCTATAACAGTAGATAACTAATAACAGGTATAACAAGAGCAGTCTATATAAAGCAAAGCTATTCTTACTGACGATCTTACTAGCTGTACAAAAGCGTATAACCAGATGTCTTTCAATGGAACATGATTGACAAGATAAGATATATCACTGTGTAACATGATTATCAAAACAAGACATATGACCACATAATCTGATTATCAAGATACGACATATTGCCACATACCTGGTGAATATAGAAGTACCTGCAGATATACCAGAATTTAATACACAAACAAGGCCTCAACCAATGTTTCGTGTTTATCTTAAGCAGTAATTACTAAACGGCTGTATTACATATTATTATGCCCCGAGGATTTAAATTGTACCATTCAAATCCAACCTCTGGCTGTGAAGCCTAAGACTGGTGCCATACAAGGTCAATGGAAGAGCCGGACTCCACGACCTCCCACCTCGTGGTCAGTACACGAGTACAACACAAGCAGGACCAAAGTCACATACTGAAGTGGTCTAGGCCACAGGGTCAGCTCCATAGGCTACCCTCACTCTAGCCCGCCTTGGTACATGTCTCGGCGCTAGTAAAACTGAGCCACGGGCCTGTTCACCGTGCTCTGAGCCATGAACGCATTCATGCTCTTCACATCACATATCCTGAGCCATGGGCCTATTCACCATGCTCTATATACGTATCTGAGTCTGTAACCGAAGTTACACTCTAACCTCCTTATTTTCAGGCTAGGAGCAACCTACACATATTCAACAATATGCGCTTCCAGGTTAACCCGTAGGAGAACCCGTTTCACCATCACCAAGTCCTGACAATGATGGATCTATGGCCAGGGAAAACTACATGATATAATTCTACTGTAATTAATTAGTGTCTTTTAGATGGATTGCAGGATTCAACCAAGTTATATAACATGCACGATATAACAAAAAGTAAAGAACATTATATTATATTATTATTGAAACCTCATCAACCCGATCCATCACGAGGATCCAGCATCACATGTTACCACTTGGCCTCTTGCCAACCATCCAGATCCATATCAAGGATTATCACATACCATAGGATATCAATCCTTCATCATGTACTGTCACTGCCTCTCAAGGCTCACATCATCATCATGGGACCAACTCATTACATATATAATCTCATAGAACAAATATCAAGGTAATGTTACTCATCACATATGTCACATAGCCCTTTCATGGCTACACATCACCTGCATGGTTAGGATACACAATAACGATAGATTCAACATAAGGAATATGCTCACTATCATGAGCTATCATTCAAGATAACCTATTCATCAATATTACACTAATTGATGATCAAGCTGGTTAAGTACATCATACCATAATCATGCCTACCCTTATCTCAAGATTATATAAACGATCAAAGTATTCACTTTATAATAAAAAGCATGTTGAGTATACAGAGCAAACACTACTGCTACCCATTGCCATTACCATCACCATCAACTATCATCATTATTATCTTTATCGTTAAGCAACCGTTAACTACCATTAATCATTGCCATTAACAATAAAGCATTAGACTTGCATCATACATGTCACTACTACCCATGTTGCCATCATTACTATTATCAACATCATCATCTACTATTATCTTCATTACTACGTCATTAAGCAGACTGTTAATGTAACTGTCACTTAGCCACATTATTCCAATAATTAACCTCATTAACCACATTATTTTATTTAACATCATTATTGCTTTCACTTATGAGTTAGGCATTATCATCTCATCATCATTAGCATCATCACTATGCAACACTGTCATTATTCGTTTATGCATAAGCTTCCACTTCCATTATACTTATGACCATCACCAAAGAACTACCTACTCTCACCTAAGATCTCACAACCCTCACTTAAAGCTAGTTGACTCGGCTAGGCATGGGGAGGCAGCAACGCTGCGTTGCACCCAACCTTTGCCCACAATGCGCATCACAAGGGAATTGTCAGGGAGTGTTGTGCGACACGCCCCATCAAGAAACGCCCGTCACAGCTCACTACCTTGCCTGACGTCCTAGGTTAGCACCTATCTAACAACCTCACAACTGCTAGGAGAGAGAAGGAGAGAAAGAAGGAAAGGAGAGAGGGAAGCACTCCCACATATCGTGCAACAACACAAGGCCTAACGGCCAGCACATTTCTAGGAAAGGAGGGCGTGTTGGCCATCACAAACCACATCCTATCGTGCATCACAACCCACTCATGACACCCGTCACACTCAAGGGGTATTGCCCGATACACCCTCACACCTATCAGTCGTTACACCATCTCTTGCATGCCGTGCAACTCCATCAACTCAACAAAGAAGGCCTTGTCGTCCACCACAAGGACTAACAAGATGCTAAGGCCTATCACCCATCAAAAAGGATAACGTTCAACCTAGCCATATCGACCAAAAACACCATAGCTCACCCTATCGCCCCACATATGGGCAGGATATCGCCCAACACAAGGCTGACGCCCGACAGGCCTGCTTCCCATCATAGCCATATCGGCCAACATCACCCTAACCTATCGTCCAACACACCCACAAAGAAAGGATATCGCCCACCAAAGGAACACATGCAAGGTACAAATATAAGCTACTAACTTGAGAACAAGAATAAGAACAGAAGGTAAAGAAGTTAGGGTTAGAAATTATGCAACCCGCCTTAAGCTCCAAGCTCCAAGGCACTCCAAGGTCCAAGCTAGGCACCAAGCTACTCCAGGAAGGTGTATCGGCCACCACAATCTAGATGGAGAGGGATATCGTGCACTCAAGCTGGAGGAGAAACCAAAAGAGCAAAAGAAGCTAAGGCAAGGGAAAGAACCATATATATATAGAAGGGAAGGGAGGAGAAAACAAGGTAGATCCATGATAAGTGTCGTCCACCCAAGGGACACTTGTCCTAGGGTTCAAACTACCACTCTAGCAAGGCATGGGACACTTGTATAAGATATGCACCAAGTGTCCACTACACAAGACCAAGCATCATGGGCGACACAGGCAGCCGCTCTGCTGGGCAACACAGAGCAGGTCCTGGCTGACACAAGGCTCAAGCAAGCCCAAACAAGGCACCTCAAGGCCCAAACAAGCTCAACTCAAGCCCAAAGAACTCAAACAACAAGCCCAAGCCTTCCTCTCAACCCTAGAGGAAGCAAAGAGGGAAAAACATATCACAAGATGACCAACTTGCACACAAAACCCTAAACTTGGGTTATTTGCAAGTAGCCCCTCAAACTCTCAACAAAGCACAAACAAACCCTAATCACCACTTAAAGGTGATTAGCAAGCACCAAAGCACCAAGATTAAGCAAAACAAACATGGTAAACCCTAAACGCAGGTCAGGGTCCTTACAACAAGTATGTGGAAAATAAAAAAGGAACTATGTATAAATGTACATGCCTATGGATGAAAAAACAAAATATGTGGGCATGTAAATGTGGAAAACCACGTCCCCAAAAATGACACTAAAAGTTGATAGGTCTAAATCACATGTCTGAAAGGAGGCAGACTCAGAAGGATCAAACTTTAAATTTATAACCCGAACATTCAAGGACCCCCACAACTTTATTATGGGTTCGAACACAGGGACGTGGGGACATTTAGGACACTTAAGATCTCACTCTTAAATCAGATAATCCAATATGATAGCTGATAAAAGTATGGAACTAGAATGAGTCTAGCAAAATGTCATGAAATAATATAAAAGAAAGTAAAGAAAATAAAGAAAAAGTGGTGTTAGAAGTGGGATTCTACTAATCAAAGAGAAGGAGTTCTTGGCTATGTAACCATAAGTTGGGCAGTCTATGCACCCATTCTTAGGCGTAGACAACCCTCAAAAACCCCAGTAAGCTACCTACATCCAAATATAGTACGTACTATGATATCTAATCCTGTGGGGTCATCCCACTCGCTTTTACACAATGTGACTAAAACTCATCAATGATATGAGATCTCTCTCAAGGATGACAAATCAAAACCCTAGAATATTCTAGATACCCTCTCAGGTCTAGAATATTCTGAGGTGTTAGGAACATGTGTGGTCTATGAAGAACCAGGTAGTGGGCCCGATCGTGCTGGGATGGACCCAACCGTGCCCAGGTCTACGGTTCTTGCGCATATCACCTCGAACCATCCTCCTTTAAAATTCCGATCCAAACTACCTTCTCTTATATATTCCTACAATGAATCTCTCGATATAGGCAGAAATAGAAGTTTAAGGAAGAAAGAGATCAACCAAACTAGCAATCATAACCAGAAATAGAAGATAGAATAGAAAACATACTAGTTCTGGAATAAAACTACTTGCATAAGGTAAAAGTAAATAAACATGCCCAAAATAGGCTACATAGCCAAGAAGGATCTCAACTAGCCATGGACAAGCATAGTTTACACTGAACAAAGATGGAAGAACATCATCTGTACAAAAACAAAGGAGAATAGTAGAACAAAGTAGAATAAGAAGAGATTTTAGCTCAAAAGAGGAGAGGTGTCTCTTACACCTTAGCCTCCATATAGGTCAGATCTTGTCTTTGGGTCATCCTCCTTGGTCTTTTGGACTCGTTGACCTCCTTTCTCTTTTATTCCACCCCAAACAGCTACTTGGTGAGTGCATGGAGGTGGAAGATGTCTGAGAATGATATGATATGGGTGAATGGTGGTGGAGAATGACAGTGGATGGAAGCAAACTAGAGGGATGGACGTAGGATAAGTACTTCAGCCTTTTCAGACCTCTGAACACTCCCACGAGGCTCTGGGAACCAAGAATGTGCGGAACCACAGTGTGGAACCAGAAAAATCTCTTAATCCCCCTCCATGTTGTGAGGGGTGAGTATTTATAGGTGAAGGAGGAAGATGGTCACAACACCTTCCTTGTTCGCTACCCTGGTCTCGGCCCAACCATGCCAGGCTGGGCATGGTCATGTCGGGAGTCATGGTTGAGGTAGACATCATAGTCGAGAAAGACGCCATGGTTGAGACAGACACCGTGGTCGAGCAGATGTTGTCCCTTGGGCCCAATCGTGCCTGGCTGGGCCCGACCGTGCCGAGCATCTTTGTTACAACCCCAATTTTTGGGTTCATTTGGAGAGAAATGTAATTTCTCATATTAAATATGTTGGAAAAAATAATGATATTTTGTTTTGAGTAAATGGATTTCGTTTACAATAGCCTTGATTATTGTGTTATGGGCTTTATTGGCTATTGGGCCCAATAATAAGGAAAATTCAATTAATAAATCAATAATTGAGTTTTGAGAAAAGAAAGATGTCGAAATCTCTAGAAGGAAAAATAATGTAATATAAAGAAATATTTTAGGCCTCTTGGGTTCCTTGGGTCCCAAGGAGTCCAAAGTTGCAAAGAAAATGCAATAAGAAAAGAAAAGATTAATTAGATATTTCTTTATTAAGAAAGAAGTTGAAAACAATGATAAAATGTGGAAAATAAGTGGAAATAGGTATAATTGAGTTATCTTTAATGGATTTTCGTATCTATGAGGTTTCTAATGTTAAAAGGAATTCCAATAAGGAAAATTAAAAGAGATCCTCGAAAGGAGATATTTTAGTAAAGAAATAAGTAGAAGATAATGCAAGAAATAAAGAGAGAAGTGAGGGTTTGGTCATGATGAGTAATAATTCGAACCCCACTTGCTTTCTTGGATACAAAGAATATAAATAATGGGAAATAAGAAAATAAGAAAGAGAAAATAGGTGATAATTACACATTATTGAGTAATATCTTGCACCTAAAAAAAGGCACGTTTTCTTTTAGATAATGAGCCCAAATTTGGCAAAGATAAAGATTAAGCCATTATTAAGTTTCCCTCAGAATTTGGGATTAAATCGATAATCGGTCTGAGAGTTATGATTTTTACAAATCTCCTAAAGTCGGAAATATATATTAAATGCCACGATTTGTTTCCATATCTTTTCGGGCGCATGGCATGACAGCTGTTGGATCTGAGATCCAACGGTGGTTGCTTTCTCTCGTAGCTCGGGTAGAAAAAGGAAAGAATAATAGTAACACGAGATTTGTAGATTCGATTTCCTCTCCATGCAGTTAATGTGCAAAACCAGGATTCACTCCATTAGATTCTGGAGAGAAAACCGCACCCATAGATCCCAAGTTTTCCATGCTTTGGAAGTCCCTTGGGGAAACCCCTAATTTCAATTCCTCTCTGGACGTTCTCCATGGCCATGGACTATATAAGGGGATGATCCCCCTTCTGTGAGGCTGGGTATCCCTTCGTGATTAGTCGTTGCGGTTTAAGAAACTCAACCCTACCTCCAACTCCTCTTCTCATTTCCCCTTTCACCAGCTGGTTCCTTGGATCAGGCGGCAACCACTCTCTTAGGTCTCCAGCGACTCTAGCCAACTCAGACCGCCTTTGAGTTCACAAGGGCACGACGGAGGTCGTGGTGGCCTTTTTGAGTGCTGAGAGAGGTTGCATCTCAAGGTCAACCCTCTAGTTGACCGAGCATGGTGCCTGGTTTGCAGAACAGAACATCAAGCGGAGGTTGAAGATAACTAGAGGGAAAAGACCTTGTTGCCCCCGACATCTGTGAAAGAAGGTAAGGGCAATTTTGACTTTGGTTTCTATTTAACCGTGAAGTGAGGCGCGTCTCTATGGACCGTAAGATTTCACGTGGTCCACTGGATCACGAATCGAACAGCCCAGTAAAATTGGTAAATAGCCTTCTCTATCGAATATTCAAGAAAACTGATGAATCTTGCATAAATCGCTAAAAATATATCCTTTGGCATAAAAATACAAATAAGTAGTGCTTTTGATAAGAAAAATGCAAGGAATGCAATGGAAATGTAATTGACGCCTAATTATACTTGAAATTCAAAAAGTATATACATATACTATCTTTAATAGTTTAATCAATGAAAAACTCTAACCTTTGATGATTAATGAATTAGAAAAGGGTTATATGGGTGTTTAAAGTAGACATTAGCCTGTTGTTAATAAAAAGGGCATATTAGATCTAAAAAAATGATCTTCATGTGTAATTTGATTAATTTAGGGTTCCATATGCTTTAATGAACCTTGAACCCTAACTTTTGTAATTATGATCCTTAATGTTTTTAATTGGTCAAATTCATGTACAAAGCTGAGATATGATGGTTCAAATCTATTTCGTGTACTAAGGTTCCTAATTGTGGATAAATACCCTTAATGTAGAAATTAGGGTTTTCGAGTGGATAAAAGGTAGAATTAATGATAAATAACGTTCATATGTGAATTAGACCATAATGAACTATGAATTGAGGATAAATGAGCATAATGACTTTGTCATAGATTAAAAGGATAAAAATGGTAGCTTTAATGGAAAAGAGGCTTAACGGACTTAATTGATGATTAATTGTGTTGTTTCTCAAGTTAAGGTTATGAGTTGTTAAAAGGTAACTTTAATAACTTTTGTGAAGGATAGATGAGAAAATTAGGGTTTAAAAGAGTAAGATGAAGAAAAACCCTAATTGCGAAGTAAATCCTAAAAAGGAATAGAAACCATAAGTAGCAAGATGGTTTGGATAGATTTTGATAAAAAGGAATTGGATGTAATTTCAGGAATCTTGTACTTGCTTGATTGGATGTCTTGACTGATTGGAATATTCTATCTCAAATCTCCATGTACATGTATGTGGTTACACTTATGATTATCCTGCATAGTTTTCTGAGGATTTTATCGATGTTTACATCATGGCTTGAATTAATTGTTGGATGAATTTAATTCATGCAAATTATAATGTGAATATGACTATCACATAAGAGATGTGCCTACTAGCTCAGATCCTAGTCTCCTCTGTAGCTTAATGGGTTGACCTAGTACATGGCTACCAATGGGGTAGGCCCATCAGGTCATTAGATGACTTAGTATATGGCTACCAATGGGGTAGGTCCAGCAAGTCACTTTGAGTAAGAGATTGGACTACCTATGGGTAGTGCCATGCGACTCAACCCTAGATATTGATATACCTATAAGGTAGGATCATGTGGGGTTTAATAAGGATCTACCTAGAGAGAGGTAGCATCTCAGTCAACTGCAGGGATAGCACAGAGATAGGGGATAGGAAAGGATTGAGTAGTATGGTTTAAAACGTAATCTTGGTTGTTAAATGATAATTGGTTGATTAATTTGTTATTATAGTTGATCGATTATTGTTTCCCCACATACCAACTTCTTGCTGACCGATGTTTTGTTTGTCGGCGTTTTAGGTACAAATGAAAAGAACAAACACTAAAGTGGCATATGTGGAGTTAAATGAGGATTAACGTGCACAGGAGGATTAGTTAGATTAGTATCTTCATGGATAGAAGTTTAGAAATACCAATTTTTAAAAAGGTATACAAAGTTTTTATTTTTACCATATTTAAGTATAGTTGGTATAATTTAATAATTGTTATTGATTATTTGTCAAACCTTTGATCCAGTTTATTGGGCTAACGGCTCTTATCTCTTGGTCTCCTTTAAGTGGGGGTTACCAGGAGACGGGGTCGTTACAATTGGTATCAGAGAATACGTTCCTCACTTAATCTTTAATAATTATTAAATTTTAAAAAATTCCATAGAACCAAGGGAGTTATTAGAAGATTGTTGGAAAGATTGAGGTGTCTAGAAAAGGATCACGTCCGGGGGCTGGCAATATTTTCCTCTGCACCACTAGTCGGAATACGAGGACTCCCGAATTGTGTGACTACCTGACCGATGTCTTAGGATATGACTCGAAATAAGATACCTTTAGGACTCTCTCATCTCGTTCATCCCTTCTCAACTCAAATTTTGTTAAGGACCTTAAGGATTAGGGTTTCCTCTCTTCTCCTCACCCTCTTGAGGTATGGGTAAGGTTAATAAGGTCTAAGGAATCCTCCACCAAATTAATGAAAAGCATGTAAATAAGATGTCATGGACATAAGCTTAATAGATTAAGTGCAAACTAAAGAATAGATACATGCTTGGGTCATATGACATGAGTTGTCATTGCCCTCAGGAGAGACCTGAGGATAGACCCCCTTGTCAGGAGGATGAGTAGAGTGAGTTAGTCTTGGAGGTAGAGACCTCCATTAAAAGTAGAGACCTAGCACATCCTTTGAGGATGATGTTAACCCTAACCCTAAGTGAAGGTTAGAGAGAGAGATGACATGATGAGTTAGATGTCATGGTTGACCGAGTGTTTGGCTGGACATGCCTTTGGGATGCCATAAGAGGTTAGATGACCTAGTACCTTTGGTGACCCAACCCTAGAGAGGGTCGTGCATGTTAGAGCAAAGGATAGCTCCTTCATGGATGAGGTTAGAGGAGAATCTATAGAAACCCTATGGGCTTAGGCAAGTAGGGTATAGCTTACACCTAGAGTGCGTCAGTAGTGATGACAGTAAGTTGAAACCTTAGTCAAGGGAGTATGTTGGATATCTTATGTGATAAGCATAAATATCTAAGGATAATCTTGAGCCAAACATGAGTTGAGAATATGCTTCACCCAGGTAGCGATATGCTTGTGAGCTTGATCCAACTTCATGGAGAGAGGACCTGTAGTAGTAAGATTGGACGTGGAGTTAGATCTAGAGAGAGGATGATGCTTCTGGTACCTATGGTATAAGTGATTACCTACTGGATGAGATGAAGAGTGCTTTAGACCTTGAGGAGGTTTAAGTAACTAGTTGTAATGCTTTATACCTAGTTGGTTGTACCAGAAGAGGACTCAACTCCAAAGTGTTGCTGGAGTAGAAGGATAATGGAAGTACATGACATACCTTGGACATGTTCGATTCATGGTTAAGAGATTGAGCATGCAGTTGGACACCCAAAGGTGGACCTAGGGTTCCTAGGTCTAAGAGGGGAAGCAGTGTACCCGATGCTCATAATGAAATTCGAGTCTCTATAGTTTCGAGCATGGTACTCCTCATGGGTAAAGGAAAAGGGAACCCCTTAAGTTAAGGGTATGTTTGATGAACCCCTCACAACTAAGTTGATCTAATGTTGAGTATAAGAACAAATATGACCTAACATGTTTTAGTAGATGGTCTGCTTGTGCCTTAGTAGCTTTCTAGGGTTAAGCATGCTCATGTGAATATAAACCCTAGACATAAGGACGTTTGTGACCTTTTTTATCGAGATGATAGTTTCCTCCCATCCTGGGAGAGGGAGTCTTTTGTAGGGTGTATACCAATTTTGTTGGTTTTGAGGTAACCTAAAGAGGTCTCATAGGATCTTGAGAAGCTAAGTGAAGAGTACATGGTAAGAGAATGAACCTGTAGACCCATAGTTAACCATCTCTAAGTGCATGTGGATGTGTTACCATGGAGGTAACCGGTATGGGGCCTGACCAAGGTTGGCAGGTCATCCCATGAATGCAGAGAGAGATGATGAAGGCTTGGGTAAGGTTCTAAGTTGGACATGTACTATAATAGAATCCTAAGTCTATCCCAGGGTCAGGTGGGGATAAGACCGATGGAAGTAGGAGTTGCCTAATTCCCTGATTGCACACGACCATAGGGTCAGGAGGTAACAACTATCATTATTTGAGGGCCATGGGTTAGGAGATTGATCACCTTCATGAACTCATGGGACCCAAGGGGCAGATGAGTAGGGTACTCTCTAGATGCATAAGGGAAGAGGGATGACCCCAAAAGTGTCGGCACCCTATAGACCTAGAGGAGACGACCAAGGATTGTGTGTGGACCTGAGTAGGTTCCAGATCAGTTTTCCATGGAAGTGACTTTGATATAAAGATGGTTGTGATGTTGAGACATAGGATGCACATTTCAACTTAAAGGTGTACTAGCAAGGTGGGATGTACCATCTCTACTCTTGGAACAGGAAGAACTGTAAATTTGGACTGCAGCCAAATGCTTATTTCCTCTTGTTATGAGAGTGAGAGATAGGACAGTACGCATGCCATACACCAAGGATAAAGATGATGTAAGTTGGAACGTTGCTACAAGGTATGAGGATAGAGATGATAACATACCTTTGTGGAGTGAATAATACATGGATGGTTTACAAACACTAAGAGTATTAAGGAGATCATCTTGTGAGGATGTTTTATCTTAAACTAGGTGGATTTTTGCAAGTGTTACAAGGAATCACACGGTGGAGTCTGATAACTAAGAGGATGAGCTCAGAGTGTTCTTGATGATGATAGACTTAGAGTTTGAGATTTGATGATAAGTAGAATACATAGAGGTGTATGTCTTCAACATTACCTAATACCTACGGATGTGAAGTAATAATGGATGCTCTAGTTGAGATATAGATGTCTAGTTTGGCTAGAGACTAGAAGAGGTTGTTAGGCAAACCCTAAGTGTGAGAAAGAAGATATGTTGGCTAACACTCAAATGTAACGAAGTTTGTTGATCAAGTAAATGGTTGTGTGGTTAGCTAGCCTAGTCCTTGATGCAATGGAGGGATGGTTGTAGAACCTCATATGCACTTCTTTAGATAGGAAGGTAATAAAACCCTGATGAGAGTGGTTTAGGATTTCTAAGGAATCAACCTTGAAGAATCGTGACATATAGGAAATCATGATTTTAAGTTCATACTACACCATGAAACTACAAAGATAGTAAGTGATAGAAGTACTTGGGATGCTTAAGTTGCATGTAGCATGTAGCCATGCAAGCCAGGAGGTGAAGGACGAACACCAATAACCCAGTGCATGGATATAAAGTATAAAGAGTTCCCGAGAGGGAATGAGAGTTCATCACTATGGATGTTGTGAGTCTCCCCTAGACCAAGGAAGGTCAAGATGCAATATGGGTTATGGTAGATCGCCTTACCTAGATAACATGAGAAAGAAAGAGTGTTGTCAAGGGACGGATTCAGTTGAACTACTTAAGAGAGAGAGATGGTTCAACTTCACCATGATGCGAGTTCAAAAGTTCTTGAGTGTGACCTAAAGGTTCACTTCCATGAGGTGGAATTAGATACAAGAAGAATACGATGTTAGTACCGCTTATCACCCCTAACTAATGGTTAGTTTGATCCAGACTAGAGGGTCAGATGAGGGCAAGTGTGTTTGTTCAGGGTGATACAAAGAGACTGTTCTTAAGATGTGATGTTAACCAACATAGCCTTTATCGGGATGCAAGAAGTTCTATAGGGAGGTTGTGTCGGTCACCACTTCATTAAGATGATGTTGGTGAAGGAGGCCTCAAGAAGGTCATAAAAGAACCACAGTGTGTGCAGATGAAGTCACTTTGATTGTGTAATGGATGAGAGAGAGTGCCTACAGGCGACATGAGTTGTGAGATGATGCAAAGAAGATTGACATGCATTTCACTGTGGGAGAGTATGTGATGTGAAAATCCGACCCCCTCTAAGCTACATATGAGAAAGCTGAGTCCCTGATATATGGGTCCATTTGAGATGGATTGGTGGAGAAGGTTGTGTTTAGCCTTACCCCTCAGGATAACATGATCTATAATGTATTACATGAGTCTGATCTAGAGCACTATGTGAGGTACCCAAGCCATGTGTTAAGCCCTGAACCTATTCAACTTTTGAGAGGCTGAAATGTCCAGAGTCACCTATGAGGGTATGATATACCGAGGTGAGAAACAACTCAGATAGAAGAATATGAGATGGTGAAGGTTCTTGGGAAGCACTATGGAAAGGGTGAAGCCAGATGGGAGCCCTGATGGACATAAGAAAGACTTATCCTATTTGTTTGTTCTCTTGATGGAATTTTAAGGACAAAATTCTTATAAGAGGGGAAGGATGTTACAACCCCAATTTTTGGGTTCATTTGGAGAGAAATGTAGTTTATCATATTAAAGATATTGGAACAAATAATGATATAATTTGTTTTGAGTAAATGGATTCCGTTTACAATAGCCTTGATTATTGTGTTGTGGGCTTTATTGGCTATGGGGCCCAATAACAAGGAAAATTCAATTAATAAATGAATAATTGAGTTTTGAGAAAAGAAAGACGTGAAAATCTCTAGAAGGCAAAAGAATGTAAACTAAAGAAAGATTTTGTGCCTCTTGGGTTCCTTGGGTCCCAAGGAGTCCAAAGTTGCAAAGAAAATGCAATAAGAAAAGAAAATATTAATTATATATTTCTTTATTAAGAAAGAAATCGAAAACAATGATAAAATGTGAAAAATAAGTGGAAATAGGTATAATTGAGTTATCTTTAATGGATTTTCGTATCCATGATGTTTCTAATGTTAAAAGGAATTCCAATAAGGAAAATTAAAAGAGATCCTCGAAAGGAGATATTTTAATAAAGAAATAAGTAGAAGATAATGCAAGAAATAAAGAGAGAAGTGAGGGTTTGGTCATGATGAGTAATAATTAGAACCCCACTTGCTTTCTTGAATACAATGAATAGAAATAATGGGAAATAAGAAAATAAGAAAGAGAAAATAGGTGAGAATTACACATTATTGAGTAATATCTTGCACATAAAGAAAATGCACGATTTCTTTTAGATAATGAGCCCAACTTTGGCAGAGATAAATATTAATCCATTATTAAGTTTCCCTCAAAATTTGGGATTAAATGGATAATCGGTCTGAGAGTTATGATTTTTACAAAATCTCCTAAAGTGGGAAATATATAATAAATTTCATGATTTGTTTCCATATCTGTTTGGGCGCATGGCATGACAGCCGTTGGATCTGAGATCCAACGGTGGCTACTTTCTCTCCTAGCTCCGGTAGGAAAAGGAAAGAATAATAGTAAGACGAGATTTGTAGATTTGATTTCCTCTCCATGCAGTTAATGTGCGAAACCAGGATTCACTCCATTAGATTCTAGAGAGAAAACCACACCCATAGATCCCAAGTTTTGCATGCTTTGGAAGTCCCTTGGGGAAACCCCTAATTTCAGTTCCTCTCTGGTCGTTCTCCATGGCCATGGACTATATAAGGGGACGATCCCCCTTCTGTGAGGCTGGGTATCCCTTCATGATCAGTCGTTGCAATTTAAGCAACTCAACCCTACTTCCAACTCCTCTTCTCGTTTCCCCTTTCACCAGCTGGTTCCTTGGATCAGGCGGCGGCCGCTCTCCTAGGTCTCCAACGACTCCGGCCAACTCAGACTGCCTTTGAGTTCGCAAGGGCACGATGGAGGTCGTGGTGGCCTTTTCAAGTGCTGAGAGAGGTTGCATTTCGAGGTCAACCCTCCAGTTGACTGAGCATGGCACCTGGTTCGCGGAACAAAACAACAAGCGGAGGTTGAAGATAACTAGAGGGAAAAGACCTTGTTGCCCCCGATGTCTGTGAAAGAAGGTAAGGGTAATTTTGACTTTGGCTTCTATTTAACCGTGAAGTGAGGTGCGTCTCTATGGACCGTAGGATTTCATGTGGTCTACTAGATCATGAATCGAACGACCCAGTAAAATTGGTAAATAGCCTTCTCTATCGAATATTCAAGAAAACTGATGAATATTGCATAAATCGCTAAAAATAGATCCTTTGGCAGAAAAATACAAATAAGTAGTGCTTTTGATAAGAAAAATGCAAGGAATGCAATGGAAATGTAATTGATGCCTAATTATACTTGAAATTCAAAAACTATATAGAGATGCTATCTTTAATAGTTTAATCAATGAAAAACCCTAACCTTTGACGATTAATGAATTAGAAAAGGGTTATACGGTTGTTTAAAGTAGACATTAACCTGTTGTTAATAAAAGGGCATATTAGATCTAAAAAGATGATCTTGATGTGTAATTTGATTAATTTAGGGTTCCATATGCTTTAATGAACCTTGAAGCCTAACTTTGGTAATTATGATCCTTAATGTTTTTAATTGGTCAAATTCATGTACAAAGCTGAGATATGATGGTTCTAATCTATTTCGTGTACTAAGGTTCCTAATTGTGGATAAATACCCTTAATGTAGAAATTAGGGTTTTTGAGTGGATAAAAGGTAGAATTAATGATAAATAACGTTCATATGTGAGTTAGACCATAATGAACTATGAATTGAGGATAAATGAGCATAATGACTTTTTCATAGATTAAAAGGATAAAAATGGTAGCTTTAATGGAAAAGAGGCTTAATGGACTTAATTGATGATTAATTGTGTTGTTTCTCAAATTAAGGTTATGAGTTGTTAAAAGGTAACTTTAATAACTTTTGTGAAGGATAGATGAGAAAATTAGGGTTTAAAAGAGTAAGATGAAGAAAAACCCTAATTGTGAAGTAAATCCTAAAAAGGAATAGAAACCATAAGTAGCAAGATGGTTTGGATATATTTTGATAAAAAGGAATTGGATGTAATTTCAGGAGTCTTGTACTTGCTTGATTGGATGTCTTGACTGATTGGAATATTCTGTCTCAAATCTCCATGTACAGGTATGTTGTTACACTTATGATTATCCCGCATTAGTTTTCTGAGGATTTTATCGATGTTTACATCATGGCTTGAATTAGTTGTTGGATGAATTTAATTCATGCAAATTATAATGTGAATATGACTATCACATAAGAGATGTTCCTACTAGCTCAGATCCTAGTCTCCTCTGTAGCTTAATGGGTTGATCTAGTACATGGCTACCAATGGGGTAGGCCCATCAGGTCATTGGATGACTTAGTATATGGCTACCAATGGGGTAGGTCCAGCAAGTCACTTTGAGTCAGAGATTGGACTACCTATGGGTAGTGCCATGCGACTCCACCGTAGATATTGATCTACCTATAAGGTAGGATCATGCAGGGTTTAATAAGGATCTACCTAGAGAGAGGTAGTATCTCAGTCCACTACAGGGACAACACAAAGATAGGGGATAGGAAAGGATTGAGTAGTATGGTTTAAAACATAATCTTGGCTGTTAAATGATAATTGGCTAATTACTTTGTTATTATAGTTGAACGATTATTGTTTCCCCACAAACCAGCTTCTTGCTGACTGACGTTTTGTTTGTCGGCGTTTTAGGTACAAATGAAAAGAACAAATAGTAAAGTGGCATATGTGGAATTAAATGATGATTAACGTGCACAGGAGGATTAGTTATATTAGTATCTTCATGGATAGAAGTTTAGAAATCCCATTTTTTTAAAAGGTATGAAATTTTTTTATTTTTACCATATTTCAGTATAGTTGGTAGAATTTAATAATTGTTATTGATTATTTTTCGAACCTTTGATCCGATTTATTGGGCTAACGGCTATGATCTCTTGGTCTCCTTTAAGCGGGGGTTACCAGGAGACGGGGTCATTACAATCCTGGTCGCATCAGGTGTCGTGGTCACGACAGATGGAAGCCTAAATACTGGAAAAATCATGTGTTGGGGAGAAATCTTAGAGAATATATGTCTTTTCATGTTCGGTGCCTGTAAGTCCCAAAATTGGCTAGTTAAGCAACTTTATCTATGAAAAGATATAAATTACTAGAAGATAAGAATCTAGGATTATTTTGTGCATATTAAAGCAATAATGGGACAAAACCATAAATAAAAGCTTAGCACAAATGCCTAAATTTGGGTGTTATCGGGAGGACAGGTGGACAAGATAACCTACCTTGCTGAAGCAAAGTCCATGGCTGCAAAAGTATAAGAAAAGAAAAACTATTCAGTATATATGAACAAGTATGTGCAAAAGAAAAGAGGAACTATGCATAAATGTACAAGCTTATGGATGACAGAACAAAATCTTTGAGCGTGTAAACATAGAAAATCACATCCCTAGAAATGGTGCCAAAAGTTGATAGGCCTAAATTGCACGTCCAAAAGGAGGAAGACTCAGAAGGATCAAACTTTAAATTAATAACACGAACCTTCAAGGACCCCTGCAACTTTATTACAGGGTCGAAGTAGATATATGAGGTCGAATACAAGGATGTGGGGACATTTTGGATCCTTAAGATCTCACTCTTAAGTCAGATAAGCCAATCTAATAGCTGATAAAAGTATGGAACTAGAATGAGTCTAGCAAAATGCCACAAAATAAAACAAAACAAAGTAATGAAAATAAAAAGAAAATGGTGTCATAAGTGGGATTCTACTAATCAAAGGGAAGGAGTTCCTGGATATGTAAATACAAGTTGGGTAGTCAACGCGCCCTTTCTCTAGTGTAGACAACCCTCGAACACCCCAACAAGGAATCTACATCCAAACATAGTACATACTGTGGTATCTGTTCCTGTGGGGTCATCCCACTCACTTTCACGCAGTGTGACTAAAACCCAATAATGATATGAGACCTCTCTCGCGGATGACAAATAAATACCCTATAATATTCTAGATACCCTCTTAGGTCTAGAATACTCTAAGGTGTTAGGAACATGTGTGATCTGGGCAGCACCAGGTAGTGGGCCCGACCGTACCCAAGTCTATGGTTCTTGCACATATCACCTTGAACCATCCTCCTTTCATATTCCGATCCAAACTACCTTCTCTTGTCTATTCGTACACTGAATATCTCAATATATTTAGAAATAGAAGTTTATGTAAGAAAGAGATCAAGAAAACTACCAATCATAACCAGAAAGAGAAGATAGAACAGAAAACGTACTAGATATAGAATAAAACTACTTTCTTAAGGTAAAAGTACATAAAATGCCCAAAATGGGCTACATAGACAAGAAGGAGATCAACGAGCCATGGACAAGCATAGTTGGCACCGAACAAAGATGGAAGAACATCATTTGTATAGAAACAAAGGAGAATAATAGAAGAAAGGAGAAGAAGAAGAAATTTTAGTCCGGTATAGGAGAGGTGGCTCTCACTCGTTAGCCTCTGCATAGGCTGGATCTCATCTTTGGGTCATCCTCCTTGGTCTTCTAGACTCCTTGGCCTCCTTTCTCTTTGATTCTTCCCCAAAAACCACTTAGTGGGTGTATGGAAGTGGAAGATGACAGAGAATGGTAGGATATGGGTGAATGGTAGTGGAAAATGATAGTGGATGGAAGCAAACTGGAGGGATGGATGTATGATAAGCACTTCAACCTTTTCAGACCTCTGAACTCTCCCATGGGTCTCTTGGAACCAAGAATGTGTGGAACCATAATGTGGAACCAGAAAAATCTCTGAACCCCCCTCCAGGTCGTGCAGGGTGAGTATTTATAGGTGAAGGTGGAAGATGGTCGTGACACCTACCTCAGTCGCTACCCTAGTCTTAGCCCAACCATGCTAGCCTAGGCACGATCATATCAGGGGTCGCGGTTGAGGTAGACACCATGGTCGAGGCAGGCACTATAGTCGAGATAGAGGTCATGGTCGAGGCAGACATTGTCCCTTATCCTTGGCTCGACTGTGCCGAGCATCTTGGTTGCATTAGGTGTCGCGGTCACGACGGATGGAAGCCTAGCTTCTGTAAAAATCATGTGTTGGGGAGAAATCTTAGAGAATAGATGTCTTTTTAGGTTCGGTGCTTACAAGTCCCAAAATTGGCTAGTTGAGCAACTTATCAATGAAAAGATATACATTACTAAAAGATAAGAATTTATGGTTATTTTGGGCATATTAAGGATATAATGACACAAAACCATAAATAAATGATTAGCATAAATGCCTAAATTTGGGTGTTATCCATGAATAAACATTTCTGATTTTATCAAATCACACTTGCTTAAACTTCAAGAAAATTTTGTTTGATTTATTTGCAAGACCTACTCAAGTTTGTCAATCTAATTTCCTTGTTCCATGGTATCATTCACCTCATATAAGCCTTAATAGTGGTATTGAAATTGTTTGTATTAAAATGTATAAACACTTGTCTATATGTACTTGTTTGAGCTACATGTTTCCTTTGACTATTGTGTTTCATCAGTTTTATGTTGAAAAGAATGCAAGCATAATCATATATGTCCATTATACAACCTTTGTTGTACATGCTTGTTTTTCTAGGGTAAGGGCAAATGGGTAGGTATATCTACTTGATCTGATCAAGAAAGGACACAACCTTTGAAATAGTGTATCTCTTTGGTGTTTATTCTTGAGGTCCATCACATTGAAACAAGGTTAGCCCTTAGAATTTAGCCTTACGACTACCTCACATACACCTCCTTTGAGAAGTTTATGCAAGACCATATGATGATGGTGTATAATAAAATGTAAGTGCATGTAAAATATGTTTTCTTGTTAATAAAGTTGTTATTTTTGTTGATTAGTTTCTTATTATTATATATGTTTTTCCATCCAATTATATTACAAAAACCTACAATTTTGTTTTTTGCTTAGCATACTAAGTACACTTGTGTTGATGTGTACGAATTTTATTGTTTTAGGTAACATGTACATGATGAAAATTACCATGATCATGCTTTCTCTACATTATGGTATCTACTGAGAACTCTGAAAATGTAACATCAATGTATGCCCATGGGATTTACATACAATTAAATTTAGATCTTTTATCTTCATGTATTAGATAGTTTAGTTTTGACATGTATCTCCCATTTTGTTACCCACAGTCTAATTGTAAACCTTATGGTAAGCTAAACAAACATGATATTTTGTAGGTTTTATTCAGATATATGTTGTGTGGTTTGAGACATTCTAAGTGATGGACACTCAGGTCCTCTCGCCACTAACTTTCTAGTCACGAGGAGTGTGGATTTGGGTAACAAATGGATCCCTTATAGATGATATCATATCCAAGCACGCAACTTCTATATATCTTTAAAAAATAATTACAATATCTTATATGATCCCATGGAAAATCTATGGTTATAATTGTGTAACTCAGGTGTCTCAGGTTGGCACAAAATATAGGTGGGGTGGATCACCTCCTATCTATCTAGAGGTGGTGGCTAAGGTCTCCTTTGTACACCTACTTGGCTAAAGTGAATCCAACAACGATTTAGTAACCTTTCCCCAAAAATCCTAGAGAGTCTTATACCATCTCATTTCTTCTTTAAGGGTTAACCCAAAACACCCATTAGATGATGACTGGGTAGTCTCCTCATGTGATCTTGCTGTAGTGACCACTACTTGTATGATATCTTGAATGTGGATAGCCTATGTACTAGAAATTAAAATTTGAAAGAATATATATAAGTTGACTAAAGTAATGATAATGGTGCCATAAACTGATCTTCACTCAAAAACTCAATTGTGATAATCAAAGTACACTTGATTATGCACTCATATGCAATTATCAGACCATGTTGCTCCTTTTTCCAAATCTAGTATATCTACTTTCTATATTTCAGGTAAATCACAATGATCTTGTATACATTGAAATAAGTGGAACTCATGATTTGTACACTGTGTTGATTATGCCTCTATGGATTAAGCTTATGTCATCCCTATATTTTTTTAGATCAACCTCAAACATGTCTAAGACAATATTTCCTAACTTCTATTAATCACACTTTATGCTTTGATGTGACTATGTCTTTGGACAAACTCCCCGAGTTTTGGCTCGTTTCGCTTCGCTCTTGCTCTTCCCTTTCCTACCTTCTCCGGAATATATGCTAGGGAGCAGAAGGGAAGTTGAACCCATTTTTCATTAAACTGAAAATCAAGTTCAACACTTTTCGCAAATCCCCTTCTCCTTCCGTAGAAGTATAGGCATAGGTTGTCACAAGACATGCTCAAAGTGGGATCATCCACTTCTCTGAGCAACCCCTGGCATCCGCCCTGAGTTAAGCACCGCTCCTTAAGGCTTTAAGGAAATCCCTGATTTTTGATTGATTTGATTCAAGGGAAAGCAACATGGAACCCAGCGAATTGAGCCCCTGACAAGGGGGAATCAAATCCCGACTGAAAGACATGTTCCAAGAGACAACCCCTATTATTTATTATTATGCTTCTTTGTAAGACTTGATTTTGAATAATAAAACAAATATGATATCTCAACCATACCCCACAATGTTATGTATAGTTGAAGAGCCTAAATTGACTTCTCCATTTGCAAGTATACCCCCTTAACTTATCAATAAAGGGAAGGGAATAATAATAATGACATTGAATATGCTAAATCTTGAACCTTGGTTGCACTATGATGATAATTGATCTATGATCTCATGACTTTTTGAAATACAAATTGATAATCATTGTTCTCCCTACTGTCCTATGGTGATGTTTCATGCTGATGTGGAAGAATGCACTAGATTGGGTGGTATTTTGATTCATGACTCCCATGATCTAGGTTACATCCCTATTATGACTTACTCACAATTTTCACCTTATGGTCATTTAAAGTTTGGAAATATAATCCCTTTCCCACAATTTTGATATTTTTGAATGAAATCTCTAATGAGTAAATTCTTATAATGTTTTATAAACTCAATCACAAATATCAATTTAATGATAGTATTGAATATGTTGATGTTGATCATAAGATTGTGGATAAGTTTATTGAAGGACTAGATCAGTAATTAACATTGGATGCTATGGTGATAAAGTTGATGTTGATATCATGAAATGTTGCTAGATTGTTGTCTATGGATGAATGATCACACCCATGGTCTAAATAAAAATGTCTACCCTAGATTGTTTAATTTAGTTGGACCGCTAATATTGGATGTCCAAATTTTTGACTCACGGAATGAATGTCTGCTAAATTTGCCCTCATGGTTATTGATCTTGATATCTATTTGACTCCAATATATCCCCCTGTAACGAACCGAAACCTAGCCCCTTGACCCTGATCATATGTCTTGGAGGATAGTCAACTTGGTTCTTTAGGTTTAGCAAAAAAAGGACAAAGATATGCAAATTAGTAGCTTAATTGAAATCCTAAAATGTTAATACATGAATAAAACACCCTAATGTATCCTAATGTTCTCACATTAGTCTTAGGTAATTAATGGACACATAAAATATGTTACATGAGATAAATGGAGATTTCATAATAATTCATGAAAAATAATCATACATAACTCTTAGGATAGTAATATGAAGTTTTGGAACATAATTTAATGAATAATAGTACTAATAATGATAAATGGGATAATTAATGTAATAAAGGGGCATAAATATCAATTGTGACATATCTCATAAAAGGAATTCATAAAAGTGAAAACGAACTTCAAATTCTTAATCTAAATCCCAAAAATCCCCTACATGACCATTTTTATTTAATTTGGACAACCTTGAATAATTAGGTTAAGTTTAGGAGAGAGAAAATGTGTAAAAGCCATAAATACTCAACAATGTGATAAATAACTTCAAAAGAAGGAAATAAAGGCAAATTCATGTTCAAAATATTAAAGATAACTTATGGATGAAGTTTCACCAAATTTTGATAATCCTAGTGTCATTAATGCATAAGGAAAGAGAAACTAAGATTTGATTAACTAATATATTAAATGTTTCTAAGCATGAAATCTTATTGTATAATCAGAATCTACATGTCTTATTCACCTCTATGCAAAATTTCACTTAAGTTGGATAATGTTTGGATCCTCAATTAGTAAGAAAGAGAAAAAGGAAATAATGCACATAATTCACTTTATCTAATTTCGAATTGGATAAGGTTTGCATTTAAATCCCACTGTCACATAGGTTTTCTCACTTATTAGGAAACCCCAAATGCTTTTTTGGTCATTAGATTCATATCATTCAGTCTCTCTCTTATCTCCTACTTCTCATCTTTTTGGAAACCAGGAGTGTTGTACCAGGGTCCCACTCTAATGTTTTCTCTACCTATCCCTTCCTCTTCCTCCTCTGGTTTTCTCTCCCTCACATTTCTTGTATCATCCTGAAACCAAGGACCCTATATAATCTAGGGTTTCAGTGCTTCTACCCTACTTCTGTAGAATGATTCCTTACTGCTCTGTTCCTCCCCTTGTTTCTTGCTTCTTCTCTTTTCCTTGCAGCCTCAGGCCATCAGGCCACTAGAAACCCATCCCTCACCCTCCACGGGGACCTATTATCCTATTTCTACTTAGATTGTCTTCATCAAACTCCAAGCATGAGTTCTCTACTCTGGTATTATTTTCCTACTATCTGAAGTTCCTCCAAATGAATCTGGTCTCTGCGAGGCTCTGTGATCATGGGGATAAGTTCTTGGTGACTCCCTGGTGCTTTAGATGCATTCAATTTCCCACTAACCAAGTGTAAGGTGTTTCCTGTGATTTGCACTTAATCTAGATCATGGTTATAACCATGAGTTTTAGTGGTTGGTTTCACTAATAACCTGGTTTTTTAAGTTCTCCCGGTTCTCGTGAACCCATCCATGTTGCTTGCCATGGGTTTCGAAGGCTGGATGATGGTTTTGATTCATCTGACAAAAGAGTTGGGTGCTTTCTGAAGCTCCTCGCAATTAAGAGCTTGGAAGCAGATGCTTCCTTGTCATTTTACATGTTTTCCCTCTTCACAAACTTTGGCACATTGGTCTTTTTCCCCTCTCTTGATTTCTTTTATGTACGTTGAGTCTGGAGCCTCACTTATGATGGGCCTAGACTAGTTGGCCGCCTACGATTGTACCAACTCAACAACGCTGACGGTTGACCGGGCTATAACTATTGATAAGGATTTTTGTTATTATCTTATTGGTCCATTTTTGTAAAATTCATAATAATTCATTCATAGCTCAGAAAAATAAAATATATGTTTTGAAATCAAAAAATTATAACCTACCTTATGGTACTCATTTCACTAATTAATGAAAAAATATTAAATACATGATATTTATGGATTTATATAATTGGATAGATTTTTCTAAAATTCATAACTAAGAATCTATAAGTCAAAAAATATAATAAAATATGTTTTGAACTCAAACAATTATAACCTACCTTATGGTACTCATTTCACTGCTTAATTCCAAAAATACTAAATACGTGATATTTATGGATTTATATAATTGATTAGATTTTTCTAAAATTCATAACTAATAATCTATAAGTAAAAAATATAATAAAATATGTTTCAAACTCAGAAAAAGATAATCTCAAAGGTGGCATGTGTTTGATAACCTAATATTAAAATGACAATTTTTAGGGTTTGGAGTAATTAATGTAAACCTAACCTTAATTCTACATACATGCATCATAGATTTTTTGGAGATCAGGGATTGGATCTAGGACTGACTTTGGACTGATTTGTCTCAAAAGAGAGGTATGTTTGCATCTCCTATTATTCTTTTTTAGCAATAACCTATCTTTATCATTCTCTTGATCCTATGGACATTAGCCTACACCATTTCTTATTCTTTTGGAAAATATGCTTCATGTGAAGTGTCTTAAATTGTTACTGATCTAATTATCATATTTAAATATTCTCTTGGTCTCTTTCTTATACATTTCTCATGGTGGGACATTCTTGGGTGATATGTGCTTCTTTGCCCACCTTGGTAGTGGATGTTTATATGGCACATTATGTTATGACATGGATCCTCTGATCCCACTTTATTTTGTTGGATGTTATCATCTTTCTTATTCTCTTTTATACTTGCTTGTTCTTTGGATATGCATCATGTGGTGACTTCTAGTATAATGTTACATGTTATTTTATGTGGATGTGAACATTCCCACATATGAATGCAGATGTTAAAAATTCCTGCATATTTAAATATTTTGAGTAGATGTGTATTTCATACTCAGGGCGAATGTATACAGTTCCTGCCCACTCCATATTTGGAGTGGATGTATACAGTTCCCGCTCAACTCATAGTTTTGGTATATGTATTATATCCTACCTACTTGTTATTATTGTCTAGTATTGTCACATGTGAAACACATGGATGCTTTATTTTTATACTTTGATCTTATTTGTCTCTTTTACTGTTGTTGTTTTCTTTCATTCCCGATTGGGTAGTACTTTATATTTCTATGGGAAACCTTTTATACTTGATGCCCTTTATTCTTTTAAATTGCTCAGTTTTCTATTTAGTATGCACATACCAGCCTTTGCTGATGTTATCTACTTTTCTCTTCTTGGTGGGGTATGCTTCAAAACCTAGATGAAGGACTGGGATTATACGGCATGAAGTTTTGGACTTCGCTAAAGTAGTTAAAGCTTGGAGACAAATCATGATATGGTTTAGATTTACCTCTACTTAGATCCTTTTGTTGTACCTTGATGTAAACCCATTATGGGAGATTATGAATGAACTTTTGTAATCTTTGGGGAAGTTGATAATATTCATGTTTTATATTCCGCTGCTACACTTTGGTCTTTTGTATTCAATTATTTGAAATTTGAAAGTTTACACCTGTTCAAGCATACCTTTTTTTGTGAGTTTGGAATAGATGTTTTATTCCTCAAATTTTAGTAAAGGAGTGATTTCACTCTTTTACAACATGGTATCAGTGTCCATGGTAGTCAGAATCTGACTATTTCAATTTTGTCTCCCTAATTAGAAACCTTACCTTGCATAGTCACCCTTTAGGAGAGATGTTTTCCCTAGATTTTTCCTAAGTTATTTAAACCTTAATATGAAGAGGTTTTAGGTGATCTTACCCTACCATGTAGGTTGACAGTGAAGTGTATCTTTGGATGTTATGATCTTTGGTTTGAGGATGGAATTAGGTTATGAGGTTGATGTAGTATTAGAATAAGAAGATGTTATTTTGGAAAATTGTGACTTGGTTTTTGCATTGATTATGTTACCCTCTTTGTTTTACCTCCAATGTTTCATATCGAAAAAAATTATTTTTATTGTACTACTATATGTACAAAATTTTCTCTGATTTTGTTGATGTTTTCTTGAGCTAAGTCACAATAAAGGCATGTGTGAAGTTTTAGTGGATGGAACCCTACAATTAGTTAGAATAGCATCTTAAACCTAGTTTTGGCGATGATGAAGTGACTATGAATATGTGAAATTATATAGAGGTGTAGTATACCTACCCTTTGTACCCTTTGACTTTTGGATCTTAGGGTTGTTAGGTTAGTGATACAAGGACCTAAATTTTTTTGATTTGATTTGTTAGGTTAAACATTTTAAGGGTTGGAGAGTATTTGGTGGTTGATGTTTGGATCAATAGATTTTGAGGATGAAACCCTTTTAAGGGGTGGAGTGCTGTAATGAAACGAAACCTAGCCCCTTGACCCTGATCATATGTTTTGTGTAATATCCCTGACATGGGTTATGTGTTAACCCTAGATGTTTTTCTTAATGAGGTTGATTATATTCTTTCTCTTATATTTTGAAAAGTAATTAAGGCTCAAGAGGAACTTATATTTCAATTTTAGTCCTTTTTGAATAATGTTGAAACAATGTTTTGATTAGTTTTGGACTAAAGTGCAAATTACCCAAGTTGAGGGGTTAACTTGTAAATTGTACATGATAAAATGTTCCTAAGATGTTGAAGCATCATAGGAATGAGTATGATGCAGTGGTATGGCTTCCACAAGCTTGAGCACCAAGATAGAGCTTGCTGAGCAATCTTTGTGCATTAAAACCTAGTTTTGGAGTAATGTGCAATTTACCCAAAACCTAGGGTTCAATATGCAAAATACCACTTCAAGAGGGTCCCTCATGATTCTTGGAATCATGTAGAGAAAATAATTTGAGAGGGGCGCCTCATTTGAATCATTTTGGAAATGAGAGAATCTTGATATTAAAATAATTAAGATTTAAGCATAAAATGGAACTTTAATTCAAATTAATGCAAAAATAAATATGTTAATTGAAGTGCCCTTCAACCAAAAATGAGATGGTTGAAATTAGATAAGTGTGTACGTCATTATTCCTTGCAAAGGCCACTAAAATATCTAAGTGAGTGGAGAGCCCACTCACATTAGTTAAAGGAAAAAGTAATATCCACTAACTTATGGATATTATTATTATATGATTAAGGTGCTTAATATATTTTCCTTTAAATCATGGATAATTGAAGGGAATGAAAGGCAAGGAAGGATGATTCGTATGTAAGGAATAAGAGGGGGCAAGTGGAAAGGAAATGTAGGAATTATCCCTTACATTCTCTCTCTTAAAAAGAAATTCAATAATACACATATATACTCACATATCCATAACTTGAAAGGGTTATTTTGAAACCACTTTCACTTTTTGCTTGCAAAATGACCAAGGGAGCGTAGGAGAAGGAGGAGGATGATCCCCAACCTATAGGTAAGCTGCATTTTCCTATTTCACCTTGGTTTCATGGTGGAAATTACAAATCAATGCTTGATTTCTTCTTTTCTCCCTTCAAACTTCAACCCTAGCTGTTCTTTTCACTCAAAGACTTGAGGACGAGCTTTGCATAGTTGAAGGAGTTTCTCTCACCATTGAATACATGGAGTTTGAATCTTTGATGCTTATTTGAAGGAAGGTTATATAACTTGAACCCTTGAATGTTATTATTGATTTCATACCTTTATCAATTGTTGATTCTTTCTTTATTCTTGAAAATCTATGTGATTGATTGATGAAATCACCATGAAAATCAGAGCAAGTTTTGAAGAAACATAGCTTGAAGATGATGATGTCACCTTAAGCACACACCTTAATAATATATTGTGCAAATGGTTTCATAATTGAGTCCAATCGGTCTTAATACCAATTGAGACTAAACAGTCTCAAGACCATTTGGGATCAAGTGGTCCCAAACCGTTTGAAGGACAAATGATGTGGTAGTTGGATGTTGATCCAATGGTTCTAATTAAATGATTTATAATAGTTCCAATGATGGAGAATCCACCAATTGCAAACCCTAATCGGGTAGAGTGGTTGAAACCCTAGTTGATAATTTGATTTATGGGTTGATTTGGCCCAAACGGTCTCAAGACCGTTTGGAGGCCAAATGGTCTTCAAACCATTTGAAGACCAAACGGTCTTCAAACCATTTGAAGACCAAACGGTCTTCAAACCATTTGGAGGCCAAGGGATGTGATGGAGGTTTGGAGATCCAAGTGTTGTAAATCGATGAGTATTCAAGGGTGCAATTGATGCACATTTCAATAAGGTAAACCCTAATCGATTTGGTTGAAACAAACCCTAATTGGTCCATTTGGTTTTCAAGCTAGTTTGGGCCAAATGCTCTTGAGACTGTTTGAGTCCAAACGGTCTTGAAACCATTTGGGATAAAACGATCTCAAACCATTTGGGGGTCCTTTCGGATTCAATATCAATTTATCCAATTAGTTTCAAGGGAAATTGTTCAAACAGTTTCAATGTATTGTTGATCAAACGGTTTCAAGGGCTAGATGCCCAAACAGTTTCAAAACCATTAAAGACCAAATAGTCTCAGACCTAGGATGCCCAAACGGTTTCAAAATCGTTTGGAGGGCAAATGATTTCAAAACAGTTTGAAGGTTAAAAAGGGGCAAAACCATTTGGAGGTTCAAGGTACCCAAAATCGTTTGGAGACTCAAGGTTATAAAAGATCAATTGATTCCATGATATATAATGATGATTACCAAAGATAAGTACAATGGTTGAATCCCTAAAGTACTTAGGTGATTAGTACATTTAAAGTGGTTAACATTTGATGCTTATGGAAGCAATATCTCAATACACTATGTTAACCCTTCATTCAAGTTGACCTAATTTAATTAAGCTTGAAGCAAATCAATATCCTATAGAGGATGAGAGAGAGAGGAATTCCTACATGTTTAATGATCATGTAGTGGATAAGATTTAACACTTTCAATATGAATATATTATGTAATTAGGGTATGATCCTTGATAAAGAGATCATGAAACCCTAATTGAGAAGGTTGTTGAGCCTAACCCTAATTGAGAGCAACGATAGGTGAAACCCTAATCTAGGGTAATAATGTAACCATAAATTAAGGGAATGCTTCATGAAAACCCTAATTTTGGGTAAAGCTACATGAAATCCTAATTTTAGGAGAAATGTTATTAGAAACCTTACTTCAAGGTAAGGATGTAATGGGAAACCCTGATACAGGGTAATGTGATATGAAACCCTAATCCAGGGTGATGTTATGCTTCATGAAAACCCTAATTTTGGGTAAAGCTACATGAAACCCTAATTTTAGGAGAAATGTTATAAGAAACCTTACTTCAAGGTAAGGATGTAATGGGAAACCCTGATACATGTTAATGTGATATGAAACCCTAATCCAGGGTGATGCTATGCTTTATGAAACCCTAATTTGTGTAAGGGGATGACTAACCTTGATTGATATGATTTGGGAAACCCTAATCCTAATATAGGGTAATGTCATGTGAAATGCCAGCATAGAGTGAGAGATGACATGATGTTTAATGGGCTTTGTGAGCCATGTGGATGGTTGTTGCCTAGTGAGAGGTGACAAGATGTTTAATGGGCTTTGTGAGCCATGTGGATGGTTGTTGCCTAATGAGAGGTGACAAAATGTTTAATGGGCTTTGTGAGACATGTGATTAGTTGTTTCCTAGTGAGAAGTAACAATATGTTTATAAAAGACTCATGAAAGCAATTATAATATTCATAATAAACCAGGAAATGGAAACTCAGTAATATAATAATAATAACAAAAGGATACAATAATAATAATGAAATCATGATCATACATGTTTTTGAATATGTTGAAAGGGGAAGAGAGGAATACTTGTATTACATAAAGAATGTGGTTAAGTATGATGGCATGGCCAAAGTTTAATGCTAGTAATTAGGATTGGTTAAAGTCCAATGCCTGGTTGTGTAATCAGGATTGGTTAGAGACCAATGCCTGGCTATCTAATTAGGATTGGTTAAAGTCCAATGCCTGGCTGTGTAATCAGGATTGGTAGAGTCCAATGCCTGGCGGTGTAATCAGGATTGGTTGAAGTCCAATACCTGGCAGAGGCATGAAGCCTGTAATCAGGATTTGTTAAAGTCCAATGCCTGGCTGTGTAATCAGGATTGGTAGAGTCCAATGATTGGCTGTGTAATCAGGATTTGTTAAAGTCCAATACATGGCAGAGGCATGAAGCATGTAATTAGGATTGGTTAAAGTCCAATACCTGGCAGAGCTATGAAGCCTGTAATCAGGATTGGTTAGAGTCCAATGTCTGGTTGTGTAATCATGATTGGTTAGAATCCAATGTCTGGCTGTGTAATCAGGATTGGTTAAAGTCCAATACCTGGCAGAGGCATGAAGCCTATAGTCAGGATTGGTTAGAGTCCAATGCCTGGATGTGTAATCAGGATTGATTAAAGTCCAATGCCTGGCTGTGTAATCAGGATTGGTTAGAGTCCAATGCCTGGCTATGTAATTAGGATTGGTTAAAGTCCAATGCCTGGCTGTGTAATCAGGATTGGTAGAGTCAAATGCCTGGCGGTGTAATCAGGATTGGTTAAAGTCCAATACCTGGCAGAGGCATGAAGCCTGTAATCAGGATTGGTTAAAGTCCAATGCCTGGCTGTGTAATCAGGATTGGTTAAAGTCCAATTCCTGGCTGTGTAATTAGGATTGGTAGAGTCCATTTCCTGGAGGTGCAATCGGGATTGGTTAAAGTGCAATACCTGGCAGAGGCATGAAGCCTATAACCAAAGGATTGACATAGTCCAATGCCTAGATAGAATATGACGATTATACTCTTATGTCTGGTATAATTCAATATCTGTTTAGCAGATTAGTTAAGGCCAACAGGTGGAAACAAGAATGAATCATGGGTGACATATCAGGATAATAAGGAAAAGCTTGAGATGTTGAAATGATATGATAGATAAATGATATACATATTCTTCCTATTCCTTATAAAGAGAATAGATGATTTATTGTTCTATCATAGACAGTTGCAATACTTTAAAAGATGAGAATGATCTAAACTGCTTATCCTCTGCTCAATTTTATATTATTAAACTGCAATAATAATGTTTTTGGTGGAGAGTCATATCTCTCACTAGGGCAATTTTCAATTGTCTCACCCCCGTGGTATTCAACATTTTTTTTAGATAGGCGAACACAAAGGAGTTTGAGAACATCTTGCAGAGGACGAACATCTGCAGCATCAAGGATAGCAGTGACAACTCAGGTTGAGTGTACTGTCTGTCGTGTCTTGTAGATAGAAGTCCTATGTGTCGTCTCTGTACTCTCAGGTCCTCAGAGTTAGTAGTTTGAACTTTAATGAATCAATATGAGATTTTGGCTTAATGCCTCGAGGTTTTTATGCTGCATGTGTATAGTTTTAATAGAGTAGTTGATGTTTGTAACCCTCGAGAAGGGATGGTACAGGATATGTACTTATGAACCAGGATGTAAATAAAATACATTGATTCTTGTTCAAAGAGTTTTCCCTGTGTTTGGATCTCTTTGTAAATGGTTTTAATTTTTAGTGATTTTCAGTAATCCGCTGCTAATGAACGCTTTTGTTTAAGTAAATCATGTTTTCTTCAAACAGTTCATTTCATTTTGGAGGATAGCCAACTTGGTTCTTTGGGTTTAGTCAAACAAGGACACAAATATGCACATTAGTAGCTTAATTGAAATCCTAACATTTTAATGCATGAATAAAACACCCTAATGTAACCTAATGTTCTCACATTAGTCTTGGGACATTAACGGACACATAAAATATGTTACATGAGATAAATGGATATTTCATAATAAATTGTGAAAAATAATCATAAATAACTCTTAGGAAAGTGATATGAAGTTTTGGAACATAATTGAATGAATAATAGTACTAATAACGATAAATGGGACAACTAATGTAATAAACGGGCTTAAATATCAATTGTGACATATCCTATAAAAGGAATTCAAAAAAGTGGAAACAAACTTCAAATTCGTAATCTAAATCCCAAAAATAGCCTACATGCCAATTTTCATCTAATTTGGACAACCTTGAATAATTAGGTTAAGTTTAGGAGAGAGAAAATGTGTAATAGACAAAATGCTCTATTATGTGATTAATAACTTCAAGATAAGGAAATAAAGGTAAATTTGTGTTCAAAATATGAAAGATAACTTGTGGATGAAGTTTCACCAAATTTGGATAATCCCAGTGTCATTAATGCATAAGGAAAGAGAAACTAATATTTGATTAACTAATACATTAAAAGTTTCCAAACATGAAATCTTATTGCATAATCAGAATCTACATGTCTTAATTTGCCTATGTGCAAAATTCACTGAGGTTGGATAATGTTTGGACCCTCAATTGGTAAGAAACAGAAAAATGAAATAATGCACATAATTCACTTTATCTAATTTCAAATTGGATACGGTTTGCATTTAAATCCCACTGTAACACATGTTTACTCACTTATTAGGAAACTAGGATGCTTTTTCATTCATTAGATTCATATCGTGCGATCTCTCTCTTATCTCCTACCTCACGTCTTTTTGGAAACAAGGAACATTGTACCAGGGTCCCTCTACGATGCTTACTCTACCTCTCCCTTCCTCTTTCTCCTCCGGTTTTCTCTCCCTCACATTCCTTGGATCATCCTAAAACCGAGGACCCTATATAATCTAGGGTTTCAGTGCTTCTACCATACTTATGTAGAACGATTCCTTGCCGCTATATTCCTCCCGCTATTTCTCACTTCTTCTCTTTTCCTCGCTGCCTCAGGCCATCGGGCCACTAGGATCTTGTCCCTCATCCTCTACAGGGACCTATTGTCATGTTTTTCTACTTATGTTGTCCTCATCGAATTCCGGGCATGAGTTCCCTACTCTGGTTTTCTTCTCCTACTAACTGGCGTTCCTCCAAATGAATCTTGTCTCTACGAGGCTCTGTGATCATGGGGATCAGTTCTTGGTGACTCCCTAGCGCTTCAGATGCATTCAATCCCCCCTAACCAACTATAAGGTGTTTCCCCTTTTCTTCTCATGATTTGCACTTAATCTAGATCATGGTTATAACCATGAGTTTTAGTGGTTGGTTACTCTAATAACCTAGTTTTTTAAGTTCACCCGGTTCTCGTGAACAAATTTGTGCTGCTTGCCATGGGTTTCAAAGGATGGAAGTTGGTTTTGATTGATATGACAAAAGAGCTAGGTGCTTTCTAAAGCTCCTCACAACTGAGAGTGATGAAGGAGATGCTTCCTTATCATTTTACATGTCTTCCCTCTTTGTAGACTTCAATTTTTTTTGTTGGCCTTGAGCACATTGGTCTTTTGCCCCTCTCTTGATTTCTTTTACTCACGTTGAGTCTAGCGCCTCGTTGGTGATCGGCCCAGACTAGTTGATCGTCCACGATTCAACCAACTCAATAGTGTTGACTGTTGACCGGGCCCTAACTGTTGACGAGGATTTTTGCCATTATCTTATTAGTCTATTTTTGTAAAATTCATAATAATTCATTCATAGCTCAGAAAAAAATAAACTATTTTTTTAATCAGAAAATTATAACTTACCTTATGGTACTCATTTCACTACTTAATTCCAAAATAGTAAATACGTGATATTTATGGATTTATATAATTGGTTTTATTTTTATAAAATTCATAACTAATCATCATAAATTAGAAAAATATAATAAAATATGTTTTGAACTCAAAAAATTATAACCTACCTTATGATACTCATTTCACTGCTTAATTCCAAAATACGAAATATGTGATAGTTATGGATTTATATAATTGGTTAGATTTTTCTAAAATTCATAACTAATAATCTATAAGTTAGAAAAATATAATAAAATATGCTTTGAACTCAGAAAAAGATAATCTAAAACGTGGCATGGTTTTGATAACCTAATTCACTAATATTAAAATGGAAATTTTTAGGGTTTTGAGTAATTAATGTAAACCTAACCTTAATTCTACACATATGCATCATAGGTGTTTTGGAGACCTAGGCTTAGATCTAGGTCTGACTTTGGCTGATTTGTCTCAAAAGAGAGGTATGTTTGCATCTCTTATTATTCTTTTTGAGAAATAATATATCTTACCATTCTCTTGATTCTATCGACATTACCCTACATGATATCTTGTTCTTTTAGAAAATATGCTTCATGTGAAGTATCTTAAATTGTTACTGATCTTATGATCATATTTAAATATTCTCTTGGTCTCTTTCTTATACTTTGCTCATGGTGGGAGATTCTTGGGTGATATGTGCTTCTTTTCCCACCTTGGTAGTGGATGTTTATATGGCACATTATGTTATGACATGGATCCTTTGATCCCACTTTATTTTGTTGGATGTTCTCATCTTTCTTATTCTCTTTTATACTTGCTTATTATTTGTATATGCATCATGTGGTGACTTCTAGTATAATGTTACATGTTATTTTATGTGGATGTGAACATTCCCACATATGAATGTAGATGTTAAAAATTCCTACATATGAAGTTTTTTGAGTAGATGTGTATTTCCTACTCAGGGCAGATGTATACAGTTCCCACCTACTCCATATTTAGAATAGATGTATACAGTTCCCACTCACCTCATATTTTTTGTAGATGTGTTATTTCCTACCTACATGTTATTATTGTCCAGTATTGTCACAGGTGAAACACATGGATGCTTTATTTTTATACTTATCTCTTGTTTGTCTGTTTTATTGTTGTTTGTTTTCTTTTATGCTTGATTGTGTAGAACTTTATTTTTCTATGGGAAGCATTTTATACTTGATGTCCTTTATTCTTTTAAATTGCTCAATTTTCTATTTAGTATGCACATACTAGCCGTTGTTGATGTTATCTACTTTTCTCATCTCATACAAAAATGGACCAATAAGATAATAGAAAAATCCAATGTCACCCTCTCACACCCTCTTCTCCCTCTCACTCTCTCATTTTAGTGTATGTGGGGAATGTAGGCCCTAAGATCACTGACCCAGTAAATGGTTGACCTTGATCAAACGACCATCATTTTCCCACATACAATAAATCTCTTCTCTGATAGTGAAAAATTGAATAAGTGCCTAGATATTGTATAAAAAATAGAAAATGATTCAATTGAAAATCTCTTTTAAAATGTAAATATGATATATGAATTTCAATCGAAAAGATGCAAGACATCCACTAAATTCTCTAAATACTAGATTCTACTCAGAATTCAATTGATATCTTGAAAATGACTAAATTAAGTCTTTTTATATGAATAATGCATTATTATTCTCTACCATGATCTAGGAATGACTTCATGCTATATTGGAACTACAAATTAATAACTTTTGATATGTTATAAACCTAGATTCGAACTTGATCACAGTTAGGTACTTAATGATGACTATATACCATGATATGTGATATAATATGGAAATTTGATGCTATATCTCTAATTATTTACACATATTAATCAATACTGTATGTGGACATTTAATCAGTAGCCTTTAATGACTTTTAACACATAATCAAACAATATTCACTACACTCAATCGATGACTATATGGCATGATATATAATTGAAATTGATATGTTGATGATTAAGTCTTTAATCTTATTGAAATCCTATTCTTTCATCATCAATATTTTAAAAACCTATTCCTAACATCCCTTATCAAGAGAGATGTTTCAACTAAGTCATAAATGATCTATGATGTAATACTGTAATATGAAGATGAACTTACATGCGCTATTTGATATGTTATAATGTAATATCTACGTGAAATTATGCCTTATCCTATCATAGAGCATGTTGGTGGAATGCACTACATATGAGAGTTTCCTAAAGAATTGAGCATATTACATGACATTTTTCATTTTTCTATGTTGAAAAAATATGGATATAGAATAGAAATGACAACTAGTTGAATTTCATCTTGCAAATGATGTTTCATTTGAAGAACCACCAATTAAAATCCTAGACAGGAGTGTACGAAAGTTGATGAGGAAGGAGATACCCTTAGTGATGGGTTTTTAGCATCACCATGGTGTTGAGTAGGCCAGCTAGGAGTTAGAAGAGGATACGACTTAGATGTGTCTAACTATGTTTTATGATGGGGGGTCATATTGGGATGGGTGAGTTGTGAGACCACAAACCTTACTTTGTTTAATTATTCTTTGTGTTCCTTAATTGCATGAAGTGTTGGAGCTATTATGAATTATTTAGATTTTGGAAATCAATCCTTGTAATAATGCAAACATATTCTTTGAAATGGTGGAACCTTTGCTCAAGTATAGCTCATGAAATTTTGACATTTGGTAGACTAAAAGTGAAGTTTAGTACTTGCATCAAATGATAGGATCAATCAACATAAGGAGGTTGATTGTTGGACATTGTGTGGGTCTTGATTGGGATACTTAGGTCGTTTTGCATGGAACAAACCATGTTGGGATGGAAGACATCAATTTCTCCTTATGGTTGATGCATGCCCGATTCAGTCAGATGCTTTGACCGCCTTCTATAGTCAATGTGTTTAGACTTTTCTGTTGCATTCACGTAGTGTTGGGAAGTCGATTGATGCAACTGCTTTGGATTTGGATTTGGGTTGATGCATCCCTATTGGTTTGGCTTGTATCGAGATACATGATGGAGGAGGCCAATGCACATTTTTGGAGCGTGACCCAAGTTCTTGACGCACATTTTGGGGATGCTTCGATGAACATGAAGGTATGAAGTGGCCTATTTTTGGGTTGAAATGCTATTTTCTCCCAACTCATCCCATATATATGAGTCCCTTGACCCAAAGGCTTTTCTACTGCATTTTTTATCTCTAGAACATTTTTGAATCAAGAGGAGGATGATTATGGAGGTTTAGGTCATGCATGTTGGAGATTCTTCAATTTCTTACATGATCAAGACTACAAATGGTCTCCCTAAGATAGTTTATCATGAGCCATGTATGTTCCTTCCACTCTTATCATATTTTATACTATGATCTCTATTTTATATCATCTTGGCCAATGTTCGTGTATATCTATAGAAGAAAGTATATTCTTTCATCTAAAATAATATCCTTTCCCCCTTCATTGGTCTATTTGGAGCTAGACCTAGTAAGGGTGAATTTTTTGGGTTTTTTAGGAGATCCTTGGAGCTTTGATTCCTACACAACTATCTACCAAGGTGATCATCACCTAAGGAGAGTGAGTTAGCATATTTTAAGTAATCTATGCATCCAATAGTTACCTACAATCACCTAATCTCAATAAATGCATGTTATAAGGGAAATATATGGGCTATTTATGGTAGTTTTGGCTATAACTATGAGAACTTTGGGTTCATAGAATCATTAATTGTTTACTTCTATTTCACAATGAAAATCATGAACTTTTACCACCATGTTGGTAAACATTTTGATTTTACATGCATCTTTCCCTAAAGTGACCAATTTAGATATTTGTTGCTACTTTTGGTATATAGAGCTTCTACAATGGAATATTAGAACAAAATATTAATTGATGATTTCTTACTTTTGTAAGAAGAGATTCAAGCAATTAAAATCATTTTTATCCCTTTATGATATTACCTTGGTAGGTATGAAAATAGTGTTTTGGGCTATGTTGTTCTATTGAACTTTAACTAGGGTTTTAATGCTTCTAATGCATAGGCTACATATATTATAACGACCTCACTTTTTAGCAACCCCTAATTAAGGAAGGACAAAAAGATGAGAACCATGACCTACATATTTTATCCAAGGATCCATATTTTAATCAGATAATATAAAGTAGTAGATAATTTCATTCATTTAAATAATTAAATACAAGATGCTTACATGAACTTTCTATCCTCAAAAATGTACATTTGAGAAGAAATAACTAGCAAATCCTCCTTTTAAATCTTTAATGCCTTCATGTGATTTCAATCTTTATCTTCATGTCTTTTATCATGTATATCAATTTATACCTAAAACAACATGAAACAAATATGCAATCAATATGTTGCCATACTGGTACGTGGGGTGCATCCAAAAGGTGCAAGTAAATAACAACATACATTCCAACAATTATTTGCAAATATAAATTGGCATCTTCTTCATATAGTTGCATTATTATTGAGTAGAAAGTAAATAAACAACCAATATTTTAATTGTTCAATCCTTGAGAAAAAATTTGAAAAGCACCGACAAACTAATGTGGGTATTCATAGGTGTAAATATGTACCTTGATGGCAAGCCATGCAACTTATCATGCGGATGACACTTCAGTTACAATCAAGCAATCCAATCCACAAAGATCCAAACAATCGTATTATATATGCATATATGTAAATCCTAAAGTGTCACCATCACATTATATGGATTAAACCCTATTCGGGTCCTAATATAGGATTTAGGGTTTGGGTAACAAATAAGGGTATAACCCCGTTTCCATCACACAATATTTGATTAAAGTTATTAATCCATATTAGTCAACATGTGTAACCCTCAATTACTTAATCCATCTTATCCTCTCTTTACAATCACTTGAATTAGTCCAAGTTCATTAAAGTTATCATCTTTAACTTCAAAACACTGATTCTCCATATGCATGGCTATTCACATTAGAACTCCTAATCATTCATGCATGTGATTGTCCACTTTAGAATCCCCTATTACTCAACATTATCTTTATTTTTACTATGATCCTCTTAGATTATCCTTATAGTCAACTATATCATGTTATAACACAAGAGAAAGATATTTGATGTATTCAAAACTCATAATTACCAATTCTAGGATTTCCATATGTTAATCACCACTTAAACTAGTATTAGCCCTATTTTTAGAATAGGGAGCATAACTAGGCATCAAAGACATTTTATTTGTATTCCTCTCATTTTCCAATCAAAATGATATATAAATTCGCTATTTTTGAGAACTCATATCATTTTGTATAAAATAAACAAGATAAGGGACTTTACCTTAACTATGAGCCATGTGATTCCCTCCTATTGGTCCACAAAATGCCAACTAGATAATTTTGGGGCGTAGTTCAGTAGGTGGTTCTCTGTTGGATCGACCATCACATGGTTTTATTTGATTAAACTACATGATGGCTACTTTAACCCATACTGACTTCTTCTTTCTCCTTCACGCTCAGGTAACCTGCACCTATGGGGTATGCTATCGGGCTGAGGGTGAACAAACTCACACTTGATATGCACCTTGATCCCTTCCACCACAGTTGCCACCCTCATGCCAGATGGTCATCCTCCCCCCTACATAGATGCAACTGCTAAGTCCTCATCTCTGGTGCCACAGACAGCACTACTGACGTTCATGCTGCTTCGATGGGGGTACCAAATTGTGTGGCTGTCTGTCAAGAAAATCCAAATGCCACCACCTCCGCCACCAACCTATTGACCTAGTGACCACCCAGACTCCAGAATGAACATTCTACATCCTCCATGGACTTCACAAGCATGAGACATTCAATATTAACTCCCTGGTTTAGGAGGCAAAGCAACACCACTTCTTTGTCAGACTCGACAGTACAGACATGGAGAAAGTTCCAATCGTCACATGTCATCCAATCTATTAGACCCTAGGGATGGTATCATTCGTCACCCACCCTCAGGGTAGATGTCGAATAGGTGGAAGAAGAGAGAGTATTTGATGTCATCTCTTCACTTAGTTTTCTAACATAGGGAAACCAAGTCTGCTTACAACCGATGAAGAAAGGATAGAGGTATCAGGGAGGGAGTATGGACTAGAAGGGTAGTACCCTACTTATATACATATGCATGTGGTCTAGAAACATCTCACGGGTATCTCCTTTTTTTGAAGGGTTCCTATCCTAAACCATCACAACATGCCAATTCTATCTTTTCTTGATAGGTGTCATTTTGTCTTAATAACTTTCCCTTTATGTAATCATACCATTACTTCCTTTTTATAAGAAAATATAAATTATTTCAAAATATTTCCTAATACAATTATCCATATCACTTGGTTGACACACCAAAAGTCATACATGACACTTTATGTTATTGCTTAAGCACACCATTGTTTTCCTTTCTATATGCATTAAAAGATATCCCTTTTTCATGAATCCCATATTACATCAACTTAATTATTGGAAAGGTAGGGAATAAATATAGGAAATAATTAACTATGTTCCTCTTACCTTTCAAATTTGTTTATTGCATAAATCCCAAAGATACCAGAAGGAACTCTCCACTTCAGCATGAAAACACAGATTTGACAACATCATATAGAAAAGGAAAAACAATTCATATTTTTCCAACGTATATCTAATCCATGGGGTCTAACAGAAAACAAAACTTGCTATTTAAACATTCTAGTAAAACAATTATCCTTATCTCATGGAATGTACCTTTTCTCCCACTTTCTAGAATTCTCTTCTTTTTTGTTATTGTCTTCAAGTATACAAAAAGTCAGACTGAGATATTCTATATTGATGCCCCAAACATTATGTTACCAATTATGGCTAGATAATTACTCTTTTAATTATCTAAAACAATACTTATCTTATTTTATTTTGGAAACTTGCATATTATTTAAATTTATTAGTTGTCAAATAATCAACCAATTTTCTCTTTTCTAGAGTATTCCACATAATTCTATATTTAAAACATCCATTGTGAATCACCTTTAGTGATTTATATATTCTTGGATTTTCTTCTCTTTCTTTGTCCAAACTATATTTATGGTTTGTTGAAAATAGTGAACTATACAAAATCCATCCTATATGGATTATTTGCACTTTCAAACCATAATTTCCAAATAAGACACATAAAGAACCATCTTTCTAATTAATCCCTCATATTACATTATTTGCAAATAAATATATTAAAACATGGGGAAAATTAGGTTATAACATCCTTTCCCTCTTATAGGAGTTTTTCCTCAAAATTTGACTAGTCATCCAAACCAACATCTAAAAAAGATATTAACTTTTATTTATGGGCTAAATTCCTTCTTTTTATTTAATTTGTGCCACATGGATCTATTTGCAAAACAAATATTCCCATGGGATATTATATCAAAATACAATTAAGGAATTACTTATCAATTCACGTCTAATATTTTCATAATTCAATTTCAGAAAATTGAGTAGATTATAATCAGCCCAACTTAAAATGAATTTTTCCCTTAAAATTCAAATATAGTAATCTTCGGGTGAATGATAACTCATCTTTGTTTCAAACCTTAGGTTTATACTTATATATCCTTAATATCTTTTATAGATATACAAATTCCACACACAATTACTAATATTTGTACCTGAGATCAAATCAAGGCATACTAGATCCTTAGTATTTTCATGATATCATCTCTTAATTATTGCATTTTCATTTGGTGATTACTTTCACACCTAGGTTTTCAACCTATTATTCATTTAGTACTACATAAGAGTGAGTTGACACCTCTAACCCTAGATCATGTCATTAAGTTCAACTTAAGGTATTCACTTTCATATTTTAATTTTAAGCTTAACATGTGTCTACCAAACTCTCTCCCTCATAATGAGATGAAAGAAGTGTTTAATTGCAGTCCAAAAACAAAGCTCATCCCATTCCAAGAGTAGAGATGGTATATCCACATATTACCCCCATGTTTCACATTTTAAGTTGAATCATTCTCAACATGACTTTAAGGGATACATACTTTTTAATTCCCAATATTCTTATATTTCACGAAGTTAAATGCATTTTCACTCCTGAGTTTATACATAATTCCTTTCATTAGTGTAACATCCCTGACCTATGTTATGTGTTAATCCTAGATGTTTTTCTTAATGAGGTTGATTATATGCTTGCTCTTATCTTTTGAAAAGTAATTAAGGCTCAAGAGGAACTTATATTTCAATTTTAGTCCTTTTTGAATAATGTTGAAACAATGTTTTGATTAGTTTTGGACTAAAGTGCAAATTACCCAAGTTGAGGGGTTAACTTGTAAATTGTACATGATAAAAGGTTCCTCAGATGTTGAAGCATCATAGGAATGAGTATGATGCAGTGGTATGGCTTCCACAAGCTTGAGCACCAAGATAGAGCTTGCTGAGCAATCTTTGTGCATTAAAACCTAGTTTTGGTGTAATGTGCAATTTACCCAAAACCTAGGGTTCAATATGCAAAATACCACTTCAAGAGGGTTCCTCATTATTCTTGACATCATGTAGAGAAAATAATTTGAGAGGGGCGCCTCATTTGAATCATTTTGGAAAAGAGAGAATCTTGATATTAAAATAATCAAGATTTAAGCATAAAATGGAACTTTACTTCAAATTAATGCAAAAATAAATATGTTAATTGAAGTGCCCTTCAACCAAAAATGAGATGGTTGAAATTAGATAAGTGTGGACGTCCTTATTCCTTGCAAAGGCCACGAAAATATCTAAGTGAGTGGAAAGCCCACTCACATTAGTTAAAGGAAAAAGTAATATCCACTAACTTATAGATATTATTATTATATGATTAAGGTGCTTAATTTCTTTTCCTTTAAATCATGGATAATTGAAGGGAATGAAAGGCAAGGAAGGAGGCTTCGTATGTAAGGATTAAGATGGGGCAAGTGGCAAGGAAATGCAGGAATTATCCCTTACATTCTCTCTCTTAAAAAGAAATTCAATAATACACATATATACGCACATATCCATAACTTGAAAGGGTTATTTTGAAACCACTTTCACTCTTTGCTTGAAAAACGACCAAGGGAGCGTAGGAGCAGGAGGAGGACGATCCCCAACCTGTAGGTAAGCTCCATAGACCTCTTTCGCCTTGATTTCATGGTGGAAATTACAAATCAATGCTTGATTTCTTCTTTTCTCCCTTCAAACTTCATCCCTAGCCGTTATTTTCACTCAAAGAATTGAGGATGAGCTTTGGATAGTTGAAGGAGTTGCTCTCACCATTGAAGACGTGGATTTTGAAGCTTTGAAGCTTCCTTTAAGGTGGGTTATATAACTTCAACCCTTGAATGTTATTATTGATTTCATACCTTTATCAATTGTTGATTCTTTCTTTATTCTCAAAAATCTATTTGGTTGATTGATGAAATCACCATGAAAATCATAGCAAGTTTTGAAGAAACGTAGCTTTAAGATGATGATGTCACCTTAAGCACTCACCTTAATAATATCTTGTGCAAATGGTTTCATAATTGAGTCTAATCGGTCTCAAGACCACTTGAGACCAAACAGTCTTAAGACCGTTTGGGATCAAACGGTCCCAAGACCGTTTGGGATAAAGTGCTCCCAAACCATTTGAAGGACAAATGCTGAGGTATTTGGATGTTGATCCAATGGTTCTAATTAAATGATTTATTAAAGTTCCAATGATGAAGAATCCACCAATTGCAAACCCTAATCGGTTAGAGTGGTTGAAACCCTAGTTGATAATTCAATTTATGGGTTGATTTGGCCAAAACGGTCTCAAGACCGTTTGGAGGCCAAACGGTGTTCAAACCGTTTGAAGACCAAACGGTCTCAAAACTGGTTGAAGGCTAAGGGTTGTGATGAAGGTTTGGAGATCCAAGGGTTGTAAATCGATTAGTATTCAAGGGTGCAATTGATGCACATTTAAATAAGGCAAACCCTAATCGATTTGGTTGAAACAAACCCTAATTGGTCCATTCGATTTTCAAGCTAGTTTGGGATCAAATGGTCTCAAACCGTTTGGGGGTCCTTTTAGTGTCAAGATCAATTTATCCAATCGGTTTCAAGGGAAATTGTTCAAACAGTTTCAATGTATTGTTGCTCAAACGATTTTAAGGGTTAGATGCCCAAACAGTTTCAAAACTGTTTAAGACCAAACGGTCTCAGATCTAGGATGCAAAAATGGTTTCAAAATCGTTTGGAGGGAAAATGGTTTCAAAACAGTTCAAAGGTTGAAAAGGGGAAAAATCGTTTGGAGGTTCAAGGTACCCAAAACTGTTTGGATACTCAAGGTTATAAAATATCAATTGATTCCATGATTGATAATGATGATTACCAAAGATAAGTACAATGGTTGAATCCCTAAAGTACTTACGTGGTTAGTACATTTAAAGTGGTTAACCTTTGATGCTTATGGAAGTAATATCTCAATACACTATGTTAACCCTTCATTCAAGTTGACCTAATTTAATTAGGCTTGAAGCAAATCAATATCCTATAGAGGATGAGAGAGAGAGGAATTCCTACATGTTTAATGATCATGTAGTGGATAAGCTGTAACACTTTCAATATGAATAAATTATGTAATTAGGGTATGATCCTTGATAAAGAGATCATGAAACCCTAATTGAGAAGGTTGTTGAGCCTAACCCTAATTGAGAGAAACGATAGGTGAAACCCTAATCTAGGGTAATAATGTAACCCTAAATTAAGGGAATGCTTCATGAAAACCCTAATTTTTGGTAAAGCTACATGAAACCCTAATTTTAGGAGAAATGTTATAAGAAACCTTACTTCCAGGTAAGGATGTAATAGGCTTTGTGTGCCTTGTCGATGGTTGTTGCCTAATGAGAACTGAAAAGATGTTTAATGGGCTTTGTGAGTCATGTGGTTAGTTTTTGCCTAGTGAGAAGTGACAAGATGTTTATAAAATACTCATGAAAGCAATTATAATGTTCATAATAAACTAGGAAATGGAAACTCAGTAATATGATAATAATAACAAAAGGATACAATAATAATAATGAAATCATGATCATACATATTTTTGAATATGCTGAAAGGGGAAGAGAGGAATACTTGTATTACATAAAGAATGTGATTAAGCATGATGGCATGGCCAAAGTTTAATGCCTGGCTGTGTAATCAGAATTGGTTAGAGTCCAATGCCTGGTTGTGTAATCAGGATTAATTAGAGTCCAATGCCTGGCTGTATAATTAGGATTTGTTAGAGTCCAATGCCTGGGTGTGTAATCAGGATTGGTTAAAGTCCAATGCCTGGCTGTGTAATTAGGATTGGTAGAGTCCAATGCCTGGCGGTGTAATCAGGATTGGTTAAAGTCCAATACCTAGAAGAGGCATGAAGCTTATAATCAGGATTGGTTAGAGTCCAATGCCTGGCTGTGTAATTAGGATTGGTTAATGTCCAATACCTGGTAGAGGCATGAAGCCTGTAATCATGATTGGTTAGAGTCCAATGCCTGGCTGTGTAATCAGGATTGGTTAGAGTCTAATGCCTGGCTGTGTAATTAGGATAGGTTAGAGTCCAATGTCTGGCTGTGTAATCAGGATTGGTTAGAGTCCAATGCCTGGCTATGTAATCAGGATTGGTTAATGTCCACTGCCTGGCTGTGTAATTAGGATTGGTAGAGTCCAATGCCTGGCGGTGTAATTAGGATTTGTTATAGTCCAATACCCGATAGAGGCAAGAAGCTTGTAATTAGGATTGGTTAAAGTCCAATGCTTGGTTGTGTAATCAGGTTGGTAGAGTCCAATGCCTGGCAGTGCAACCAAGACTAGTTAAAGTCCAATACATGGCAGAGGCATGAAGCCTATAACCAAAGGATTGGCATAGTCCAATGCCTAGATAGAATATGCTAATGTATACTCTTATGTTTGGTATAATTCAATATCGGTTTAGCAGATTGGTTAAGGCCAACAGGTGGAAACAAGAATGAATCCTGGGTGACATATTAGGATAATAAGGAAAAGCTTGAGATGTTGAAATGATATGATAGATAAATGATATACATATTCTTCCTATTCCTTATAAAGAGAATAGATGATTTACTATTCTATCATAGATAGTTGCAATACTTTAAAAGATGAGAATGATCTAAACTACTTGTCCTCTGCTCAATTTTATATTATTAAAATGCAATGATAATGTTTTTGGCGAAGAGTTATATCTCTCGCTGGGGCAATTTCCAATTGTCTCACCCCCGTGGGATTCAACATTTTTTTATGCAGGCGAGCATGGAGGAGTTTGAGAACATCTTGCAGAGGAAGAACATCAGCAGCAGCAAGGACAACAATTACAACTCAGGTTGAGTGTACTATCTGTCGTGTCTTGTAGATAGAAGTCCTATGTGTTGTCTCTATACTCTCAGGTCCTCAGAGTCAGTAGTTTGAACTTTAATGAATCAATATGATATTTTGGCTTAATGCCCCAATGTTTTTATGTTGTCTGTGTATAGTTTTAACAGAGCAGTTGATATTTGTAACCCTCGAGAAGGGATGGTACATGATATGTACTTATGAACCAGGATGTAAATAAAATACATTGGTTCTTGTTCAAAGAATTTTCCCTGTGTTTGGATCTCTTTGTAAATGGTTTTAATTTTTAGTGATTTCTAGTAATCCGTTGCTAATGGACGCTTCTGTTTAAGTAAATCATGTTTTCTTCAAATGGTTCATTTCAATTTAGTGGTATTAGAGCCCTACGTTCGCTGAGTCTATAGAGACATAGGACTAAGGTGTCAAGTCTATTCTAAGTGTACCCAGTGTATCTTATAGTGCCTTCTGCTTATGCAGAAGAAGATATATAATACAAAGATGTCTGGAGGACATGAGGGAGTCGTTGCTGAGAACAATGTTGCTACACCAGTAAAAGGTGCCAAGCACCAGGCAAGAGAAGAAACAGTGCCTGAGAATCCTCATGTTGATGAAGTCATGAAGAGAAACCCAGATTTTCATACCCTTTTTGGGAAAATCATGACTACAGTGATGCATATAACAGACTGGATGCCAACACCGGCACCTAGGGCACCAGTTCCCAATGAGGGATATGGGTCTGGTAAGACTTTTGAACGACTACATCGTGTAGGAGCCATTGAATATGTTGGGACATCTGACCCAATAGATGCTGATCTCTGGCTCACTGAGTTAGAAAAGGCTTTTAAGATCCTTAGTATTCCAGATGTCGACAAGGTCAAACATGTTGTGTACCTTTTGAAGGGTAGTGCTGGACACTGGTGGGCTATAGAAGAAATAAAAAGGAATGATGAAGAGGTTGATTGGGAGGAATTTCATCGAGAATTCATCAATAAGTATTTTCCAAAGACATACTTAGATGAAAAGATCTCACAGTTTGAGAAGATTCATCAGGGAGCCATGTCGATAAATGAATATGAGGTTAAGTTTATGGAACTTTTGTGATTTTTTTCCCAAATGGATGCTACTGAGGAGGAAAAGATCTGACATTTTGAGAAGGGATTGAATGTTGAGATATCCATCCCGACATCTGCATTAGAAAGTAGAGAAATGTTCGCTACATTTGTGGAATCAATTCGGAGGATAGAAAGGTCTACGACAAAGAAACATGAGACATACCTTAAAAGGGAGTCTACACAATCACAGGAACAGTGGATTGGTGGCACTAAACAATCAAAGATTTCAGTAGTACCGACTCAACCACAATATAGTGCACCAATGCAGCAGTCACCAAAAAGTCTCTAAGCTTGCTATAGATGTGGACAGAAAGGACATCTGAGGTGGCAATGTCCAAGTAGAAAGTAATGAGGTGACCCAACAGATAAGACAATAGATAACCTGTAAAGGTAACATGTCAGATAAAATTTTCATTCTGAATTACCTTTCCTTTTTCTTCTCTTTTCCTACTAATTATGAGCAAGGTAGTTATTAATAAGCTTTCTTCAGTTAGTCCTTTAAGGACAAGGAGAAGAGATAAAAAGGATGGAAATGTGTGTTCAGTTCAATATTCTTTTTAAAATGTTAAGATTTCTCTCTCTTCATTAAGGAAGGGAAGAGAGATAAAAGGAACTCAGAGGAAATCTGAGATATTTAAAGAGATAAAAACAATAAATAAAATAAATGCATACTACCTAATTTTAGTTCTTGAATACCCTGGCCAGGTATTCATTTATTGAATGCAAGGTAAGTATGACATACCTCGATTGTTATCTTTCTGATTACCCTGATCAAGTAATCATTCGGAAAAAATCTAAAAAGAGCCTAATGAAGTAGGAGATGTGGCATGGATATTTCTACCACATTTAATTGATATACGGAGGAATTTGATTTAATTATAAATCAACTTATAAATAAAAGAAGATCTTAAGTATAATGTATACCCTGGTCCTTAGACCTAGAGGTAACCGTTACCTGATAGGAGGTAACAATAATTAGTGATGAACCAAAGGTTTGAATACCCAGATCTAGTAATCATAATGATGATAATACTAAGATGTGGTGACATGTAATTATCCTTATAATTTCTTATGCAGATGGCAAGGAACCAGGATGAGACAAGAATGATTGACTCATGAACAAGTTGAAGGTTCATGTAATTGATAATCTCTTCTCTTTAATAAACAACCCTGGGTGATGACGGGGTGATAAGAAGAATGTGTTTTCTTATGCTCTTTCCTGTATGGGACATGGCAATCAAGTGGGTCTTATGACACTTGATGTACATAAGTTAAAGTGTTCTTTTGATGAATACTTAGAAAAGTATCAATTTGTCTTGAACTTGGGTTTCAAGAAAAAGATAAATGTAACAAGTAATGTCTCATGATGAAAGGAAGATGAGGATGTGATGTGTTTTCAACACATATGATAGATACCAAGGTAAGAGATTCCGATATCTGAGAAATATCAGATTATTTTATGATGATTTCCTAGAATGATTAACTATGAAATAAGTTCAGATACTTAATGTAGCATGGGCATCATATGTTAGGGGTTTATGCCTTGCATAAACATAACATTGATGAGGATGAACTATTTGAAGGAATAATTGTAAAATTATTGCGAGAAAAGCTTATCAAATTAATTTGACAAATAACCTTCCCTTATGATAAGAGAATGTACAACTAATGAGATAGTCAATATAAGTAGTAAGAAAGCCTAGTGTTGTGTCAGCTGGTTACATGGCACAACAGGTCATATCTTCTATAATAAGTTGTGTGGAAGAACTTTGTATCGATCAAAGTTCAATGGTATCTTCATGACATTGAGATGTTATGTGAAGACTTGATGAGATGATAAATGAATAATATCTACATCCCTTTTATCTGGGATTTCGGGGATGAAATCCTTGTTAGGGGTTTATACTTGTAACATCCCTGACCTGGGTTATGTGTTAACCCTAGATGTTTTGCTTAATGAGGTTGATTATATGCTTGCTCTTATCTTTTGAAAAGTAATTAAGGCTCAGGAGGAACTTATATTTCAATTTTAGTCCTTTTTGAATAATGTTGAAACAATGTTTTGTTTAGTTTTGGACTAAAGTGCATATTACCCAAATTGAAGGGTTAACTTGTAAATTGTACATGATAAAATGTTCCTCAGATGTTGAAGCATCATAGGAATGAGTATGATGTAGTGGTATGACTTCCACAAGCTTGAGCACCAAGATAGAGCTTGCTGAGCAATCTTTGTGTATTAAAACCTAGTTTTGGTGTTACGTGCAATTTACCCAAAACCTAGGGTTCATTATGCAAAATACCACTTCAAGAGGGTTCCTCATAATTCTTGGAATCATTTAGAGAAAATAATTTGAGAGGGGCGCCTCATTTGAATCATTTTGGAAAAGAGAGAATCTTGATATTAAAATAATCAAGATTTAAGCATAAAATGGAACTTTTCTTCAAATTAATGCAAAAATAAATATGTTAATTGAAGTGCCCTTCAACCAAAAATGAGATGGTTGAAATTAGATAAGTGTGGAAGTCCTTATGCCTTGCAAATGCCACGAAAATATCTAAGTGAGTGGAGAGCCCACTCACATTAGTTAAAGGAAAAAGTAATATCCACTAACTTATGGATATTATTATTATATGATTAAGGTGCTTAATTTATTTTCCTTTAAATGATGGATAATTGAAGGGAATGAAAGGAAAAGAAAAGAGGCTTCGTATTTAAGGAAGAAGAGGGGGCAGGTGGCAAGGAAATGTAGGAATTATCCCTTACATTCTCTCTCTTAAAATGAAATTCAATAATACACATATATACTCACATATCCATAACTTGAAAGGGTTATTTCGAAAAGACTTTCACTCTTTGCTTGAAAAACTACCAAGGGAGAATAGGAGTAGGAGTAGGATGATTCCCAACCTGTAGGTAATCTCCATGGTCCTCTTTCACCTTGATTTCATGGTGGAAATTACAAATCAATGCTTGATTTCTTCTTTTCTCCCTTCAAACTTCAACCCTAGCCGTTCTTTTCACTCAAAGACTTGAGGATGAGCTTTGGATAGTTGAAGGAGTTTCTCTCACCATTGCATACGTGGAGTTTGAAGCTTTTAAGCTTCCTTGAAGGCGGGTTATATAACTTGAACCCTTGAATGTTATTATTGATTTCATACCTTTATCAATTGTTGATTCTTTCTTTATTCTCAAAAATCTATTTGGTTGATTGATGAAATCACCATTAAAATCATAGAAAGTTTTGAAGAAACATAGCTTGAAGATGATGATGTCACCTTAAGCACACATCTTAATAATATCTTGTGCAAACGGTTTCATAATTGAGTCCAATCGGTCTCGAGACCAATTGAGACCACACAGTCTCAAGACTGTTTGGGATCAAGTGGTCCCAAACCGTTTGAAGGACAAATGCTGAGGTAGTTGGATGTTGATCCAATGGTTCTAATTAAATGATTTATAATAGTTACAATGATGGAGAATCCACCAATTGCAAACCCTAATCGGGTAGAGTGGTTGAAACCGTAGTTGATAATTCGATTTATGGGTTGATTTGGCCCAAACGGTCTCAAGACCGTTTGGAGGCCAAATGGTCTTCAAACCATTTGGAGACCAAATGGTCTCAAAACCGGTTGGAGGCCAAGGGTTTTGATGAAGGTTTGGAGATCCAAGGGTTGTAAATCGATGAGTATTCAAGGGTGCAATTGATGCACATTTCAATAAGGAAAACCATAATCGATTTGGTTGAAACAAACCCTAATTGGTCCATTCGGTTTTCACGCTAGTTTGGGATCAAATGGTCTCAAACCATTTGGGGGTCCTTTCGGTTTCAAGATCAATTTATCCAATCAGTTTCAAGGGAAAATTTTCAAACGGTTTCAATGTATTGTTTCTCAAACGGTTTCAAGGGCTAGATGCCCAAACGGTTTCAAAACCGTTTAAGACCAAACGGTCTCAGACCTAGGATGCCCAAATAGTTTCAAAACCGTTTGGAGGGCACATGATTTCAAAATAGTTTGAAGGTTAAAAGGGGAAAAACTGTTTGGAGGTTCAAGGTACCCAAAACCATTTGGAGACTCAAGGTTATAAAAGATCAATTGATTCCATGATTGATAATGATGATTACCAAAGATAAGTACAATGGTTGAATCCCTAAAGTACTTAGGTGGTTAGTACATTTAAAGTGGTTAACCTTTGATGCTTATGGAAGCAATATCTCAATACACTATGTTAACCCTTCATTCAAGTTGACCTAATTTAATTAAGCTTGAAGCAAATCAATACCCTATAGAGGATGAGAGAGAGAGGAATTCCTACATGTTTAATGATCATGTAGTGGATAAGATTTAACACTTTCAATATGAATAAATTATGTAATTACAATATGATCCTTGATAAAGAGATCATGAAACCCTAATTGAGAAGGTTGTTGAACCTAACCCTAATTGAGAGCAACGATAGGTGAAACCCTAATCTAGGGTAATAATGTAACCCTAAATTAAGGGAATGCTTCATGAAAACCCTAATTTTGGGTAAAGCTAAATGAAACCCTAAATTTAGGAGAAATGTTATAAGAAACCTTACTTCCAGGTAAGGATGTAATGGGCTTTTTGATCCATGTGGATGGTTGTTGCCTAATGAGAGGTGACAAGATGTTTAATGGGCTTTGTGAGCCATGTGGTTAGTTTTTGCCTAGTGAGAAGTAACAAGATGTTTATAAAAGACTCATGAAAGCAATTATAATGTTCATAAGAAACCAGGAAATGGAAACTCAGTAATATGATAATAATAACAAAAGGATACAATTATAATAATGAAATCATGATCATACATGTTTTTGAATATGTTGAAAGGGGAAGAGAGGAATACTTGTATTACATAAAGAATGTGATTAAGCATGATGGAATGGCCAAAGTTTAATGCCTGGATGTGTAATCAGGATTGGTTAGAGTCCAATGCCTGGTTGTGTAATCAGGATTGGTTAGAGTCTAATGCATGGCTGTGTAATCAGGATTGGTTAGAGTCCAATGCATGGCTGTGTAATCAGGATTGGTTAAAGTCAAATGCATGGCTGTGTAATCAGGATTGGTAGAGTCCAATGCATGTCGGTGTAATCAGGATTGGTTAAAGTCCAATACCTGGCAGAGGCATCAAGCATGTAATCAGGATTGGTTAGAGTCCAATGCCTGGCTGTGTAATCAGGATTGGTTAAAGTCCAATACCTGGCAGAGGCATGAAGCCTATAATTAGGATTGGTTAGAGTCCAATGCCTGGCTGTGTAAACAAGATTGGTTAGAGTCTAATGTATGGCTGTCTAATCAGGATTGGTTAGAGTCCAATACCTGGAAGAGGCATGAAGCCTGTAATCAGGACTGGTTAGAGTCCAATGCCTGGCTATGTAATCAGGATTGGTTAAAGTCCAATACCTGGAAGAGGCATGAAGCCTATAATCAGGATTGGTTAGAGTCCAATGCATGGCTGTGTAATCAGGATTGGTTAGAGTCCAATGCCTGGCTATGTAATCAGGATTGGTTAGAGTCCAATGCATGGCTGTGTAAACAGGATTGGTTAGAGTCCAATGCCTGGCTGTGTAATCAGGATTGGTTAAAGTCTAATGCCTGGCTGTGTAATCAGGATTGGTAGAGTCCAATGATTGGCAGTGTAATCAGGATTGGTTAAAGTCTAATACCTGGCAGAGGCATTAAGCCTGTAATCAGGATTGGTTAAAGTCCAATGCTTTGCTATGTAATCAGGATTGGTAGAGTCCAATGCCTGGCAGTACAATCAGGATTGGTTAAAGTCCTATACCTGGAAGAGGCATGAAGCCTATAACCAAAGGATTGGCATAGTCTAATGCCTAGATATAATATGATGATGTATACTCTGATGGCAGGTATAATTCAATATCTGTTTAGCAGATTGGTTAAGGCCAACCGATGGAAACAAGAATGAATCATGGGTGACATATCAGGATAATAAGGAAAAGCTTGAGATGTTGAAATGATATGATAGATAAATGATATACATATTCTTCCTATTCCTTATAAAGAGAATAGATGATTTACTATTCTATCATAGACAGTTGCAATACTTTAAAAGATGAGAATGATCTAAACTGCTTATCCTCTGCTCAGTTTTATATTATTAAACTGTATTAATAATGTTTTTGGAGGAGAGTTATATCTCTCACTGGGGAAATTTTCAATTGTCTCACCCCCGTGGGATTCAAAAAAATTTTAGGCAGGCGAGCACGGAGGAATTTGAGAACATCTTGCAGAGGAAGAACAGCAGCAGCAGCAAGGACAACAGTGACAGCTCAGGTTGAGTGTATTGTATGTCGTGTCTTGTATATAGAAGTCCTATGTGTCATCTCTGTACTCTCAGGTCCCCAGAGTCAGTATTTTGAACTTTAACGAATCAATATGAGATTTTGGCTTAATGCCTCGAGGTTTTTATGCTACCTGTGTATAGTTTTAACAGAGCAGTTGATGTTTGTAACCCTTGAGAAGGGATGGTACAGGATATGTACTTATGAACCAGGATGTAAATAAAATACATTGGTTCTTGTTCAAAGAGTTTTCCATGTGTTTGGATCTCTTTGTAAATGGTTTTAATTTTTAGTGATTTTCAATAATCCGTTGCTAATGGATGCTTCTGTTTAAGTAAATCATGTTTTCTTCAAACGGTTCGTTTCAACTAGTACATGATTTCTTTGTATCATTTATATATATACCTCATGTATGATGAGCCTTAGCCACTTCCTTGAGGTCTCTAGGGGTATAGGTACTTCTTGGAGTGTTCTCATCCTTATACATCTAGGGAGTGCCTTTTGTTCACCCATTAGGCCACACGATCATCTTGAAGGTAGCTAATCTCTTGAGTCATGGACCTTGGGCAAACCTAGTTGTTACCTCCCGACCACATGGTCTTATGCATTCAGGGCACAATCAACTCCTAATCCCATCAGTCCTATGTACCTTTAATACACCCTACTTGACCTTAGGATTGACTTAAGACTCTACCCTTCCCAAGGGTTTTTTTGAGATATTACAACTTTAATAATTTTCAAGCACATTATTTTCATATGCAATTCTTTAAACCAGATTTCCTCCATCTCTTATGATGCTCATTATTTATTTTATGTCCCCTCATCAGACTCATGGAAACTTTCTCTTATGAGATTGGTCTCATACTGTCATCCACTTCCATAGTGACTTTTTATCATGCCCCTCAGAGATGGCATACTTGGGTTCAAATAATCATACTCAATATATGTGCTTTTATCTCTTATATCCTTAAGTCTCCACCCTGTAGATGATAGTTAAGGTAAACTCGATCTTTAAATTGATTCATTCAACTTAACTTTCTAAGGAAGGTCCTAACCTAGGTGCCCTCTTGGCTCACAGGAGGAAGTTAGGCTCTCTAGCCACAACCTGACCCTGAGGTCCAAGGTTTTACCTCCCCCATAGGTCTTTTTCCCACTCTTGGGCTGACCCACCCCCAGGTCAGGATTCCAACCCTAAAAGTTCCATATTTTCATCTTTGTACATTGTTTTTATTATAACTTCTCAACTTAATCTCTGTGGGTCACTCCCTCTATAGTGTATTCATGTGGGGAACCCCCTCACAGGGATTTTAGTCCCAATGGACTTTCATATCATTTAGTCCCAATTGACTTTCATATCATTTAGTCCCAGTGGACTTTCATATCATTTAGTCCCAGTGGACCTTCATATCATTTAGTCCCAGTGGACTTTAATGATCATCCTATCCTAGCTTGGTCTATTACAACCTTCCTTTCCTAGCTAGGCATCTTCATGACCATCTTATCTTGGCTTGGTCTTGGTGATCACCCTATCCAGGCTTGATTACTTTCACTTACATCCCACATGTATCTCTTACATCCACTAGAGATAGTTGGGCAAGTCATTCTTATATAATGTGATAATCATAGCTTTCTTAAAACTTTCTAATTATTCCTTGTTCCACATTCACATATGCATGGAAGACCGAGTCACCTAATTTGTTTACTTCATATTATAACTTCTAAATATTTATTTTTCCAATCTTTATGGTATACCCACTCGCTAGGGGAATTCATACTCACTCGTTGGGAGTATTCCCAATGATCTACACACTCTCTGGGGGTGATCTCCATTTATACCCACTCACTAGGGGTGTCCATAATATCATACTCACTCGTTGGGAGTATTTCAATGGCATACCCACTCGTTGGGGGTCACATACTCCTTCTCTGGAGGTAATGTCAATCACATACCCATTCTCTGGGGGTAGTTCTAATTGCATACCCACTCCCTTGGGGTAGTATCAATAGTGTACCCATTCGTTGAGGGTAGCATACCCACTCAGTGGGGGTATTATTTATTCCTCCATTCCTCCAAAGATAGGATTAGGACAATGAAAAAGTTATATTCATATTTTCATTTCCATGTATAAGCGTTAGTTATTTATGTTTCTCATGTATATTCTGATTATTTCACACACACCATGCATGCATTTATCCACATTCGTGTAGGGAGGTTGGGTCACGTAAACTCATTTATATTTTTCTTATTTCTCTTTACTCTTAGCCTAATTTGGATTGATATTTGCAAGGTTACCCTATCACTCACACCATTCCCATTTCCTAGAATTAGAGTTATGTTAGGGTTAGAGACTACACCCTACATCTTAGAGTTTTTATGTACTTTGACCCACTAGGGTTTTCCCCAAACTAACCCTAGTTCCATCGAGGCTTATCCTCACAAGGAAAACCCATAAAACCATTTCCTTTTTCTTTATCATTATTTCCCCATTACATGTACATTATAATTTCCATAATACTTGTACATTGTTTGGCAGAAGATGCCTTATTTGTATTTATTATCAAAAACTCTAACCTCAGATGATAAGGGAAGTTCTTTAGGGTTTATTAAGCAAGAGGATGAGAAGTGGATGAATCAAGATGAGGAGAAAACCTAAAGGTATTTTACTTTGGGCAAAAATCATCCAACTTTGGCCAGGCAGGATGCACGGGCTCGGGAGTCCTCATAAGACGACTAGTGGTGTGGAAGAAAGTATTGCCAGCCCCGAGTCGTAGTCCCATCTAGACATCATCACCTTTACAAAATGCCCTAATAATTCCCTCATATTTCTATAGATTACTTGAAATTATAAACTATTAAATATTATTTGAAAATATATGGTGCTCTGATACCAAATGTAATGACTTCACTTTTCAGCAACCCCCCGTTAAGGAAGGCCAAAAAGATGAGAGTCATTACCTACAAATTTTACCCAGAGATCTTGATTTTAATCAAACTATATAATATAGCAGATAATTTCATTCATTTCAAAATTTATATATAAGATGATTACATGAACTTTCTATCCTCAGAACTATACATTTGAGAAGAAATAACTATTAAAGCCTACTTTTAAATCTTTAATGTCTTCATGTGGTTTCCATCTTTATCTTCATGCCCTTTATCATGTATATCAACTTATACCTAAAACGACATGAAACAAAAATGCGACCAGTATGTTTCCATACTGGTACGCGGGGTGTATCCAAAATGTGCAAGTAAATAACAACATACATTTCAACAATTATTTGCAAATATGAACTGGCAACTTCTTCATATAATCTTTCTTTAAGTGATACTCATAGTGGCATTGTGATTAAATAGAAAGTAAAGAAACAACCAACATTTTAATTGTTCAATCCTTGAGAAAACTTTAAAAACGACTGGCAAACTAATGTGGGTATTCATAGGCATAACCATGTACCTTGATGGCAAGCCGTGTAGATTATTGTGCAAATTACACTTCAATTACGTTCAAGCAATCAAATCCACAAAGATGAATCCATACAATCATTTTATATCTTCATATATGTAAATCCTAAAGTGTCACCATCACATTAAATATAGTAAACCCTACCTGGGTAAGGACCAAAGGATTCGGGGTTTGGGTAAGGAATAAGGGTATAAACTCTATTTCCATCACATAATACCTGATTAAATTTATTAATTCGTATTATTCAACATGTTTAACCCTTATTACTCAATCCATCTTATCCTCTCTTTATGATCACTTGAATTAATCCAAGCTCATTATAGTTATCATCTTTCAATTCAAAACACTAGTTATCCATAAGCATGGCTATTCACACTAGAACTCCTAATCATTTATGTATGTGATTGTCCACTTTAGAATCCCCTATTACTTAACATTATCTTCATTGTTGCTATGATCCTCTTAGATTATCCTTATAGTCAACTATATCATGTTATAACACAAGAGAAATATATTTGATGTATTCAACACTCATAATTTCCAATTCTAGGATTTCCATATGTTAATCACCACTTAAACGAGTATTAGCTCCATTTGTAGTACATCGAGCATAAGTAGGCATCAAAGATATTTTATTTGTGTTCCTATCATTTTTCTGAACAAAATGATATAATTTTTCTATTTTTGGGCACTACTAGCATTTTTTATATATTAAATAGGGTAAGGGACTTTATCTTAACTACGGATCACGTGGTACCCTCTTATTGGTCAGCACAAATCCACCTAGAAAAGTTTGGGGGCGCGGTTCAGTAGGGGGTTCTCTCTTGGACCGTCCATCACTTGGTTTTATTTGATTGAACTACCGAGTGGCTACTTTAACCAGGATTTACTTCTTCTTTCTCCTTTACGTGACTGCAGATCACGATCGTCGCTCGGGTAACTTGTGCCTGTGGGGTTTGTTGTCACCTTTCGGGTTGAGGGTGAACAACCTCACACTTGATCTACACCTCGATCCCTTCCACCATGGTTGCCTCCCTCACTCCAGGTGGCCATCCTCACCCCTATATACACGCAACTGCCGAGTCCTCATCTTTGGTGTTGCAGACAACACTATTGTCATTCATGCCGCTTTGATGGGGGCGCCTGATTATGTGGTCGTCTAGCGAGCAACTCCAAACACCACCACCTACACCACCAACCTATTGACCTAGAAACCACCCAGACTCTAGGAAAAAGGCTCTACATCCTCCATGGACTTCACCAGAGTGAGACCTTCAATCTGACTCCCTGGTTTAGGAGGCAAAGCAGCACCACTGCTGCATCTGACTCGATGACACAGGTAGGGAGAAAGTTCCAGTCGTCACCTGTCCTCCACCTTGTTGGACCATAGGTCTTGTCTCGTTCATAACCAAACCTCAGTGTAGATGCCGACTAGTCTGAAGAAGAGAAAGTATTCTATGTCAACTCTTCACTTAGTCTTCTAACATAGAGAAACTAGGTCTGGTTATAGCCAATGAAGGAAGGATAAGGGTATCGTGGAGAGAGTATGGACTAGAAGGGTAGAACCCTACTTATATACATACGCATGTGGTCTAGAAACATCTCGCTGGTATCTCCTTTTGTGGAACGAGTTCCTATCCTAAACCATCACAACTTGCTAATTCTATCTTTCCTTGATAGGTGTGATTTTGTTTTAATAACATTCCCTTTAAATAATCATACAATTACTTCCTTTCTTGTAAGAAAAGATACCTCATAATATATTTCCCAAAACAATTATCCATATCACTTTGTTGACATACCAAAATTCATACATGGCACTTTATGATACTCCTTAAGCACACCATTCTTCCCCTTTCTATATGCATTAAAAATATCCCTTTTTTCATAAATCAATTTACATCACTTAATTATTAGAAAGGCAAGCCATAAATATAGGAAAGATTAACTTTATTACTCTTACCTTTCTTTATCTGAAATCTTTAAAGTTGTTGCATAGATCCCAAAGTTATGAGAAGGAGCTATCCACTTCCCCATAAAACATGGACTTGGCAACATTGTATAGAAACAAAAACACAATTAATATTTTTCCAGCTTATATCTAATCCATGGGATCTAAAGGAAAACAAAACTTGCTATTTAAACATTCTATTAAAACAATTATCCTTATCTCATTGAATGTACTTTTTCTCCCACTTATCTATAATTCTCTTACTTTTTTTTATTGTCTTCAAGTATACAAAAACTCAGACTGAGATATTCTATATTCATGCCCCAAACATTAAGCTGCCAATTATGTCTAGATAATTACTTTTTTTTAATTATCTAAAACATTACCTATAATATTTTCTTTTGGCAACTTGCATATTATTTAAATTTATCAGTTGTCTAATAATCAGCCAATTTTCTCTTTTCTAGAGTATTCCACATAATTTTATATTTAAAACATCAATTGTGAGTTACCTTTAGTAATTTCTCTATAATTGGATTTTCTTCTCTTTCTTTGTCCAAACTATAATAATGGTTTGTTGAAAATAGTGAAATACACGAAAGCCATCCTATATGGAGTATTTGCACTTTCAAACCACAATTTTCAAATAAGACACATAGAGAACCATCTTACTATTGTGCCCCTCATATTACATTATTTGTCAACAAATATATTTAAACATGGGAAAATCAGGTTATAATGTAATTATGGATTCTACCTTATTTTATGGCGTTGGCTCTGATACCACTGTAGGGTTATTGGAGGTTATTATAAAGGAGATTTGTTGGAATAAAAATATCCTTTCTATTTTACCCTAGCTGTCAGATCCTTCATACATATAAAATGTTGATGAACAAAAGATATAGAAAGGATAATATTACACATTTGTGCGCACTAGTTACCAACAACTAGACACACCTTTTTTGGTGACGAATACAAATTTTTAGATCTAGATCCAAATCATCAACCAAGAAATCTAGACCGTCTACCAAAAAATCTAGATCGACCACCAAGCTACTTGACAGTTGTCTTCTTTGCAATACCTTGTTGTCATCTTGTGGAATAGCTTCTTCAAGACTCCGCATATGTCCCTTAGAATCTACTTTGTCCACAGAGACGAGGGAGAGAGTGATGCACCACCTTGGCCATCGTGTTTAAGCGGAATATGAGTTATTGATATGCTAGACGTATCACAACTCCATTTCTTCTCCTATCTTGGACATCCATCCTTAGGGAAAGTTTCTCTCTCACCAATAGAGAAATATGCTGACCAACTTATCTCATAAGTCATCTCATATGTGTGAACCCTAATGGGATCAAACTATTTATTAGAGAATCATGGGCTTGAAATTTCCTAATTTCAACCCCTTTCCTAATTTCCATATCAAGAATCCAAAATTGAATACTTGGAATGCCATTACAATTGGCTAATTGGGATCGTAAATTGGTCGGTTGGGTCAGTCTAGCGCTAGATCTAAATTGTTTCCTAAATTGAAACCTTCCATGAGAATCACAATCGGCCGACTTGGTTAGTTTAGATCCAAATCTCAATTAGTTGCTAAATTAAAATTTCCTCTATTGGATTCTAGTCACCTGACTCACTAAGTGAGTTAGGTGGATTGGTTACTAATTAAAGGGAAAGTCAGATAATCAATTGACATTCAGTTGATCCATTGACCTTCCCAATCCACTAGGGTGACTGTACATTCTAGTCACCTGACTAGACAAGAAATCAACATGATTGTGATGCAAAACCATTCCAATCATAGCTTTGATTATGAAAACTTAATTCCCTTATGCATCATTATGTGTCTGACCGGATAAGTTCATAATTACGTAAGCAGTGATGTTCAAAATGTCACAAGCAAAGATTGGCATCTAGCCACACTTCATTTCCACCCAAGTAACATAAGTAAGTTCGAGAACAATTTTAACCTATAAGGTGATCAATGTTACCATGACCATGTAGTTCCTTTGTCACAATATCTATACTAAAACTAAGGCATGGAATGTCATCCTCTTATCATTCAATATATTTTCCTTGAATTAGAGTAGACTATTCGAGATATTTTGAGCTCAATATCATAAGTTGACTTACATGAGAATGGTCATGCATTCCTTAGTCTCTCTTATCAAGTCATCAAGATATCACTCCAAAGAAGGTAAAAACTCATCTACATCACTCAAAGTAGTCCATAAGTCTCGATAACTACCTTCTTGGCAACCCTTACTCAAAGAATGTTGGGCTAGTGGTCAAAGTACATAGAGAAACATGTCATTACTGTAGTGACTTCATGTCTAAATATCATAGACACCATTGTTAGATTGATAAATGACTCTAACATATCATTACATGACCTCCATGTGTCATTCTCAAGGTGGGTCTACCCAATACGACTTGTTCTCTATCAAGTATCTATGTAATTTTATTTTATATTGAATATCATGACTAAGGAGACATAGTCATCACTCACCAAACATGCTAGTCTTGTGTATTATTATTGTCCTATAATATTTACTATAATAGTTGATTAGTGAAATAAAAATAATGATCACTCTAAGTATACATATGATGTCATACTCAAGTACTCAACCCAAACAATGTGTCATCGAGTTAAAACATTCCTAGGACAATAGTAAGTTTATTCATTAAGTCAATGCTAAAACAAATATAATAAGTATAATTACCTTTTACTAATGATTAAATCATATACAAAGTATCCCTTTTACAACCATCACATGATGGGTCCCAAGGCATATAGCCTTACACCATGACAAGTATCATATCACATAGGCAATATGACCTTTTGTTCATATTATATCACATAATTATTAATCACATTGGTAGACTTTCCATTAACAGTAGGAAATAGAACCTTGACCACACTCACAAAAATGATTAATGTTAATGATTCAAGGGAACCATACCTCATATTGATTCTCAGTAACCCATGTATGCTAATTTTATATGAATCTGGATACTTCTTCACAACCTCTTGATTTCTACAAGGATGCTTATTTTGCTCCAAATGACTTTCAAACACTAGGTAAATTATATGGTCATAGGGTACTACATGAGTTAGGGTTTCACTTAGTTAATTAAAACAATCACACATACTTTATAGTAAAATAAGGTAGAAACATGTAATTAAACCAATTACACATACTTTATAGTTGATGGACTTGTCCCTTCTATGGAGTGATATCTTGACCACTTGATAAGAGAGACTACGGAATGCATGGCCATTCTCATGTGAGTCAATGTATGATATTGAGCTCAAAATATCTCAAATAGTCTACTCTAGTTCAAGGAAAATATATTGAATGATAAGAGGATGACATTCCATGCCTTAGTTTTAGTATAGATATTTGTGACAAAGGAACTACATGGTTATGGTAACATTGATCACCTTATAGGTTAAAATTGTTATCGAACTTACTTATATTACTAGGGTGGCAATGAAGTGTGGCTAGACGTCAATCTTTTCTTGTGATGTTTTGAACATCACTACTTACATAATTATGAACTTATTGGGTTAGACACATAATGATGCATAAAAAAATTAAGTTTCATAATCAAAGATATGATTGGAATGGTTTTGCATCATAATCATGTTGATTTCTTGTCTAGTCGGGTGACTGGAATGTACAGTCACCCAACTGGATTGGTGAGGTCAATGAATGAATTGAATGTCACTTGATTATCTGACTTTCCCTTTGTATATTGATTGACTCACTTAGTGAGTTAGGTGAATAGAAGCCAATAGAGGAAATTTTAATTCAGAAACTAACTCAGATTTGGATCTAAACTGACCAAGTCAGCCGATTGTGATTCTTATGGAAGGTTTCAATTTAGGAAACAATTTAGATCTAGCACTAGACTGACCCAACCGACCAATTCGGAGTCCCAATTAGCCAATCAGAATGGCATTCCAAGTATTCAATTTTGGATTCTTGAGATTGCAATTAGGAAAGGGGTTGAAATTAGGAAATTTCAAGCCCATGATTCTCCTATAAAGGGTTTGATCCCATTAGGGTTCACACATATGAGATGACTTGTGAGATAAGTTCATCATCATATATCTCTATTAGTGAGAGAGAAAGTTTCCCTAAGGATGGATGTCCAAAATAGGAGAAGAAATGGAGTTGTGATATGTCTAGCACATCAACAACTCCTATTCTGCTTCGACATGATGGCCAAGGTGGTGCACCACTCTCTCCCTTATCTATGTGGACAAAGTAGATTCTAAGGGACATATGTGGAGTCTTGGAGAAGCTATTCCACAAGATCAAAACAAGGTATTGCAAAGAAGACAACTGTCCAGTAGCTTGATGGTCGATCTAGATTTTTTGGTAGATGGTCCAAATTTCTTGGTGGATGATTTGGATCTAGATCTGAAAATTTATGTTCCTCACCGACAATGGCGTGTCTAGTTGTTGGTAACTAGTGTGTGCAAATGTGTAGTATTTATCCTATCTATATCTTTTGTTCGTCGACATTTTATATGTATGAAGGATCTGACAACTAGGCTAAAATGGGAAGGATTTTTTTTATTCCAACACATCTCCTTTGTAATAACATCTAATAACCCTACAGTGGTATCAGAGCCAACGCCATACACTTTCAATGTTGGTTTGGGTTTTGAACCAAACGATGGGTGGATGAATTATGTGCAAAATTGTATCCACGTCAATTCCCTAATATCATATATGATAGGATATACATATATGTATTACATCAACCAATGTGACGCCAAGGAAATCATTTTGTTTGGTCGATGTGGATATGATAATTAGGTCATTGTGTGTGTTTTAAAACATGTAACTATAAAGAGTGGGACCGGAGAGGGGATCCACTCCCTAGAAATCAAATAAAAAGGAAACATCCCACATATCAAAGACACTATAATTTTTATACAAAAGGGATGATAACCAATTTATTCAAAATATATGAATCATGATATCAAATGTAGCAGTGAAATACAAAATATTTGACTATTACAAAACTTGATATTATCACTATACTTCACCACCGAGGGTGATACATATGAAAACTAACTATAGTAAAGGATCAACATAGGGTCATCTAACTCACTTGAAACTATCTCCAAAAGGTTCAGCTACACTTGATAATGTCCTAGTCCAACTAGGTTAGCTTCTTTTTGACCTACACCTGGGGTTGGAAGCGCATCCCAACAAGAGGAGAAAAGTAGATGAATCAACAGAAATGTTGGTATGGTCATACTAAACTGGGATTGAGCAATATAAGTAATAAAGGATGTCAAACAAATAAGGATTCCCATAGAAAAGGAAAGGACTATCCAAGTGGGTATCATAAGAATATGAATATGAAAATGAAGAAGACAAACAATAAACAATTTCTTGCCTTTTCAACAATGTCATAATAATAATATTACAAAGCATAAAAAGTTGCACGGTGAGTAAAACACAAACTACATATACTAAAAAGTAGTGTAATAAGCCATAACTATTCCATAACAAAGGGCAAGAGGACTAAAACTTCAGTGTCAAACAATATATATATTTTGCAGGAGGACTAAAACCTTAGTGCATTGGCAGGAGGACTAAAACCTCAGTGCTTGGAAGGAGGACTAAAACCTCAGTGCCGAAAATATAATATATAGCACGAAGACTAAAACCACAGTGAAGTGGCAGGAGGACTAAAATCTCAATGCCAAAAATACGTATGGTGTCACTAGTTCTAGTTATGACTATCCAATCACACATGCAAATAGGGCATGCAAGATAAAGTATAGTCATGTTCAAATAAAGGATGAGATCATACAACTGGTATCAATGGAGTAAGAGGACCCATAAATTATCATTCAAACACTTCTATAATTAAGATACATCACATGATCACTGAAGTCCACAACTTTAAAATTAGGATTCTAAAAGGAAATAAGATATAAGTAAGAGTCCAACAAAGATCATGAGTGTAAAGTCATTTAGATTAGACCCAAATAGATCATCAAGTCAAGAAAGAGAATTTTCAATAATAAGATACCTCAAAGAGGATCAAGAGAGAGATTAAGGAAGTAATTGTTTAAGATGACTCATGGGGGATGCAACATACCTCAAGAAGTCTACATATGCCCAAAGTCAAAACACTAATTCCATATCAGTCCACAAGCACCTTGTGATCTAAAACATGGTATAGGAAAAGCATTAACAACTTCTACCAGAGCTGACCATGATGATATGTGTGGTGAGGGGGTTCGAGACCCGTCGTTGTGAAGAGTTGATGGTCGATGATAATTGGGTATTGATGGCTGTAATGAAGACAAAGCAGATGATCAAACAAGTCCTTGGATGGGTATTATATAGGTTAACATGCATGGGTTTCTTTGGTGAGAGGCATCATGGTGGTAGGAGATGTTGCCGTGTGGTCATGGTGGAGGGGAAGAGTATGGAAGGGAGAAGAGAAGAGAAAATCGTGAGCAACCTTCTGCATAGCACCAACTTAAATAGGGTTGTAGATAGATAAAGGAGATGAGAGTTTTTATAGAACCAATAATAAGAGTCAAAGGTTGTTGTCAAACTGGTTTCTTTTTGTGAACATAAAATTTAGTGTAATAGGAAATTTTTAAGAAAAGCCAACACAACTAAAGCAACAATATTCCCCTATATACTAGTATTTTTATCCTTTATTTTATATTTTATTTAAGGAAATAAATATTAACTACACAAAGTAAATTCTACATGTAGTCTAATTATGATGTGTATATTACAAATTTAACATATGTTTCCTATTTTACAACTATTTAGTAAGTCACTTAGTTTATTTGTATCCTTTTGTATTATGATGCTAATTAATTTTATAATTTATCTATGACAACTTAGAATTATCCAATTGACGTGAAATATCATAAATAAATTAACTAATACATGAAAAATTCAATTTTAACATTAGTTATTGTTTGTAGATTGTTTACTTGAATATTAAATATATAAAGATGTTTTTGGTATTATTTATATAAATATTATCATAATGTATATAGTGGCAACATATTTGGATTTTATGATCCTTTGGAAAATATATACTCATGAGGGAAGTATATATATTTTTTATTTATTTAAATACATATTGTACTGCTATTTTTCCACTAAGTATGTGTAACATGATTTCCTTTTAAGGAAAAGGCATCTATGTAATTAATGTAAAGATAGACTCTAATTTTGATTGACAATATCCCCAACACTATCAGACTTGCATATCACGAAATCGATTATAACAATAAATTATAAGAGAAACATGTGAATATATTCATGGTATCTATAATATAACATTTTTGTTAAATTTGTCTTGAATCAAAATAATGATGATGGGACTATCTAATTAACAATTTTCTATTTTCAAATAATTGCGAAGGGAAGTGGTAAATTTTTCTTAAGAAAAGTGTACAAACAATATTGTTATAAATTTTCAATTGGTATTCATTTCATGTATTAGAGGTGCTTTGTGTTGCAACATATTCTCAATGGAATGTAAACTTCATAATGGGAGTCAGCTTCCATTACAGTATACTAGAGAGTATTTCTACCTACATGCCTTTGTGAAATTCATATATTGTATTAAATGGGATTATGTCTTCAAATTCCATATAAATCACCATATTTATAAATGAGAATTTCATTGGAATTCTTTTATGATGAACAATTTCACACATTTACTACAACTGATGCACTAATTTCTATAAAGCCATTTGTTAGTCAAAGATAAGAAAATTGCCCCATCACTATTGAATTATACATTTATGCATATTTTTAACATTAATTAATATATATGCACATAACAATATATATTTCTACAACCATATATATATATATATATATTGCTACATGCCTTATAAGTATTATTGGGTTTGTTTAGTGAATCATGACATAATTGTATAAATACATTTTCTAGAGTAGAAACTAAGTTTACTTATAATGTTACATGTTACTCCAAACCACAACAATTCATATATTGCATTTCATTCAAATGTCTAATTAGACTTTTATTATAATTCTTTTAAGAAATAATGACTTCAGTTTCCCAAAAAGGGTTGATTTTCACAACAACAAGAAATCAACTGCTATGGCCAATAAAAAGGAGAAAATTACTTTCTCATTAGATTCCACTTTTGAAATCATTTATCTTATCATTTAATTCTTTCATATTATATCACACCTTTTGCTTCCTTAATAAATTTGAGGCATCTAGAAAGTCTAGAAAATATGAAACTTAGCCTATAAGTAAATTCAAACATGAGGATTGTGATTTTACAATTGATTTTCCTTTTTGGGGTTATTTAACATGTTATTTAATGTTTTCATATTTACTTTACATTCTCTCTCCTAAACTACACTAGGATATATTAATTTGTCTAGATAAGATGAAAATTCACACATATATTAATTTTGGTATATAGATTTCGAATTTGTGGTTTATTTCCAACTTTGAAAACTTTAGTAATCTATTTAATATTTTGTCTCTTATTCCTATTTTCTTTTCTAAATATAATTAAGATAGTTATCATTATGCAAATAATGTGAAACTTGTCTCCCAAAGCAATTGAGACCCAAAGAACACAAGTTTTCCATTACATTTCACTTTTGAGATTGTATTTAATTAGTTATGGAACCATTAATATTTTTCACTCATTACCAGTATATTTATCAAAATATTATATATTTATTATCAACATTCATTAAATTAAATGTTATTATCTTCAGATTGTTGCCAAAAGAGATATCTTATATTATTTACATGAAATTCCACATGTTACAACTTTTAGTATATTTAGTCTATTAATTCCATATTTATTTAAATAATAGAACATTATTAATATTTATGGACATGGAATTACCAATTATTACTCCAAAGCATATTATTTATTTTTATTTAGACATTGTGTTAGTAATGAGAATATATGTAACATGTTTTATGATTTTATTTACATGTTGGCATATAATTAAGTCAATATGTAAATATGTTTTAATTTTCACCCTCGTTTGGTCAAACTTAAGAAACCAATCTAACTAGATTTCTAATAACCGAATAGGGGAAGTCTAAGTTTTGGTTTGTTACAGTAACATCATTGTTTCAAATTTGTTCAAATGTTATATAAAATGTATATGGATTGCATGCCATGCCTCTATTTATACAATATTCATATAAATTTTAATCATGCAATTATAATAGGATGATGTAGTGATATCACTAGTGGATGGTGGTGGAGAGGAGGAGACGATTAGAAGCCCATAGAAAAGAGGATCATCCTTGAAGGGTTTGTGATCAAGACAAAATGACAGATTAATCGACAACACATGGACTACCCACAATAGGGACTACCAGCTGGCCGACTGGATTGCCCAATAGGGTGACTAGAAATTCTATAAAGAGAAAATTTAGGTTATTTTATATGTGAATATCTTGGTTGTTTTTACACAACTCTTGTTGTGCCAAGAAGTTTTACTAGTTGCCATATCCTGTTTTATCACATGTGGTGATTTTTGTAGTATATGATACATACAATAATGAATATGTGATGGTGATTGAATGCATATGAATATATATATCTAAATCCCTCAATATGATACCAATGTTGAAAATGCCTTCCCTGGGAATTACGCATGAAAACCTTGTTCGTGCAACTATGGGCACACTCATCATTGTATACCATCTACCATGGGGAAATGTGATAATAAGTATGTGGTTTGTTCATCAGGGTGGATATCTTATTGTGCTGGTCTTAGGGTTGGACTTGACTGGGTGATCTTAATAGGATTAAGAACTTAGATGCACAATGATGGTAAATACTATATATGATAATTTATTAAAGTAGAGTTGTGCAACCATCTATCAAAAATTGCATTGGGTAAAACTGCTAATTGATACGTACCTCAATAGTTAATTTGTGAGAGCTCAACCATAGTTGACCTTGGGAAAGAAAAATTAAATGGTAATAACTTCAATGACGGACTCATGATGCTAAAAATTGTTCACACTCATGAGCATAAGCCATGTGTCCTACACACAGTGGTACTGAATGAACCAACTCTAAATGCACCTAGGATAGAAAGGGAAGCTCATGAGAAGCATTTAGATGATGACATGGACCTCAAGTTCCTTATAATATGCTCTATTAATCATGATATTCAGAAGCAAAATGAGAATATAGATGTGATTGGGATGATAACACATCTCAAGAACATATATCAAGATCAAGAAATGCAAGATATGTATGATGTCTCAAATGCATAGTTTAAGTGTAATATTGTGGAATGTGGTCCAGTTAGATCCCATGTACTCAAGTTAATTGGGACTATGGAAAGTTTAGTAAGACATGGATTTCCTTGAGACCAATATTAACCATAGATAAGATTTTGTAATCATTGTTGGATTCATACAAGTAATTTGTCATGAATTACAACATGAACAGTTTTATTAACCCATTGATAAAGCTATTTGGCATGTTGAGAACAATTGTAGGGACAATGAAAGACAAGACCAAATCTTTGGTGATAGTCAGTAAAGGAAAATGAAAGTCCAAGGGAAAAGGAAAAGCTAACAAAGGTCCTAAATTTGACCAAAAGTCTTCTGCACTTAAGGTAAAAGAAGGAGTGGCTAAGGGAGTCAGCTGTCACCATTGTCACCGGGCTGGACATTGGAAGACAAATTTACCTCTATATCTTAAGGAACTAAAGAACAAGAAGTAGGGGATATAAATCTCCACTTTAGGTATATATTTTATAGAGATAATTTTATCTACTTATTCATCTTATGTAACGGATACCTGATGTCTATCTCACATATGCTCAAATATGTAGGATCTAGAAAGAAGTAGACCCTTGAAGAAAGGAGAGATGGAACAATGCATTGTAAGTGGACCAAGAGTTGATTCCACTACTATAATCACCTATTGGATGTGTCAGCTCAATAGGCTTGTAATAGAGTTAGAGAACTACTATTATGTACCTTCCATAAATAGAAACATTATTTATGCATCTTTATTTGGGTAAGAACTATTTTAAATTTCTAATAAAGAATGGTTAAATTTCCTTTTCTAAAGAAGAGATCTTTTATGGAAGTGCCCCTATTTCTTATGGACTTTATTTATCTTTCATGAAAGGTTGGAGATGTGAAGCCATGTCAAGAAACAATTATATGAAAATATTAGACCCAAATACGATAAATACTTCTATGTTGGATACCCTAAGGAAACTAAGGGTTACCATCTATATATTCCATCTGAAAACAAAGTGTTTGTTGCCAGAACTCTTTTATTCCTCGAATTGGAATTTATTTTATAGGAACCAATGGGAGGAAAATATAACTCGAATAAGTTTGAGACCAACAAGATGACAATGAACCTTTGAAGGTAGATAAGGAATAAGAGGAACCACAAACTATTGTGGAATTTCAAGTCCCTATTATACCAGAAGAACCTCGAAGGTGTAGTACGACACATCTTTAGATAGAGAGAAATGGGTTTCTTATGACTCAACAAGAGTATGTGTTGTTCATTGATGATGATGATACAACAATCTACAATGAAGATATTGAGGGAGCATATTCAGAGAAATGGCTTGAGGTCAGGAGATCTAAGATAGACTCCATGTATACCAACAAGGTATGGACCTTGGTGGATCCACATGAAGGGGTAAAGTCCATAGGGTGCGAATGAGTTTTCAAGCAGCAAATCGACATGGATAGTAATGTACAAACCTACAAAGGTGGATAGGTATAAAAAGAGTTCAAACATGTTCAAGGTGTTGACTATAGTGAAACTTTTTCACTAGTTTCCATGGTTAAGTCCATTAGGATCATGCTTGCCATTGTATCTTATCATGACTATGAGAGATCTGGAAAATGAACATTAAAATTACTTTCCTTAATGGGAATCTTCTCGAGGATGTATACATGATACAGTATGAAGGTTTTATCACTCCAAATGAATCCAAAGTCTATAATCTACAAAGATCAATCTATGGATTGAAGCAAGAATATAGAAGATGGTATCTTTGTTCGATGAGACATTCAAATAGTTTTGATTTATTCAAAATGAAGATGAACCTTGTGTTACATGAAGGTTAGTGGGAGTATAATTGTATTTCTCACATTGTATGTAGATAGCATATTGTTGATGAGAAATGAGATACCTACTCTACAATTAGTTAAGACTTGGTTGGGAAACATCTTCTCCATGAAGGACTTAGGTAAAGGATCCTATATACTAGGAAACAAGATCTATAGAGATAGATCTAGAATGCTTCTTGGCCTTTGTCAAAGTACATACATTGACAAAAGTGCTAAAGAGGTTTATCATGTTTGATTGTAATAGAGGAAACTTGCCCATGCTACATGAAATAAGTCTCTCTTAATTCTGATGTCTTAACTCTAAAATAGAGAGGGCAGATATGAGTAAGATTCCATATGCCTCAACAATTGGATCTATTATGTATTCTATGTTATGTACACATCTAGATGTCTTGTATTCCTTGAGCATGATGAGCAGGTACCAGTCAGCTCTCGTTGATGGTCACTAGATAGATGTAAATAACATCATTAAATATTTGAGAAGAAGTAATGATCAATTCCTAATTTATAGTGGTGAGAAAGAGTTGGTTGTATAAGGCTATACTAATGCAAGATTCTAAACTAACAAGGACAATTGCCGATCACAATCAAGATTTGTGTTTTGTATAAATGACAAAGTTGTTAGCTAGAAGAGTTCCAAGAAAGAGATAGAGTTTGATTCTACAATGAAGGCTAAGAATATTTTTGCATCCAATGTAGAAAAGGAAGAAGTGTGTATCATGAAGTTCATTAGTGAATGTATGGTGGTTCCAACCATTGAATACATAATAGAACTATATTGCAAAAACAATGGAGCCATTTCACAAGCTCCCATATCACATCAACATTCCAAGAACATACCATAGCTTTATCATATATGAGGTCCTATACTGAGCAAATGTTAAGGTTTATATAGTACCAATTGAAATTAATGTTGCTTATCCCTGAATGAAAGAACTTTCACATATGAATCATGATGGTCTTGTTAGATCACTTGGATTAGATTCAGCAGTGACTGGCTCTAGAAAGTGGGAGACTGTTGATTGTATGTCTTAAGAGCCATCATGTGATGATTGGCAAAGCTATATTTTGTATATAATCTCATTATTATTAAAAGCCAATTTCACTTATTATGTTTGTTTCAATATTGAGACAATGATTAAAATTAATAATGTCCTAGGTATGTATTGACTCAATGATATATGGCTTGGGTTGAGGACTTGAGTATGATATCATATCTATACTTAGAGTAATAATTCTTCCCTAGTCAATTATTACTGTGGATATTATAGGACAACAATAATTCACAAGAATACATGTATGGTGAATGACAACTATGTCTCTTTAGTCATGATATTGGATATCAACTTAGATGCATGGGTATGTTAGAGAACAAGTTGTACTGGACAGACCCACCTTGAGATTGACACATGAAAGTCATGTAATGGCATGTCAGAGTCATGTCTCAATGTGATAGTGGTGTCTGTGATCCTTTGACCTGAAGTCACTATAACAGTCACATGTTGTTCTGTGTACTTTGAGAAAAAGCCCAACATTATCTAAATAAAGGTCACAAAAAGGTGGTGATTGGGTGCACTATAATAGTTTTGGAATATTTAGAATATTATAGATGGAATTTTTCCCTTCATTGGAGTGACATAATGACCACATGATAATCAAGACTATCGAAATGCGTGGCCATGCTCATGTGAGTTAATATGTGATATTGAGCTCATAATATCTTGAATAGGTTGCTCTAGTTCAATTAACATAGATATAATGATAAAGGATGACATCACATGCCTTAGTTTTAAATATTGATATCTATGACAATGAATTTATATGGTCATTGTAACATTGATCACTTTATAGGTTGAAGTTGTTCTCCAACTTACTTCCATTACTTGGGTGGCAATGATGTGTGTCTAGATGCCAATATTTGCTTGTGAGGTTTTGAACATAACTACCAACATAATTAGGAAACTACCAAGTCACATGCATAAGGATGCATAGGGAAATTTAAGTTCATAATCAAACATGTGACTAGAATGGTTTTGAATCATAAACAAGCTCATTTTTTGCCTAGTTGGGTGACTAGAATGTCCAATCATTCCAGTTGTCCATTAGAGAGTCAACAAGGAAGGCTACAATTTTGAAACTAATTCAGCTCTAGATCTAGAATAACCTAATCGTCCGATTGGGAGTCCCATTTGTCCAATTGGAATGGTAATATGAGTCCATTTTGAGACTTTATTGAGATTACAATTAGGAAATGGATTGGAATCAGGAAATTCCAAGGCCATGTCTCTCCTATATGAAGGGTTTTTTCCCTATTACTATTACACATATCAAACATAACTTGTGAGATGATTTGTCCATCATATTTCTCTCCTAGTGAGAGAGAAAACTTTCCTAAGGATGGTTGCCTAAGATAGGAGAACAAAGGGAGTTCTGGGATGACTTGCACATCGACAACTCTTGTTCTGCTTCAACTTGATGGCCAAGGTGGTGCACCATGTTCTATCTCATTCCTGTGCATAAAGTAGAGGTGGAAACACATGTTTGCATGCTTGAAGAAGTTGTTACACAATGAAAACAAGATGTTGTGAAGAAGACACGTGTTGAAGGACTTGGTGGCTGATCCAAATTTCTTAGTAGACTACCCATAATTTCTTGGTGGGTGATTTTGATATAGATCTGAAAGTTTGAGCTCTTCATTGAAAAAGACATTTCTAGTTGTTGGACAACTAGTGTTCTCAAAGGTATAATCTTTATCCTTTCTACATCTTTTGTTCACCGATGTTTTATAGCTATGACATATCTGACGTCTAGGGTAAAATGGGGAGGAATTGTTTTCATTATTCCACTGCATCACCTTAAGTACTTAGGAATGTGTCTGATGTTGTTATGTAGGTCTTAGGCCAACAAGCCCCTACTTCTTACTCACACAAATCAAGGTTTGGTGGAATAATAGTGAGAATTTTGAATCCTAAGATGCTTTACCTGGGGCTAGGGGACTTCACATTCACAAATCAATAGTTTGGGAAGTACATTCCAACTACATAGGCTTAATAATAAACATGTCATAAAGTCATGTAGTGTTACTTAGATAGTATCCTATCACTTTCACATTAGGTTTCCCTTAATGCTTTAGTGTGCATGGTACATGCTAAGTGCCATTAATATATATTTCCTTAATTTTAATGAGTTGAACTAGAGAGGGGATCCACTTATTATTGAAATTAAAAATAATAGTATCATACACATGATAAAGATACACCTTTTTAATGGAAGAATAAACCTTTAATCATATTTATCATAAAACACAAAATATAATACTACAATGAAAACATATTATTATTACAATTATCTCTTAATAAAAGGGTCCAATACGCACATGGGAAGTAACATGTAAGAAACTATAATACCATATAAAAATGACTAGAAGCATAAGGCAATTTGAACATCTTAGCATTCTCTCCAAAGGGCCAATTACACTTATGTATTTTCAAAGCCTACGGGGTCAACTTGTCCTTGTCCTTAACCCAACGGATTGGAAGCAAACTCCAGAAAAGAATAATAAATGGAAATTATGAACAAATGTTGGCATGTCATATAAATTGATAAAAGGAGTCATCAAGGAGACTTCCTCTCCCCGACCCCTCATTGACTTGTAGAGGCATGACATAGGAGGAGTAAGGTAAACGATGTGTGCAACCCATTAGTTCCGACGCAAACCATGTCAAATATAAATCCCAGTTTTATTTGCTACCATGAGGATTCAAACCTGAGACGTATGCCCATGTTCATATAAATTGGGAATCGGAAGTATAAGTGAAAAATGTGTAATAATTAAGTTAAAGTATCTCCCCTAAAAGAGAGAAAAGAAATCATTCAAACATATGCCAAAAGGAAATGTTAAAAAATATGACTTTTGTTGCTAGAAAGAACAAAGTCAAATATTGCATTTAATTTAGAATATGGTTCAAAACTATGAAGAGAATGCAATATATTAAATAATTAGGGTCATGGGTTCATCACCACAAACTAATGGGAATCACCGCCCAACATAAAATAGAAGAGGAATCACAACCTCAAACAAATGGGCAGAAACACCTAAAGAAAGAGAAGAAGCACCACCAATTCAACTCAATAATGACAAACAAAACATGCATCACTACCCAATTACTTGGGATAAGGCATAACCACCAAATTCCCACAATAAGTTCTTGTGAGTAACGAGAATCACCTCCTAATTACCCAAGAATAGTTATCTTCTCCCCATTTCCCAAAATAGACATCACCACTTCATTCCAAAATAGACTTATGTATATATAAAGTGCATAAGTTCCCAACAATCAGTAAAGGCATCACCACCCAATTACTCAGGAATAGGAATCACCACCTAATTCCATTACAAACAAACTATATAGAATATAAATTACAACCTAAGGTGCTATATATGATTAAAATATGCTAGTCACTATAATCATATGCATATTGATTGGGAGGTAAGATTATATTTTGACTAATTCATCACACAAGATTCCATTTTAGGGTTACAACACAAAATGAAGCAATTGGGACACTTTCACATTTGAGGTGTTTCTTAAGATAATAATGTCCCATCACATCTCAATCGGGGTTTCCATTACAGAAAATGAAGTATATAGTTTAATTTCACAAAATAGGGTACAACTTGAAATAAGATGAACACGATAGGATTTTGGGATCCCAGTTTCAGTCTCAACCATTTTAGAATATCATAGAATAAATTAAAAGATATGATACCAAATGATTCAATCATATACTAAAAGGGATTGTTAAGCTAATATATCACTATTAGCTTAAGAGAGAGAGAATGAGGGTTTATTGCCCAATATGACTTAAAAAGGATATAATAATACATGATTAGGAGTCACCCTAGATTCATTATCTCACAGTTGTAGATGTTCCACACCTAAGGAAATTGAAAGATACTTTTGAATTATTTTTAGTTACATTTCAATTACCCTAAAATATTGCTTCTTTATTATTATTGTTTTAGTTTGCAAAGTGTATGCCATGATGTAGGAATAAATTTACATATTTCATTAAAACCTTTGCATTTATTATTAATCAGTAATATATTTTACAACTAAAACTCACTAAATTAAAAAATAATAGGAAAAACTAATTCAAAGCAATCATGTTGCCTCTGTATTAGGTGCCAATCTATAGCAAAGTGATCAGGCAAACTTGGACATTTTGATAGCTTAAAAAAATATAATAAAATAAAATAAAAGGTGAAAACACTATATTTCACCTCAACAAACATACGACATTAATAGATAATGAGGGTATAATTAGGAAAACTATACTGACCATTTTTTTCCTTGTATAAGAACATAAATTCAATGTTATGTGACAATAATAAAATCCAATCATCAACAAGAATCAACAATAGAAGAGATCCACTTCATATTCCCCAAACTTGGTTGGTATTTATAAGCCCAAGAAAAGGCTACCGGTCGTAAAGAGCTTGAAACCATCACCACCACCATGGTAGGACTAGGGGGATGATTCATGAAAAACCACAAATAAAGGTCACAAGAAAATAAAAAGTATAGATCATGAGACTAGAAAAGGAAAATAATCCAACCTAAAATGAGGTATCATCACATAATGTCCAAATTGGTTAAGCAGAACACCAAAAACATGTAGTAAACTGCCTCAAAATTCATATCCTCAAAAGGTTTCACTAGAGTACGAAGAGATCATATAAACCTTCTCTGCCCTTGCAAAGATAGTAATTCTGTGTCAAAATATGTCTATGATAAATACACATGTGAGGTAGGGAAGATGGGGTATGGGCTTATTAACAATAGAAATGATATGTAATAATTTCTATAGATCTCGTGCGGGGTTTGGATTTGATACATATATGACTAAGCAATTGGGGTGCAAGGAAATCATACAGAGATGAAATTAGAGTGGGAGAGAGAGTCATGGTTTTCTACAGAGGTAGGATCAACAATTGCTTAGAAAACTTAGGATGACTGGACACATAAGCAAGAGAGGAATTTGACAAGAAACGTATCTTGAGTCAAAGAGAAGAAAAGAAATTCAAAAACCTAAGGAGGAAAGGTCACAACATTGTAGAGGGAAAAGGGAACCATCTTAGTAAGTTAGTTGAATAATGGACATTCTATCAGTCAAGAAATAACAACTTTAGGCTTTTTATTGATCCACATCAAACTCACCATTGCATGGGTACATGCCACACATTCTTACTTTCCTTTTCACCATTACCATCTTGGATTTTTTTTGGCTAAAATATGTTCTTTCCAAACAATCCTACTCTTAAAACATTTAATTCATACATTAGTCATGATCCAAACATACGAAAGGATTGGGACAAAATCATATTCAACCATCATTCCATTAATTATTCTTTTTTCTTCCTGGGATCAACCTACTGATTTCATAATTATTATAGGAAAATATTATCGTTGCCCCTCTTTGTGATTCAACCTCAATTTGCATATTGATTATCACCATACATCACAGATGGGAATCTGATATATATCAAACTTGTGTTTTTGTTTCCTCATATTTCTTTATATTTAGTTCAATCTCTCATGATTAATAACATTATTTTTCAATAGATCATTTACTAAGTAACTTCTCTGATCTCCTTATTGTATCATGATTATTTACTTATATTCTTTTTTATCACACACTAGTTGGTACAATATTACCTCAAGATCCACTCTTCTCATCTACCATTCTACATCCTTATCATCTTAAATCTTACTTAAAATTTGAGTTCTCTTTTTCTTCCATGGATCTTACACCTTAAATCCCACCTTGCAAAATATATTCTCTTATAGTTCCATGTACACGTCTGCACATTGAATCAAGATTCCCAAAATTCTAGAGATAAATAAAGTTTTACATAATGGATTACCTCTCCTTAATCTTATTATTGTCTGGATTTTTCACTTCAAGCATTGGATTCATACCAATATAAGGTGGCCTATCAAGTTACATTAACCCATTTTTAGTTTATTAAGTTTTGTGCTAAGCATCATATTGTCATAACTTTTCCTTGAGTAATCAAACTCTTTGGTTTTGATGATTTAAAACATGGATTTTATCTTTCTCAAGTGATTGGATTAGTACTTACCTTCACTTCTTTAGCCAATTTTATATTTAGTTTTGGTTTAACATACTTAGAGCTAATATGAGTTCCTCATCTGTAATCATATTTTGTCTCATTCGTTTCATCACGAATTCTTATCTTATTATACTATAGGGTTTTCCAACCAATTACATGGTTATAATACTCAAAAGGAGGACATCCAAAGAGTTCCACACAGATTCTCAATACTTGGGTACATGACCAAGGCATCCAAACAATGAGTTCAAGTAGCATGCATAATTATGTTTTCAAGTTCTTCACACAGTTATCATTTTTATCCTAGTTCCTATTATTCTTGTAGACTCAACTAACCTATGCTATAATACCACACTTGTAGGCCTCATCTTTCTAACCAAACCCTAGTGGATCATTAGGACAATTATATATACAAAACCCCAACTCAAAAGTTAACAACCATCAAAACTAAGTTGAAAATTTCCAAACAAAATGATCCACACAGAAATCAATGTATGACAGACCTGCATAAAGACCTTTAGAAATGATATATAAAGGTGTACCTCTACACATCTGAATCATTCCACATGTAGACATGACATAGAATAAACTAAAACTTCTCTTTATTTATTTCATAATAAGGAACACAACATTTGTCCATGATTATGAAACTACAACAACATAATATGGCCGATTCAGTTTATAACTCATAATCATTAACAAACATAAAGAGAAACAATCTAAAAATAGATCATCAACTACCCACCCATAACTCACGAAAGTGAGATTACATCGATGATCTAGACTTTACTATATTTTTCCTTATTATATCTTGATGAAAACACAATTTTCGTTGCTTCAACATTCGTAAAAGAAATGAAAAACCATGGGACAATACACGCAATACCAATGATATGATGTAGAAAAAGCTAGCATATTGGACTCGGTTGTGATTGTTGGTCTAGAGAGATATGACATGTTATGGAGAAAGGTTGTTGTTGTGTTTCAATTTTTGGATTGATAGCCTATGTTGGTGCCATGGCATGTACACCCAGGATGGACCAATGACATGGGGATCCTCTCTTCAGCAACAAAGTTGACTCAGACTTTAAACACTCTACTTGTTTTCCTTGCTTCAACCAGAGGATGTATAGACATATGTAACAAATTTGGGATACCCTTAGATCTTGTACATATATCTAGAGAGGATTCATATAGGATAACTAGTGGTTTGAGTGGTACACCTCAAACCGCCTAAGGAATACTAAAATGTGTAACTCAACTGCATAAAATATCTTTTAGGTTTATTTGGAAAATAACACATTTGGGTTTGTTTGTTGTGGCTTCTTTTTGTATAAGTTGTATATGTAATCTACACCCCAGTTAGGTACTTTGATGGCTCATGTATAACTATGGTGAGATTATGCCTTCATATGTACTATTTTCTAGTAACTTAAATATATCATATCATGTTTATTTTCTTATACTCCTATTGTACGCAATAAATTTATTCATTTGTTACATCATATCAATGGAACTTGAGGTCTCACCTTGTGGTTTTCTACTTATTTTAGGTTACCACATGAGCCTCATTAGTAGCTATAGTTACTAGTCTTACAGTGGGATCCAGTCACATGGAGGTAGGTTGTGGTTGTGTGTTACCTGCTACTCCTTGATGCTTGACATCACCTATAGACAAGTGATATATGTGTGTTTGAGTTAGCTCATTCTAGAGTTGTCCCTATACCCAGGTCTAATATTTTGACATGCTTGATTTGTATATGCCATACTAGTTGTACAAGTTCTAAGTTATCTACTCAATCATATCATATGATCCCTTTTGTAACAAGTGTGACAAAGGTTACAAAGGTCATTAGAATGTAATTATATCATTGGAATGGTATTATATCTACCATATTTGTTGATATTATCATGTGGTATTGTTTCAAAAATCTAATAATCTTATGATATTGAATGTTTTAATAATGATAGTTATTTAATTTTAAATCTAGATTTGTTTGGATTACTCTCGATCTTGTGGTGGTGGGGTTTCACAAGTTTTTGGTACCAAGTCACAAAGTCTACAATGACATAGGATTGATTTGTACTATTTGTTCTTACATTCCCACCATATCTAGCCATTGGTTATGTTTATGCATATATCGTTGGAAAATGTGAAGAACATACTAAGAGTGGTTTTGTTCCTTTAGGAGGTGGCGAGAGGCAACAAGTATCCATGGTGAGGGTACCTTACATGATCTAGAAGCTCCCATCCCATCATCGTTGTCTATAACAATACATGTCCACCTAGCCTTTTTAAGCCATGTTTGGACAGTAGATGATGTCAACATTCACTCAGTTTGCTGAGAAGGTTACATTTGTAGTTGCAAAGGTACCATCCTCAAATATCACATCTACAAGTTCGAGTAAGATGTTTGAGAGATTGAAACATGTTGTATACTTGGATTACTTGGGTACTATAGATCCTACAAATGTAGATTTGTGGTTGATGGAGTTACAAAAGGCCTTCAAGTTGTTTGATATACCAGACGAGGACAAGGTGAAGCACAAAATTTACATATTGAATGATAATGTTGACCACTGGAGATCCATTGATGAGGAGAAGTGTCTGGTGAGGTGATCACATGGGCAATGTTTAGGAGGGAGTTTGAGCACCAATACTCCATGTAGTCTTATCTAGATGAGAATATCACACAATTTGAACAGTTGAAGTACATGATGATAATAGTAAATGTGTACAAGGTGCAGCTTGTAGAGCTATTGAGGTTCTTCCCTCATATAGAACCAATGGAGAAGGAGAAGGGGATGAGTCTTGACTTGGTCAAACTGGCATGAGTTGCATGAGAAGTTTTCCACTTTTCTAAGTATGTGAGGAATTAGAATGGACAACAATTTACATCCACTATGATGAAGCCAAGAGGAATTTTGTTGAGACATCTGGATAGTTTTCTAGGGATTAAAAGAGGTAGAGGTTTTCTAGCACCACTGAGGCACCAACAATACCCGTAGTCATAGCAGAGCACTGCTACATCTAAGCTAAGGTCACAATTGCAATACCAGTGGTCTCCAAGTAAGGGAAGAGGTTGAGTCCTTCTCTCATATGGGACCTATAAATTTGGTTCAATGTTAGTGATAGGGACATCTGGTCTACATACATACCCTAAGAAGAAAATCTTGTGTTGTAACCAATCCAGACACATAAGGTTGTACTACCCACAACTGAACCAAGTGGGTCATCAAGATCTATGAGAAGAAGCCAAGAAGAGGAAGATCGCAAGTAACAACCCAGTTCTAAGCCATGAGTTAGCCATAGGAATCATCAACCCTTCAGTTTTGACAGGTTAGATGGAACTTTTTTATTCTAAATTTTCTAGATCTACAAATATATCTAACAGGTTGACCTGGGTGTGACACACCTATTTATCAGTAGAGAGGTGATTTTAAATTGTTGCTTTACTATAGTTGATTTGATCATCTATTTCTTGAAACTCCATTAGTTAATTATGCAATTTTGTGGGAGATATGTCCATCATGAGTGATTTATTACCTTGGACACATCATTCGAGTGTACCCCCTTCTAGTTGACGTGCACATGTTTGATTTGATTGTTGGGATGGACACCCAAGAAAAGTACAAGGTGATTTGGATTATGTATCTAAGGTCGCATAGTTTAGAGAGGGGTATGTCTCTTGGATTTTCCAAAGATAGTGAAAGATTCTTCCTACATGTCTTATGCCAGTGGTTATAGTTGAGAAGTTGATGATACAAGAATATAAGTCTTTCTTGCACACATGGTGGATACTAAGGTCATGAGTCCTAGAATCCAAGATGTACCAATAGTGTGTGAGTTTGAAGATGTATTTCTTGATGAGTTTCTTGGTGTTCTACCCCTTTGAAAGATTGACTTTAAGATTGTCTTGATCCTTGTCATGAAACCCATAGCTCAAACACCTTATCTGATGGCAGCTGCAGAGATGAAGGAGTTGAAAAACAACTTCAAAAGTTGTTGGAGGAATGTTTCATATAGTCGAGTGTGTCCCTTTGGATGCTCCAATTTTTTTTGTTAAGAATAAATATGGTTTCATGAGATTATGCATTTACTACTATCAACCAAATAAGGTTGTAGTGAAGAATTAATATCCCTTGATGAGGATTGATGATGTGCTTAATTAGTTGAGTGGCACTATAATTTTTTCAAAGATAGACCTAATTCAAGATACCACAAGTTAAGGATCATGACTATTGACATACCTAATACAACCTTCATGACTATATATGGTCATTATGAGTTTTTGGTTTTGTCATTTGGGCTAACCAGTGCACCTGCAACTTTTACAGATATGAAGAACCAAGTGTTAAAGTAGTATCTGGATCTAGTTGTTGTGGTCTTTGGATTACATATTGATTTACTATAATATTTGGGAACAACATTAGAAACATCTCCACTTAACATTTGAATTGTTGAGGAAACATCAGCTATATGAAAAATTCAGCAAGTTTGAGTTTTGGATGACCGAAGTGTCTTTTATTCATCATGTCTTATCAAAGAATGGGATTTATGTTGATCTCAAGAAGGTTGAGTCAGTGTTGATGTTGGAGCATCCTAAGACACCAATTCAAGTGCTTAGTTTTCTTAGTTTAGTTGGATACTAAAGACTTCACTTATATAGCCTCACCATTGACCAATCTAATCAAGAAGGATGTATCCTTTGTGCGTACAGAGGAATGTCAATGTAGTTTCCATTTATTAAAGGATAAGTTGACGTCGGATCTAATGTTGGTGTTTCCAAAGCCTAGAAAATGTTACTTAGTAATCTACAACATGTCAAAGAACAAGCTTGGGTGTGTTTGATGCAGGACAAGCACGTAGTATCTTTTTCTTATCATCACCTTAAGAAGCATGAGAAGAATTTCCTTACGCATGATCTAGAACTAGAAACAATGGTTTTGACATTGAAGATATGGAGGCACTATCTTTATGGAGAGAAGTGACAGATCTTCACATGTCACAAGAATCTTCAAAATCTCTTCTCAAAGAAATATTTGAGTATGAGATAGAGGAGGTGACTAGGAAGGCTAATGTAGTGGTTGATGTGTTGAGAATAAGGCAATCTTCATAACTGACAAACCTAGCACAATTGTATTCTATAGCTTATGGTACGATACACATGGTAGTGTCTCTACATCAGATGAATGTACATATGAAAGTTACCATACTTAGTGGATGGTTAGTATAGTTGCAGTTCAAGATGATGTTGACGCAATAGATCAAAGATTCAAAGTGGGTTGATATTGTGATACAAGATATAAGTCAGAGATTAACGACTGAAATTATGATTGATTCTATGAGTTACAAAATACAACGATGTGTTACCACAATAGGGTAATAGTTCCTAATGTTGTGGGTTGAAAAAGTTGGTGCTTGAAGATGCAAAAACTTCAATGTATGTGATGCATCTTGGTAGTACAAAGATGTATGAGAATCTCAAGGATCTATAGTGGTGGCTAGTATTGAATTGGGATGTGGCAGAATTAGTGTAAATTGTCTAGTCTGCCAGGGGGTAAAAACGGAACATCAAGGACATGCATGGAAGTTACAACCTTTACTAATACCAGAGTGGAAGTGGGATCATGTAACCATGTACCTTGTGGTTGGTCTCTATAGGACATCTAAGGATCATGATTCGACCTAGGTGATCATTGACCAGTTGACAAAGATAGTCCACTTTTTAGGAGTCCATACTACCTGAACTTTAGAAAAATTGGAACATATCTAATATACATGAGATAGTATCTTTGCATGGTGTTCCTCCAAAAATAGTATCTAAATAGGAGGGTGCAATTTACATAAAGGATCATACTGACTTTGGAATATCTATTGATATTTATGTAATCCAATTCCTTGGGAGTTGGGATATCCTTAATCGAGTTATTCTACAACAATCTTTAAAAGTTTGGATATGTCACCATACGAGGCTATATATGTCATGTATCATCGTCACAAGATCTAGATTACTCAAAACAAAACCCTATTCAGTTAGAAATCATCAATAATAACATAACAACACATAGAGATCATATGTATACTTTTTTGTCCAAAATCACATACAATGTTTTGAGAACTAATTTTCTCATTACAAGTTCACCACATCATACTACATGCTCTACAACACTTAGTCCCTTGAAACAAATTGTGAGCAGGTCAACTTATACAACATATTATAAAAATATTCACAATTTTGGCATTGCGTAAGGGACATTACAATAGAGCATGAACATAATTCTTACAAGTCTTATAATTGTGGCTCTAGAGGTCATGCAAGCATGTAAAAGCTCAAGTTGAGGATACACATAGAAAAAAACACTCGTCCAGACTTGAAAGCACAGGGACAATGCTCAACCGCTACCCCTGTACACAAACTTCACTTAGTATCAAGAGGAGGTCGCACAAAATTCACCTACCTTAGGGACCCCTTCATGCATACATCACCTACCTTCTTACCTAGGAACAATTCCCTCTGTGTTGATATTCTCAGTCAATGTTAGGAAAATCTATCACTCACCAATAAGATGTGGAGAACCCATGGAGTGAGACCCCAATGTTGGTATGTATGCCTAGATAGCCAATCATATGATAATTGTAATGGCATGTCTTGTAAAAATTTTGATTAACAATAGAGGGAATCTTCCTTTCATTTTATTTTATTTTATTCAGTTATGAGATAATGATATAACATAATAAATGTCTAAAGAATGATCTTACTTAATGATGTATGTCTTCCATTTGAGGACCTGAATAATGAGATCATGTGGATGTTAAGAGTATATACATTCTTGTTATGTCCCTAATCAGTTGTTATTGTTGAAGATAATAGACAACAATAACACATAAGACTAGAGTGTGTGTTGATTGATGCAAAACATCTCATTAGTCATGATGTGTGATATCAAACTAAACACATAGGTACTTGTTAGAGAACAATGTGTAGGACACACTCACCTTGAGAGTGATACATGAAGACCATGGAATGGTAGTCAAAATTAGCTCTCACAGTGAAGGTGGTGATTTTAGTTCTTAGACCTGAAATCACTACACTCATCACATGTTTTTTAATGTACGTTGACATCATCCAACTTGACCTTCAATAAGGGTTGCCATAAAGGTGGTACTGAGATACATTGTGACACATGGGGAATGAATGTGAGTGATGTAGATGGGATTTGTCCCTCCTACATGAGTTGATATCTTAGATACTTGATAAGCGATACCGAGAAATGCATGGCCATGCACGTGTGAGTCAATATATGATATTGAGCTCACAAATATTTGAGACAATCTTCTCTAGTTCAGGGAACATGGATTGAATGTTGAAGAGGATGACAATCCATGCCTTGAGTTCAATCTAAATATCAAAGACAAAAGAACTATACAAGCACTGTAACGGTAATCACATATTGTAGCTTGAAGTTGTTCTCCAACTTTTCAATTACTTGGGTAGCAATGGTGTCTTGTTAGATACCACTCATTGTTTGTGATGTCATAAATAAGTTATGGACATTCACTGCCAATGTAACTTGGGACCTATAGGGTCACATAGATAGGATGCACCTGGAATAGGATTTTACTCATGAATGTGGTTTAAACTTGATTACTAAAGTTTTAGGTATTCAATTCAAACAAGATTGGCAATCAAAAATCCAAAAAGACTGGTTCAAGAAGTGAACCGATCAACTTAGATGTTTGAACTGACTGGTTGAGGTTGTGAATAGACCTTTTGGTTGATCAATGAGATTGGATCAAGGATTGATGCTGACGTCATGTTGTGCATTAATTAAATATATAAATCCAATACAATTATGAATAAGAAACATGGTAATACAATCGATTCAAGTGTTGAACAGATCATCTCAGGTCTGAACCAACCGATTTACTGCTAAATCAACTAGTTCATGGTTCATAGGTTCTAAAAAATTCATGAAATTCAGTCTCTTCGACTCCTGATTGATTTGGAAATCCTGACCCTGACCCTCCTATAAATAGAGGGGTAGTCAAGGATTTCTAGAGACACAACAATAAGCTCTGACAATTGTTGTCATCTAACATTTGTGGTAATATGAGAACCTAAGCAAGTCCTACCTGTCAAAGGGAGGGACAACAAGGGAGAGACAACTAATGCTATCACGTTGACTAGAAGAGACAACTCCTTCCTATCTATTCCAAAAGAACAACAAGAGTTCCTAGGGGACCATGTGGACTACTACAGAGGCAAGGAGGCCTTTGCCACCCTTTAGGAGGAAGCAATCAACTACCATCCGTGGTGATCAACCAGGAGGTTGCCGCCGACATCTGCCTATGTGCAACTTGAAAAAGAAGCATGGTGTAGCAAGGATAGTCACTGGACATGCTCCAAGACCTTTCCTTCCTAGTTCAAAATTGTTGACCCAATCTGTTGTTTAAGGAGAATATGGCACTAAATTTTTTGTTTACGATGGCATATTTCCCAATAGTGGTATCAGAGCCACACCACTTTATTGTGTTTTGGGATTTAACCAATTTTATTAGATTTTTTGGTTCTATCATTTATTTATTACATGCTATGCAAATATTTAAATGGTTAATAACATATTTGATTAAATACCACATATGATCCCTAATATATATATATATATGATAGATATACAATTTATATGTGTTGTCCTAAAACCATATATATATATATATATATATATATATGATTGATATACAATTTATATGTGTTGCCCTAAAACTTGGTTTTGATGGTGGATGTAAGCATGGTTATGGCCAATAACCCCCTAGATATTTATGCTTGTTTGGATAGTTTTTATTCATATTTTATATCTCAGTTTGCATACCAAGACTCTCTCTCCTTTTCCATATGTAAAAGTATTAATTCTTTCCTTCCTATGCTCCCTTAAATGTAACTCGAGGTTTTCTTTTTACAATGTAACATGTTAAATATGATTAGGTTAGTTTCCTTTTCTGTTATGGCAAAGTAGACATTCTACTCTAGACCAATCGACTATTTCTGAAGATGAAGTGATCGACTGGAGAACTGAGGAGGCCATATGATAGGAGGAGCTGACCGATCGGCTGGTGGCCGAACTGATCGAATGGAAGAGTCTAGTCATTGCATGGACCATATATCAGAAGATTAATTTGAGAGACCAACTGATCAACCAAGAGGACAACCGAATGGTTCAAGAGTTGAATTATTCAATCTATACTCGTTCCATCATAGATCTTCATCAACAATAGGTTGCTACATATGATGTGCACCTTAGGTGGTAGTATTTCCTTGTGGCTTTAAGGAATTACATTAGTATGGCCATAAACATGGCTCATCTTTTATAATTCCATGTTTCATTTGTGGATATAGTATGTATATGATACATATTAGTATGTGGTATGTTTTTATATAAATATAAAATCCCTCAATAGAATATTAAGTTTTAGATGCTGTCCATAAGAAACACACAGAAAAATCTTGATCGACTAAGCGTGGGTAGCCAAGTGTGGTGCACTATCCATCTAGTCCAAGTGTGATAGTAGTCATGTGGGCCTACCAAGCAGGGTACATTTCTATTGTGTTGGCTCTTGAGTCTGACTTAACTAGGTGACCTAAATGATATTAAGTGGCTAGAAGCATGCAGACTAATATAGCAAAGAGTTGCACATACCATCTGTAACACCCCTCCCTAGGGTTTCTTATGTAACCAGTGGAAGCACAACCTAATGCCCATCATTATCCATAATGTGGGGTACTTGGCATATTAGGGAGGGATTGTCACATTCATGAACTCATATCAAGAAATAAACAACACTTGGCATTCGTAGAAACATAGATTCATACATGAGTTCTTGGAAAGAAAACTACATCATGCTTCAAAAGGTATGCTAAACATGAACTAGATAATCATGAAAAAGATAGGATATCCATAGATGGACGTCCCACCAGACAACAACTTCTAACATCTGGGATACTTGGAATTTTCTCAAGATGTCTCCTTCCCTTTAGATCCAACGTCTGCGGACATCGCGTCCCCAGCCATGCAAAGGAAAACAAACATGGTAAGTAAGCGGCATTGGCATGTTATAAAGCAAAAAAATAACATATAAATTGATTTGACATAAACATGAACATGCATTAATATTAATCATTTCTTGGCATCATTTACATGAAGAATTTGACTAGAAGTATATGATCCTCTCTTAATGCCCCATAAGGAGCCCATAATTCTCGGAAAGCCCATAATTGCTCGAAAAGCCCATAACAAGGTGCATATAAATCTAAATCAAATTCCCTTAACCATGATCTTTCTTAGACTTTACTTATCTTCTTAATAACCTAAACTTGATCTTATTTGGGATTTCTCCCTCTTGAACATAATTGGGATTTCTCCCCATGAAACATAATGGGATTTCTCCCTCTTAAGCATGGATGGGAATTCCTTCCCTCTAAATCTTGGTTTCATGTTCCTTAACCATAATTCATAACATAAATCAGGTTTCTATACTTAGACTTAGATTATAGCAATCGACATCCAATAATCATATACATTGAAGAAAAACATGCAATTATCATGACTTGAGTATAAAGTGCATAAGCATATCATAATCATTCAATAAATTGAGTTTACTATGCCAAGGGCATGGCCTGCTTACCTTGAGCTACAACACCTAAGTCAAACTTGGTTTGACTGATTGGATTCCCTTAAACACCTGAAATTAACATAATTATCCTTCATCATATATCATTAAACCCTAATTTTTTCATATAAAAATTGAGATGTGAAAATAGAGAAATAAGGAGATAAAAACTAGAAAATCGGATTCCTTATTGAAAATCCTTTCCAGAACATATTTTTTTATATTTTTCTGAGGTTGTATGCAAAAGTTATGAATTTTGCACTCTGGACCAATCAGAAATCAAGAAAAATCCACGTATATATAGATATATCCAAATCCAGAGACAATGGGCCAGTATTTGACTTGGCCCAATCAGGCTTGGCCAACTAGGCCGTGATGCTTGCCCCAGCGATCAAAGGAAATAGGGCATGAAAACCCAAAAATACCCTCGCGGCTGGAAAACACCAAAAATAAGAGGACAGGGGTACCAAGGTCATTTCGTGACCTGGATTGCTCCCTGCTTTCTCCATGGCGAGAGAAACACCAGGAGGTTCATCTCTGATCAGATTCCGAGAAGGCAGAAAGTACTCACGGTATTTGGGATCTCCACTGAACTCACGACACCAAGGCGAGGCCATTGAGCCAAAGATGGAGCCATGATGTGCACAGGAGCTCCAGACTGCTCTTTGCAGTCAAGGCCATGGCTAGAGCAGGGGTCAAAAGCTAAGGAGCCAGACCTCGCATTCAACCTATTGGCAATGATTTACAAATTGAAAAATAACCAGGGCATCATGCGGAGCCAAAACGGGGTGTAGTTAGCGTCGCCTGAAGCAAAGATACCTGGGACAACCATTGTGGGTAAGAACAGAGAAAAACCGGGGGAAACAGGGGCGGCGGCTCAAGACCTGAGAAGGCATGCCTGGATCGACAAGATGAGGGTCGAAAGAGGTTCACGGAGTGAAGGCGAAGCTACATACAGCACTTTCGTGGTCTGGAGCTAGGGCGTCGGTGAGGTCCGATGGCGGCCCTATAGGACCCATCGATCAATGAGTTCTCGTGGCAAACTGAAAGCGTGGAAACGAAGCTGAGGTGCCGAGGATACTCACTGTGGTTAGAATTGGGCTGGGGTGGTCGGAGAAGGCTGAACAAAGTCGGAGTCATCGGAGTTGCAGGTTGAGTAGGTCGAGGCTCTTGAGGGCATCAGAGGTTGAATTGAGCACGGAGAAGCGCCGCTTGGGGTCCGGTTGTGCTTGCGGGCTTCTTAGGTGGAGGTTCGAGAGGCTAGGGGAGCATCGGGGAGAGCTAGCTGTGAGCCCTAAAATGGGTGTTTTGCCTACAGTGAGTGAGAGGGAGTGAGCTGGGGCTTGTTGGATTCGTGGAGATGAGGCGAACTCGGAGGCGAAGAGATAACGCGGAACCGTCGAGAAATGATCGGGTTTGAATTCGAGGAGGCAGCACAGGTAGCTTCGCTACCGTTTCACAGGAGGAGCGGAGGAAGGAGAGAATACGTATGGTGTTGGATCCTGATCCAATGGTTGCGGTCGTGCGCGAAGAAATGAAGTGGACAACTAGCTGTGTAACAGTGTAAATCGATTAAATGTGACAAATAACACATTAATTGGTATACCATAAATCATATAAAATGTATAATTAACATTTGGAGGGTCATTTGAAGTCTAAATGACATCAAATTTCACCCAACGATTAAAGAGGTGCATTACAACACAATGGCTCACTCAATTTCGTATTTTAGCCCACCATCACTACTAATTAGGCAAAAAGCATTCAATACACTTAAGTGAATATATTAAAGCATATAGAGCTATTCTTTAAACATTAAATGAAGATAATTCGGGTAATTAGTACAAATATCAACAATAAACATTTTGAGGAACATTAAGAAGGCTTTTATGCATAAAAACCACTAATGATAATAAGAGAGGAAAAATGATATAAAAACATACATTTCTATTTTCTAAACAAGAGTGCATAAATGTGCAAGGAAATATTTTCTAAAAGCAAACCATTGTTAAGAAAGTAATTGGACATAATTTTATTCATATGAAATGAAGTTGTAACGCTAAAATGGGCAAATTGCATAAAGGTCCTCAACATTTATACTATTAGAAAAAGAGCATGCAAAGAATAAAATAATTTGGAAATTTTGCATAATATGATTGGGGTGTTACAATACTACCCACCTTAAATAAATTTCGTCCTCGAAATTTCCTAGGGTTTCTACCCACCTTAAGGGTTTCACATAAACTTGCAAATTTTCCATACAACTTTTATTATACAAGAAGCATTCACAAACAAAGCATTATGATTCAACATAAATTACTTAACTACCCTTACCTTGATCATCTCCCTCTTCTCCATCCGACATTTGCATGGTGAAGAGCCTTGGTTTAACCTTGGGTGGAGGATTAGGGTTCTTAGCTTGGTTATGGTTGGGATCCTTCTTCGCAAGCTTAGGACAATTAGGCTTGATATGTCCTTCCTCACCACAATAGTAGCAAACAGAAGTCCCAAATCTACAAGGACCACCATGGTTCCTCTTACATGTAGGGCATGGGGTTCTCCCATTCTCAGGGGAAGGTTCAGGGGCTTTTCTCTTGTGGTTGGAGGGTGGACGGGGTTGATGGTGAAGATTGTTTTGGGGTACCTCCTTCTTATGGATCCTCCAATGGTGCTCCTCCAATTCTAGGGCTGCATCCAAGGCTGATTGCATGGTCCTATGTCCTCTACCAGACAAGGCATAACTTAGGTCAGGTTTAAGCCCTCTAATAAACTTCTTAGCTCTCTTTTGTTCAGTGTACTCAAGACCATACTTTTGGATCTTACGAAACTTCATGGCATACTCAGTGACAGTCATGTCACCCACTTGCTTAAGGTTGATGAACTCATCTTCCTTCCTTTCTAGCATGGCTTCAGATACATAATGGTCGTTGAAGACTTCCACAAACTCACCCCAAGTGTAAGGAGGGTCATCATCTTCCCTAGAGGCTAAGAGGTTTTCCCACCAAGTACGGGCTGCACCCTTGAGCATATGGGTGGCAAATCTAACCCTACTACGTGGGGGACACTCTAAGTCTCTAAAGCAATGTTCCATGTTGCTAAGCCACTCCTCAGCCTTGGTTACTACATCAACCTCATCTTCACCATGGAAAGCATCAGGTCTAATCTTCAAGAAATCTATGAGGGAGATCTCATGTGCTCTAGGTGGAGCTCTAGGTTGGAGGACATTGGTCAAGGCTGCTACTAAGGCATCTAGGGTGACTGGTGGAGGGGCGTGATTCATGTCTTCAGTCTTATCACCACTAGAGGATCCTTGTGAGGGCCTGGACTCACCAACCTTCTCCTTCTTCTTAGGGGCCATCTGAAAGGGTAAACATAACATGATATTAGAACATAATATGAATCTCTAATGTTGACTTAGTGGCCATCTATTCCTTGCTCTGATACCATTAACGAAACACCCCTCCCTAGGGTTTCTTACATAACCAGCGGAAGCACAGCCTAATCCCCATCATTATCCATAATGTGGGGTACTTGGCATATCAGGGAGGGATTGTCACATGCATGATCTCATATCAAGAAATAAACAACACTTGGCATTCATAGAAACATAGATTCATACATGAGTTCTTGGAAAGAAAACTACATCATGCTTCAAAAGGTATGCTCAACATGAACTAGATAATCATGAAAAAGATAGGATCTCCATAGATGGACGTCCCACCAGGCAACAACTTCTAACGTCTGGGATACTTGGAATCTTCTCAAGATGTCTCCTTCCCTTTAGATCCAACGTCTACGGACATCGCATCCCCAGTCATGCAAAGGAAAACAAACATGGTAAGTAAGCGACATTGGCATGTTATAAAGCATAAAAAATAACATATAAATTGATTTGACATAAACATGAACATGCATTAATATTAATCATTTCTTGGCATCATTTACATGAAGAATTTGACTAGAAGTATATGCTCCTCTCTTAATGCCCCATAAGGAGCCCATAATGCTCGGAAAGCCCATAATTGCTCGAAAAGACCATAACAAGGTGCATATAAATCTAAATCAAATTCCCTTAACCATGATCTTTCTTAGACTTTACTTATCTTCTTAATAACCTAAACTTGATCTTATTTGGTATTTCTCCCTCTTGAACATAATTGGGATTTCTCCCCATGAAACATAATGGGATTTCTCCCTCTTAACCATGGATGGGAATTCCTTCCCTCTAAATCTTGGTTTCATTTTCCTTAACCATAATTCATAACATAAATCAGGTTTCTATACTTAGACTTAGATTATAGCAATCGACGTCGAATAATCATATACATTGAAGAAAAACATGCAATTATCATGACTTGAGTATAAAGTGCATAAGCATATCATAATCATTCAATAAATATAGTTTACTATGCCAAGGGAATGGCCCGCTTACCTTGAGCTACAACACCTAAGTCAAACTTGGTTTGACTGATTGGATTCCCTTAACCACTTGAAATTAACATAATTATCCTTCATCATATATCATTAAACCCTAATTTGTTCATATAAAAATTGAGATGTGAAAACAGAGAAATTAGGTGATAAAAACAAGAAAATCGGATTCCTTATTGAAAATTTTTTCCATAACATATTTGTTTATATTTTTCTGAGGTTGTATGCAAAAGTTATGAATTTTGCACTCTGGACCAATCAGAAATCAAGAAAAATCCACGTATATATAGATATATCAAAATCCAGAGACAATGGGCCAGTATCTGACTTGGCCCAATCAGGATTGGCCAACTAGGTCGTAATGCTTGCCCCAGCGATCAAAGGAAATAGGGCATGAAAACCCAAAAATACCCTCGCGGGTGGAAAACACCAAAAATAAGAGGACAGGGGTACCAAGGTCATTTCGTGACCTGGATTGCTCCCTTCTTGCTCCATGGTGAGAGCAGCACCAGGAGGTTCATCTCTGATCAGAACCCGAGAAGGCAGAAAGTACTCGCGGTATTTGGGATCTCCACTGAAGTCACGACACCAAGGCGAGGCCATTGAGCCAAAGATGGAGCCATGATGTGCACAGGAGCTCCAGACTGCTCTTTGCAGTCAAGGCCATGGCTAGAGCAGGGGTCAAAAGCTAAGGAGCCAGACCTCGCATTCAACCTGTTGGCAATGATTTACAAATCGAAAAAGAACCAGGGCATCATGCGGAGCCAAAACGGGGTGTGGTTAGCGTCGCCTGAAGCAAAGATACCTGGGACAGCCATCGTGGGTAAGAATAGAGAAAAACCGGGGGAAAAAGGGGCGGCGGCTTAAGACTTGAGAAGGCATGCCTGGATCGACGAGATGAGGGTCGAAAGAGGTTCATGGAGTGAAGGCGAAGCTACATCCAGCACTTTTGTGGTCTGGAGCTAGGGCGTCAGCAAGGTCCGATAGCGGCTCTATAGGACCCATCGATCAGTGAGTTCTCGTGGCAGACTGAAAGCGTGGAAACGAAGCTGAGGTGCCGAGGATACTCACTGTGGTTAGAATTGGGCTGGGGTGGTCGGAGAAGGCCGAACAAAGCCAGAGTCATCGGAGTTGCAGGTCGAGTAGTTCGGGGCTCTTGAGGGCATCGGAGGTTGAATTGAGCACGGAGAAGCGTCGCTTGGGGTCCGGTTGTGCTTGCGAGCTTCTTAGGTGGAGGTTCGAGAGGCTAGGGGAGCATCGGGGAGAGCTAGCTGTGAGCCCTAAAATGGGTGTTTTGCCTACAGTGAGTGAGAGGGAGCGAGCTGGGGCTTGTTGGATTCATGGAGATGAGGCGAACTCAGAGGCGAAGAGATAACGCGGAACCGTCGAGAAATGATTGGGTTTGAAGTCGAGGAGGAAGCACAGGTAGCGTCGCTTCCATTTCACAGGATGAGCGGAGGAAGGAGAGAATATGGATGGTGTTGGATCCTGATCCAACGGTTGCGGTCGCGCGCGAAGAAATGAAGCGGACAACTAGCTGTGTAACAGTGTAAATCGATTAAATGTGACAAATAACACATTAATTGGTATACCATAAATCATATAAAATGTATAATTAACATTTGGAGGGTCATTTGAAGTCCAAATTACCTCAAATTTCACCCAACGATTAAAGAGGTGCATTACAACACAATGGCTCAGTCAATTTCGTATTTTAGCCCACCATCACTACTAATTAGGCAAAAAGCATTCAATACACTTAAGTGAATATATTAAAGCATATAGAGCTATTCTTTAAACATTAAATGAAGATAATTCGGGTAATTAGTACAAATATCAACAATAAACATTTTGAGGAACATTAAGCAAGCTTTTATGCATAAAAACCACTAATGATAATAAGAGAGGAAAAATGATACAAAACATACATTTCTATTTTCTAAACAAGAGTGCATAAATGTGCAAGGAAATATTTTCTAAAAGCAAACCATTGTTAAGAAAGTAATTGGACATAATTTTCTTCATATGAAATGAAATTATAAAGCTAAAATGGGCAAATTGCATAAAGGTCCTCAACATTTATACTATTAGAAAAAGAGAATGCAAAGAATAAAATAATTTGGAAATTGTGCATAATACGATTGGGGTGTTACAATACTACCCACCTACCTCGAAATTTCCTAGGGTTTCTACCCACCTTAAGGGTTTCACATAAACTTGCAAATTTTCCATACAACTTTTATTATACAAGAAGCATTCACAAACAAAGCATTATGATTCAATATAAATTACTTAACTACCCTTACCTTGATCATCTCCCTCTTCTCCATCCGACATTTGCATGGTGAAGAGCCTTGGTTTAACCTTGGGTGGAGGATTAGGGTTCTTAGCTTGGTTATGGTTGGGATCCTTCTTCGCAAGCTTAGGACAATTAGGCTTGATATGTCCTTCCTCACCACAATAGTAGCAAACAGAAGTCCCAAATCTACAAGGACCACCATGGTTCCTCTTACATGTAGGGCATGGGGTTCTCCCATTCTCAGGGGAAGGTTCAGGGGCTTTTCTCTTGTGGTTGGAGGGTGGAGGGGGTTGATGGTGACGATTGTTTTGGGGTACCTCCTTCTTATGGTTCCTCCCATGGTGCTCCTCCAATTCTAGGGTTGCATCCAAGGCTGATTGCATGGTCCTATGTCCTCTACCAGACAAGGCATAACTTAGGTCAAGCTTAAGCCCTCTAATAAACTTCTTAGCTCTCTTTTGTTCAGTGTACTCAAGACCATACTTTTGGAGCTTACGAAACTTCATGGCATACTCAGTGATAGTCATGTCACCCACTTGCTTAAGGTTGATGAACTCATCTTCCTTCCTTTCTAGCATGGCTTCAGATACATAATGGTCGTTGAAGACTTCCACAAACTCACCCCAAGTGTAAGGAGGGTCATCATCTTCCCTAGAGGCTAAGAGGTTTTCCCACCAAGTACGGGTTGTACCCTTGAGCATATGGGTGGCAAATCTAACCCTACTACGTGGGGGACACTCTAAGTCTCTAAAGCAATGTTCCATGTTGCTAAGCCACTCCTCAGACTTGGTTACTACATCAACCTCATCTTCACCATGGAAAGCATCAAGTCTAATCTTCAAGAAATCTATGAGGGAGATCTCATGTGCTCTAGGTGGAGCTCTAGGTTGGAGGACATTGGTCAAGGCTGCTACTAAGGCATCTAGGGTGACTGGTGGAGGGGCGTGATTCATGTCTTCAGTCTTATCACCACTAGAGGATCCTTGTGAGGGCCTGGACTCACCAACCTTCTCCTTCTTCTTAGGGGCCATCTGAAAGGGTAAACATAACATGATATTAAAACATAATGTGAATCTCTAATGTTGACTTAGTGGCCATCTATTCCTTGCTCTGATACCATTAACGAAACACCCCTCCCTAGGGTTTCTTACGTAACTAGCGGAAGCACATCCTAATCCCCATCATTATCCATAATGTGGGGTACTTGGCATATCAGGGAGGGATTGTCACATGCATGATCTCATATCAAGAAATAAAAAACACTTGGCATTCATAGAAACATAGATTCATACATGAGTTCTTGGAAAGAAAACTACATCATGCTTCAAAAGGTATGCGAAACATGAACTAGATAATCATGAAAAAGATAGGATCTCCAAAGATGGACGTCCCGCCAGGAAACAACTTCTAACGTCTGGGATACTTGGAATCTTCTCAAGATGTCTCCTTCCCTTTAGATCCAACGTCTGTGGACATCGCGTCCCCAGCCATGCAAAGGAAAACAAACATGGTAAGTAAGCGGCATTGGCATGTTATAAAGCATAAAAAAATAACATATAAATTGATTTGACATAAACATGAACATGCATTAATATTAATCATTTCTTGGCATCATTTACATGAAGAATTTGACTAGAAGTATATGCTCCTCTCTTAATGCCCCATAAGGATCCCATAATGCTCGGAAAGCCCATAAATGCTCGGAAATCTCATAATGCTCGGAAAGCCCATAACAAGGTGCATATAGATCTAAATCAAATTCCCTTAACCATGATCTTTCTTAGACTTTACTTATCTTCTTAATAACCTAAACTTGATCTTATTTGGGATTCCTCCCTCTTGAACATAATTGGGATTTATCCCCATGAAACATAATGGGATTTCTCCCTCTTAAGCATGGATGGGAATTCCTTCCCTCTAAATCTTGGTTTCATGTTCCTTAACCATAATTCATAACATAAATTAGGTTTCTATACTTAGATTTAGATTATAGCAATCAACATCCAATAATCGTATACATTGAAGAAAAACATGCAATTATCATGACTTGAGTATAAAGTGCATAAGCATATCATAATCATTCAATAAATCAAGTCTACTATGCCAAGGGCATGGCCCATTTACCTTGAGCTACAACACCTAAGTCAAACTTGGTTTGACTGATTGGATTCCCTTAAACACTTGAAATTAACATAATTATCCTTCATCATATATCATTAAACCCTAATTTGTTCATATAAAAATTGAGATGTGAAAACAGAGAAATCAGGTGATAAACACTAGAAAATCGGATTCCTTATTGAAAATTCTTTCCAGAACATATTTGTTTATATTTTTCTAAGGTTGTATGCAAAAGTTATGAATTTTGCACTCTGGACCAATCAGAAATCAAGAAAAATCCACGTATAGATAGATATATCCAAATCCAGAGACAATGGGCCAGCATCTGACTTGGCCCAATCGGGCTTGGCCAACTAGGTCGTGATGCTTGCCCCGGCGATCAAAGGAAATAGGGCATGAAAACCTAAAAATACCCTCGCGGGTGGAAAACACCAAAAATAAGAGGATAGGGGTACCAAGGTCATTTCGTGACCTGGATTGCTCCCTGCTTGCTCCATGGAGAGAGCAGCACCAGGAGGTTCATCTCCGATCAGAACCCGAGAAGGAAGAAAGTACTCACGGTATTTGGGATCTCCACTGAACTCACGTCACCCAGGCGAGGCCATTGAGCCAAAGATGGAGCCATGATGTGCACAGGAGCTCCAGACTGCTCTTTGCAGTCAAGGCCATGGCTAGAGGAGGGGTCAAAAGCTAAGGAGCCAGACCTCACATTCAACCTGTTGGCAATGATTTACAAATCGAAAAAGAACCAGGGCATCATGCGGAGCCAAAATGGGGTGCGGTTAGCGTCGCCTGAAGCAAAGATACCTGGGACAACCATCGTGGGTAAGAACAGAGAAAAATCGGAGGAAACAGGGGCGGCGGGTGGCGGCTCAAGACCGGAAAAGGCATTCCTGGATCGACGAGATGAGGGTCGGAAGAGGTTCACGGAGTGAAGGTGAAGCTACATCCAACACTTTCGTGGTCGGAGGACCACTGGTGTGGTCTGGAGCTAGGGCGTCGTCGAGGTCCGATGGCGGCCCTATAGGACCCATCGATCAGTGAGTTCTCGTGGCAAACTGAAAGCGTGGAAATGAAGCTAAGGTGTCGAGGATACTCACCGCGGTCAGAATTGGGCTGGGGTGGTCGGAGAAGGCTGAACAAAGTCGGAGTCGTCAGAGTTGCAGGTCGAATAGGTCGGGGCTCTTGAGGGCGTCGGAGGTTTAATTGAGCACGCAGAAGCGCCGCTTGGGGTCCGATTGTGCTTGCGGGCTTCTTAGGTGGAGGTTCGAGAGGCTAGGGGAGCGTCGGGGAGAGCTAGCTGTGAGCCCTAAAATGGGCGTTTTGCCTACAGTGAGTGAGAGGGAGCGAGCTGGGGCTTGTTGGATTCATGGAGATGAGGCGAACTCGGAGGCGAAGAGATAACGCGAAACCGTCGAGAAATGATCGGGTTTGAAGTCGAGGAGGCAGCACAGGTAGCGTCGCTGCCATTTCACAGGATGAGCGGAGGAAGGAGAGAATACGGATGGTGTTGGATCCTGATCTAATCGTTGCGGTCGCGCGCGAAGAAATGAAGCAGACAACTAGTTGTGTAACAGTGTAAATCAATTAAATGTGACAAATTACACATTAATTGGTATACCATAAATCATATAAAATGTATAATTAACATTTGGAGGGTCATTTGAAGTCCAAATGACCTCAAATTTGACCCAACGATTAAAGAGGTGCATTACAACACAATGGCTCAGTCAATTTCGTATTTTAGCCCACCATCACTACTAATTAGGCAAAAAGCATTCAATACACTTAAGTGAATATATTAAAGCATATAGAGCTATTCTTTAAACATTAAATGAAGATAATTCGGGTAATTAGTCCAAATATCAACAATAAACATTTTGAGGAACATTAAGCAAGATTTTATGCATAAAAACCACTAATGATAATAAGAGAGGAAAAATGATATAAAAACATACATTTCTATTTTCTAAACAAGAGTGCATAAATGTGCAAGGAAATATTTTCTAAAAGCAAACCATTGTTAAGAAAGTAATTGGACATAATTTTCTTCATATGAAATGAAATTGTAAAGCTAACATGGGCAAATTGCATAAAGGTCCTCAACATTTATACTATTAGAAAAAAAGCATGCAAAGAATAAAATAATTTGGAAATTTTGCATAATACGATTGGGGTGTTACAATACTACCCACCTTAAATAAATTTCATCCTCGAAATTTCCTAGGGTTTCTACCCACCTTAAGGGTTTCACATAAACTTGCAAATTTTCCATACAACTTTTATTATACAAGAAGCATTCACAAACAAAGCATTATGATTCAACATAAATTACTTAACTACCCTTACCTTTCATTTATATCTATCCATGTGGCTTGTAATAGAGTTAAATAACTACTATTTTATACCTTCCATAAATAGAAACAATGTTTCTATATGGACAAGTATGTATATGAATTTCATATATAGAATGGTCAATGTTCTAATGTAAAATATAATATATTTTATGGTAGTGCCCCCATTGTCCTATGGTTTTATTTGTTAGATCTAAAGACAAATTTTATAATGTAGATATAAAATATTAAAACCTGATAACTCAAACAAAACATATCTTTGGCATTGTCATCTAGGACAAATCATTGAAAAACACATTTCTAGACTCCATCAAGATGGATATCTAGACGATTTTGATTTTGAATCAATAAAGGCATGTGAGTCTTGTTTGTTGGGAAATATGAAAAAGAATCCCTTCATTGGTAACAATGAGAGGGCTAGTGATATATTAGGACTCATACATATTGATGTATTTTTCCCTTTTAGAGAAAATGTTAGAGGTGGTTATAAGTACTTCATTACCTTTACATATGATCTCAGTAGGTATTGGTATGTTTACCTGATGAAACATAAGTCAGAAACCCTTGAAAGGTTCAAGCATTTCATGAATGCAGTACAAAACCAACTTGGTAAAAGTATTAAGGCACTTAATTTTGATCGAGGTTGAGAATAACTAATCTAAGAGTTTGAGGAAGTTCTACAAGTTTGTGATATTGTATCACAATGGACTCCACCTGGAACACCAAAGTATAATGGTGTGTTAGAAAGAAAGAATCACACCAATGCTATATATGGTTCGATCATTGACGAGTGTTGTTGATCTTCCAACTTACTTCTGGGATTATGATCTAGAAACTGCAACATTTACACCAAACCATGTACCATCAAAACCGGTTCAAATGACAACATATGAGATATGGTATGGGAAGCGTCCCAATGTGTCTTTTATGAAGATTGGGGGGGTGTAGCTTATGTGAGAAAGTAGTTTCCTGAAAAGCGGGACCCAAATCAAATAAATGTCATTTTGTTGGATATCCTAGGGAAACCAAAGGATACTACTTGTATACTCCATCTGACAACAAAGTGTTTGTTTCTAGAGATGTTGTATTTCTCAAAAAGGAATCATTTCCAAAGGAATAAGTGACTGGAAAGTAGAACTCGAAGAGGTTTGAGTCCAACAAGAAAACATTAAACATAGGTATAAGAGGAACATCGAGTCACAAACCATAGTGGAATCTCAAATTCCTCATGTAACACATGAACCTCACAGATCTAGTAGGATATGCCTTGAGCCAGAAAGATTCATTTATCTTATAACTCAAGAAGGCAACGAGTTGGTCATTGATGATGGGCCAACAACCTACCTAGAATCTGTTAAGGGGCCAGAATCTGAGAAATGACTTGAGTCCATGACTCCTAAGATGGAATCCATGAATACCAACAAGGCATGAACCTTAGTGGATCCAACTTAGGAGGTTAAACCCATAAGGTGAAAGTGTGTCTTCAAGAATAATACTAACATGGATGGTAATGCACAAACTTACAAAGGTCAATTGGTTGCAAAGGGTTTTAGACAAGTTTAAGGTGTTGAATATGATGAGACCTTTTCTCCGGTTTCCAAGATTAAGTCTATCAGTATCATGCTTTCCATTGGAGATTATCATGACTATGAGATTTGGCAGATGGATGTTAAAATTGCATTCCTTAATGAGAATCTCCTTGAGGATTTGTACATGACACAACCAGAGGGTTTTATAAATCCAAATAATGCAAATAAAATCTGTAATCTTCAAAGGTCAATCTATGGATGAACTAAGCATCTTGGAGCTGGTATCTTCAATTTGATGAAACAATCAAAGAGTTTGGCTTTAGTGAAAATGGAGATGAACCATGTGTTTACAAGAAGGTTGGTGGGAGTATGATTGTATTCCTCATATTGTATGTGGATGGCATATTATTTATGGGGAATGATGTCCCTACTTTATAGATGGTAAAGACCTATCTAGGAAATACATTCTCTATGAAGTATTTAGCTGAAGAATCTTATATCTTTGGAATCAAGATCTATTGAGATAGATCTAGAAGGCTTATTGGGCTAAGTCAGAGCACATATATTGACAAAGTGTTCAAGAGGTTCAACATGAAGAACTCAAATAGAGGAAACCTACCCATGTCTCATGGTGTTACTATCTCTAGATCTCAATGTCCCAATTCTTGTGTAGAACCTGAGTGTAAGAGTAAGATTTCATATGCATCTGCAATTGGATCTATCTTGTACACAATGTTATGTACTCATGTAGATGTCTAATATTCCTTGAGCATGACGAGTAAATATCAGTCAGATATCGATGAAGCTCAGTGAACTACCATGAAGAACATCCTTAAGTACTTGAGAAGAACTAAGGACCAATTCCTTATCTATGGTGGTGATGAAGAGTTGGTGGTAAAGGGTTACACCAATGCAAACTTGCAAACTAACAAAGATGACTACATATCACAATTTGGATTTGTTTTTTGTCTCAACATTGGAGTTGTAAGCTGGAAGAGTTCTAAGAAAGAAATAGTTGATGATTCTACAATAGAGGTTGATTATATTGCTACATCCAATGTAGCAAAGGAGTCTATTTGGATCAAGAAGTTCATTACTAAACTTGGGGTGATTCCAAGCATCTGTGAGACAATTGAGCTATTTTTTGACAACAATGGAGCTATTTTACAAGCTAAGGAAACCAAATTGCATCAACATTCCAAGCACATACAATAGTGGTTCCATATCATATGAGAGATTCTATAATGAGGAGATGTGAAGATTTGCATAGTACTAACTAAAAGCAATGTGTATGACTCCTTGATGAAAACAGAATCATGGAGGTCATGTTAGATCACTTGTGATTAAGTTCATGGGTGATTGGATCTAGGTGCAAGTGGGAGTCTGTTGGTATGTATGCCCAGAGACTAATCATATGATGAGAGTAATTACATCTCTTATAAATGATTTGATTAATAATAAATGAAATATTCCATTTATTCTATTTTATTCAGTTATGTGATAATGATATAACATAATAAATATCTAACAAATGATGTTACTCAATGATGTATGTCTTTGGGATGAGGACTTGAACAATGAGATCATGCATATGTAAAGAGTATATTCATTTTTGGTATGTCCCTAATTGGTTATTATTGGGGAAGCTAATAGACAACAATAACACATAAGACTAGAGTGTGTGCTGATTGATGACAAAATCTCATTAGTCATGATATGTGATATCAGACCAAACACATAGGTACTTGTTAGAGAACAATGTATCAGGAAGACACACCTTGAGAGTGATACATGGAGACCATGTAATGGTAGTCAGAATCAGCTGTCATAGTTATTGTGGTGATTGTGGTTCTTAGACCTAAAATCACTACACTCATCACATGTTTTTCGATGTAATTTGACATCATCCAACGTGACCTTAAATAAGGGTTGCCATAAAGGTGGTGCTCGGATACATTGCGACACATGGGGAATAACTGTGAGTGATGTAGATGGGATTTGTCGCTCCTATAGGATTTTGATATCATAGACTTTTGAAAAGTAAGACAGAGAAATGCATGGCCATCCATATGTGAGTCAATATATGATATTGATCTCACATATATCTTAGACAGTCTTCTGTAGTTCAAGTAACATGGATTGAACATTGAATAGGATGATGATTCCTTGGCTCAAGTTCAATCTGGATACCGGAGACAAAGGAACATCACGATTACTATAACACTAAAAAAATTGTAGGTTGAAGTTTCTCTCCAACTTTCCAATTACTTTGGTAGCAATGATGTCTTGCTATATACCACTCATTGCTTGTGATGTCATAAATCAGTTATGGACATTCATTGCCAATGTGACTTGGGACCTATAGGGTCACACGCATAGGATGCACCTAGAATAGGAGTTTCCTCATGAATGTGGTTTAAAGTTGATTACTAAAGTGTTAGGTATTCAATTTAAACAAAACTGGCAGTCAAAACTTAAAAACAATCGGTTCAGCAGGTGAACTAATCAACTCAGATGTCTGAACTGACCATTTGGTTGATCAAGGAGATTGGATCAAGGATTGATGCCGACATTATGTTGTGCTTTAATCAAATATTTAAAGGTAGTACAATTGTGAATAGGAAATATGGTGAATCAATTGGTTCAAGTGTTGAATTGATCATCTCATGTGTGAACTGACTAGTTCATAGTTTGCAAAAATTCATGAAATTCCATCTCTTCAACTCCTGATTGATATGGAAATCCTGACCTTGACCCTTCTATAAATAGAGGGGTAGTCAAGGCTTTCTAGAGACACAAATATAAGCTCTAACAATTGTTGTCTTCTCACAGTGTGTTAAGGTGAGAAGCCAAGCAAGTCCTATCAATAAAAGAGAGGGACAACAAGGGAGAGACAATAAGAGAAATGAATTCGATGCTAGCACATTGACTAGAAGAGACAACTCCTTATTTGTTCTAAAAGAACGATCAGAGTTCTTGGTGGTCTGCCTGGACTACTACAGAGGCGAGGAGGCCTTTTGCCACTCGCTAGGAGGATGTTGCCAATCATCATCTATGGTGATCAACCAAGCATCCTCCACCGACAGCCGCCCAGGTCCAATTTGAGAAAGCGCACATTGTAGAAAGGATAGTCAATGAACTTGCACCAGGACCAGGTTTATGCCTTGCAACTTTTCCTTCCTAGTTCATAGTTTTTGACGTGATCTATTGTTTAAGGGGAATATGGAAACAAATTTTTGTTTTTGATGCCATATCTGATGTCATATTTCCCAACACCCAAATTCCAGAGACATGAAACATATGAAACAACCATTATTTACTATGAATATAAATATTAAAAGAGAAAAAACATTTAGATATAAGAACTATCAATGTACTCAAAATTACACACTTACCCATCCATACTTTTGTTCCTATAGGTGCCTATAAGAGATGTTAACAACATATACATGTTTGAGTCTATAATAAGTAAGTTTCACATCAATAGCACATCCATGTTTATCATGAAATAAACCTATATAGATATCCTACTATGCTAAATTAAATGCATTGTAATCCCTTGCCAGATTGAGGTGTACAACTCAATCAACTTTCTAGATTCTACAAAGACATTCTAACAATCCATATAAGATCAAAGATATTTGAATTCCCCATATCTCTCCCCATAACCTTGGAAAAAAGGTAGAGTCCACTAGCTAAGTCCACCGTGGATGTTTCTATGAAGTGAATCTGCCAATTACAGACCCATCTTAGGTATACATCTCATGGTGTTAATCTTAGGGTAACAACCCATCATATCACGATGGTATTATGCTTCTCTTATCATTTACCATTCCATATCAGACCATCGGCCTTTACTGAGTTCTAAACAAAATTTAAAGCTGAGAGGGTATATAAAGCCCAAGCATCCCCATACGTTCACTAATATATGGCATTGATCATTTTCTCATAATTTAGGTTTATAAAATATTAACTCATTTCACTATCCCCCCTTACAACCAATAGGGATAGATCTATGGACTCAGGGCTCTACAAGCTTATGTTACTCTTTATTAGTTACGTTCACTACTCCACAACTATATCAAAAAAACTATACATAAATCAACTATAGGAAGTAAATGATTATATTGTTGCTACTTTAGAAGGTGTAGAACACAGTTATCAAAATTCAACTTCTCAAATAGGTTATATAATCATGCCCCTAAACACATAGAGGTCTACATAGAACATATCCTTTAAAGAGTATTGAAAGCATGAACGTTATGCTACAATCATATCCTATCAAGAGGTTCATATTAAACTATCAGTGATTACTCCTCTCCAAGGTACTCATGACTAGAGAATTCTATATAAGTAGAAAACATCATTTCTCCATGTAGAGATTGATTTCACATACCTTTAGTAGCATAATAGTAAGACAAAAAAATGTATAAACATTTATAGAGAACTTCTCCTAAATGAAAAACATGTAGATCACACCCTACACACATGTAAGTTATCATTACACATAAATGTGACATCCTTTAAACTCAATTTATTCATGGGGAGATGAAACTATTCATGGAAATTACACATACCACGCTTTTGATATAAGGAGACTACTTTTGAGACTTAACTACAACATGCAACTTCTTTCCTTACAATAAAAGGTTAAGGATGCATAAATATAACACCTTTTAACAATATTAGGGAATATTACAACAACGTTTTATTTTTGACCTATAATGTTGGTAATGGATGCATCAAAGGTTATATCACTCGCTTGATGATAGTGAAAATGTCCACTAGTAAAGAGCCACATGGAAACTTTGAGCTTCAAGACAAACTCCAAATCCAACAAAAAACTCTCCAAGATCTGAGCTCCTCCTCGTTAGGCTCCCAAAAGATGTTGATCCACAATCTAAGGCAAATAGAATAAGGGTGGAGAATAGGAAATAGGGCGTAAGACTGAATAATATAAACCCTAGAGAAAACCACCCCAAAAATGATCTTGGAAGGAATAAGGTGGTAGACCATCAAGAACACAAGGGTAATAGTTACACATAGATGGATCTAGACTCAAAAGACACCAAGGAGCATGTAGATCATCAAAAGACAAGGAGATGAAGGTAAACATCATCACTAGAAATGATTGATGACTGAATCCTCATTGGTAGACGTCAATCGATGACATCCGGTTTAACATCGATATTTTGGGGATCAACTTGTAAAAGTGAGAGAAAGAAAGGAAAGACAAGGAGGGGTATTTATAGCCCCGGAGGAGAGAAAAAAGGTAGCCAAAGATATCCCACTATTAGTCAGTAAACTCACCCTTTGTTAGTTTGTTGTTTCAACGATATATGACCCTTGATTTTCACTGATGCCTGGTATCCAAACCTCCGTTGGAAGACCACTTTGTCAAACCATCAATACGTGCATGCAAGAATATTAACAGTAGATGTCATCGGTACAAGATCTCAAAACCATCAATAGACATCTAGTAGGATCTTTATAAGTAGACCAGATCAACAAACCATCAATACCAGGCACACGATCTCCACCACTACTTATCCACCACCTGCTTCATCCATACTTAACCTATGAAAGCATAGAAGGTCAAAAGACATGGTATTTCCATCCGTCTTCTACTGATGGGAAGGTATAGCCATCTCGTTGGTCCTCAACAGATGATAAACAAGACATGCTACCATGGGTCCTCTACCAATGTAAAAGAAGAAAAATTCCATCATTTCTCCAACTGATGGAAGGGAAGAAGGCTTGATTAGATCATCTAAGTGCATCCAACCAAGTCTAGGGAAAAGAGAGAAAACATGAGACAAATTTACAAGGAAAACCCTCAAACAAGACTCTTACTATTAGAACACTTAAACAACCATATCATCAAGCATTCAAACATATGGTTAAGGTAACAAAATAGGTTTATGAGTTCATCCAAGTTAGGTGTCTTCTAGATATAAACTCCTAATGAGTATTTTTCCTTAAAATCCTAGGAAAACAAAATTGTCTACTTCTTACACATTTCCTCCTCAAGATCCCATGTTAGCCTTCTTCACTCCTCCATGGTGAGAAAACAATTTCATTAACACGAAATCCTTCTTTGTCAACTTCTACACTCGTTTGTTGAAGATATACTCTGGACCTTCCAAAAAAGACATAGCATCCTCAAGTTGTACTTCAACTGGTTGGAATCTCATCTCTATACCTGAATGACACCTCCTTTGCATGGACATGCGAAACATATTATGTAGTCAGTTCCTTTTAGGTGGTAGCTCCAACTTATATGATACCTTCCCAACATGGCATATACTAGGGTAAGGCCCCATAAACCTAGGTGCCAGCTTTCCTTGCTGTCTAAATCTCAAAAGTTTCACTTCCAAGGCAACACATTGAGGTAGACCTTTTCTCCCACATGGAATTTCAATAGCATATAATGATTATTTGTATATGATTTTTGTCTATTCTGAGCGGCTTTCAGTTAGTATATGATCACCTTGATCTGTTCTATTGTCTATTGGACTTACCCGGGATACAATGGTTGATACTCACCTCTTTCATACCAACATAGATGTTATATCCTCAAATTTGATAAAAAAAATTGAAGAATATAAATGAATTGATTTATAATTTCCTCAATGGTATTATTGGTGGAATAATAAACTTGATCACCTTTATGGCATGGGTGCTTGCGTCACAAGTTAAATAAGAGGAATTCATACATGGAAAGATATTCAATGTAATCCTTTTAACAATTATGTATATGTGTAACCATGTGTGATTTATGTTAATCAAGAGAAAGAAAAGATTAGGAGAGGAAGTAGAATCTTTCCTAGTCGAAGTTGAATGATTGAATATAAGAGAAATAATCTTAGGAAAAGGAAACAATTATGTGTTAGACATAATGTTAAGAATAAAGAAAGAAGGGATTGTCCACCTTTTTCTTGGAAGCCAAATAAAGGAACAATATGTAAGTTTCCTAAAAGAAATAGGAACCATAGTTTAAAGAAAAGGAGAAGTCTGGTATACAAAGGATAACCTACGGACTCCCATTATCAAGTATAATTGGAAAAGGACTTGATGAGTTTCCATGCAGGGAGAATTTTTGATAAAGGAAATATAATGGGCCTTATCTAATCCCTTCCAATATACGTTCCTTACCACTTTTGGAAGGGAGTATCTTGCCATGTTTGGAGGAGGGAACAAAGGAAGATACGAGGAGGCCATATGTATATTACATGCCAACTGACCCTGCACCCTCATCCCTCCTCGTGATCTTGCGATGATCAACACACCGCAGACTTCTCCTCAAGGTTGTTGTGGTCGTACAATTGATCAACAAGGACGGGGACTAGATCAATGAGGATAGCGACAGACATCACAACTTGGAAGAGAACGAAGCCTCTGCCACGACACCTTGGTACCTCAGGGGATCACCATAGTTGGCCGTCGCGGCCGTATCGGCAGTGTGCACGCTGCAGCAAAGGCGGAAAAGAATCCCTCCGCAAAGGGGGTTGGTAATGGCATCCAACGCTTGCGAGAGAAGAGCAAGGGGTTTCCCTACGATAGGTGGAAGGCGAACGCGGTCCAATGTAGGGTAAGTCCTGTGGGCTCCTTTGAGAAGCCCAGCCCCATCCCGGCCATCGTAGGACACGAAATCTGTGTCTCCTTCGTCGGAGACTCGTGCCAATGATTCAAGGTGTTGGACGGCACGTGGAGGAGGAGAATGGAGAGTTAGGCTTTCCTGCGACATGAGGGTCGGTGAGCACCTTCGAGGGCGCAGCGGAAGAAGGCCCAGCACTGGAGGTGGATCTGCCACAGATCAGGTGAGTAAGCCACTGGAGTAGTGGAGAAGGGAGGCTGCGCCGCTGGTGGTGGCCGAAGGGGTAGAGGAGTCGCGGCCGCTGAGTTGCTTGTATGGTGTCCGCAGTGGTCGGAGTTGGGGTCATGGTGGAAGTCACAACCCGACCGCCGTCCGGCTGTCTGCGGCGTACGCGCACGTTCGACGCAAGGAGGAAGAAAAGGAAAGGGGCAAATGACACACATGCCCCCACGTGCTTGTTCAAGACCCAAGGGCCGATGTGGTCTTTCCCTCAATTTCTGAGCCAATTTTTTGGTGAGTTAACACATTAGTATTAATGCCAACGTGGCAATGTTCTATTGGTTAGAAACATGATAACTTGAAATAATTCTAGAAATAAATCAGTAACTCGGATGGAGACATGCTATATATGAAAATTGCTTAGAAAAATGAGAAGAATCCAAAGAAAATATAATCCGAGTCTAATTAAGCTTCATGTTCCAAAAGTATATACAATACATGTCCTAATGTGTTTAATGAAAAGGAAGACCTAGTTTTGTTTAATATGATGCTTAATTGGGTAATATTGTTATGTTGGGTTAATACATGATCTAGACATATATAATGAGGAAATCCTTGATAATGATGAATAGTTGACGATTCTAGATTAATCATCTTATTCACGATGATTTAAGGTTTTAAAACCAATGTCGACATCTTGCTATGATCTAATGTTGATAATGTGATCTAGGTATAATAAATAGTCTAATATGCCTAAGATGATGAATATGGTTTAACCTAATATGCGTAATTGGATTTGTAATCTTAGAAACCATGACATTAGGGTTTGTAACCCTAATCCCTAGTCCAAACGTATGATAACCCTAAACCCTGGTTTAGGAACACATCTAGATCTGATTAATGTAATGTGAATACATGGTGACACATCTATAGTATGTATATTTCAGATTGAATATGTTGTTGCTTTGATGTTCGGATGCACTCTTAAAGTACATGTTAGTTTCTTCATGGTTTCTACAATAGCATAAGGTACATGGTTACACTTATGAATACATGTATCGAATTCTGAGTTTTGTCAAGGTTTCTTGATGGGATTGTATGAAATATAAGTTGTTTGCTTATTTATTTACTTATTATAAGTTATAAAGTTCCTATGAGTATCATGTAAAGTAAATAACAATATTCTTAACCCTGGGTTAGAGGGATCTTAAGGGTAATGCACACGAGTCCCGGAGGGACATTGATTACACCTGAGGTAGTAGACAAGATATGGGTTAGAATATGAAAACAAGTTTATGTTATTATATGCAAGATAAAGATGTTTGTTTATATGTGTACTTGTGATTATTGTTTGAACCCACGTACCAGTATAGAAATATACTGATCGTGTGTTTGTTTGTCGACATTTTAGGTATTAGGTATACTTGATTCGTGGACATGAGGTTACAAATTAAAGATGTTGAAGATACTAAAGTTATTCGTGAAGGTTTAAATGTAATGTTATATCATCATACATGTACAAGTTAACTCTTTCTAAAATTTATGTAACTCCTTAGATGAGATTTTTATGTAAACATGTAAATATTTGTTAATTAATGGAAATTGTTTACTATTCTGTATTGTTTCTTGAATCTGATCCTGGAATTTTTGAGTAATGATTCACGACTTTAAGGTCTTTTAGACACTCAAAAGTGTGGGTCGTTGCATTTGGTATTAGAACCCAGATTCATCATCTAATACTTAATAGTTTACAATTTCATAACATTCTTAGAAATTAAAGAGAAAACGTTAGTAACACATAATGTATCTTTTAGGTTTCTCACACTACTATAGAACCTACCTTTAGTGTCGGTTATTTATGGCCTTTAGTGTCGGTTTCCGAGCGACGCCTATGTGGGCGACACTAAAAGGTCACCCATTACGCGTCGGTTCCAGAACCGACATCCAAACTCTTCCCGCGCGACCGAAAACACGCCATCAGGGGACTATAGGCGTCGGTTATTAGATAAGAAACCGACGCCCAAACCCTTCGCGCCACAGAAAGGGAGCCATCTTGTGCGCTATCAGTGTCGGTTATAAGCCAACAACCGATGAAATATGTCTTCGTGCCAAAAGAATATCTGTCGGTTACATTTAAATAACCGACACTGTAAAGTTATGTGTCGGTTGTTTACAATTACCGACGCCTGCTATTGGTGCCAGCTTGGGCACTATCAATGTCAGTTTGTATTAAGAAACCGACACCATATATGTTCGCGCCACAGGAAATAGGCGCCGGTTATATCTAAATAACCGACGCCTATTGTTTTTTTTTTACAGACCTACAGACCTGCTGTGGCTGGTCGCAGGATGAGAAACCTGCAGTTCAGTTAACTGAACTGTAGGTTTTACGACATCCATTGATATCAGCCAACAACAGGCCACAAACCTGCAAATTTAACAACAAAAATATTCACACATGCATTTAGCAATACAACCTGCAGTTCCATTTTATTTTCACACATTTTGAAACATTCATGTAGCTAGGAATCTGTAGTTCCATTCATTCACATTCACACATGTAGAAACATTCATATAGTAACCAACACTTTCATTCATTTTCACTCAGACACATGTAGAAACATCTAGACATGTAGAAACATTCCCACATATTATAATTCAAAAATTCATTTACAAAATCCCCACTATTTGTATGGTTGTTGCCCATTCTTCTCTTACTTCATTTAATTCTCCCATCGTATAGGGAGCATGTACATCTGGTAAGTCCGTTCCTGTAGTGGGGTCAGCTTTAAACACCTGTAAAGAGAATGATGTATATATATAATTAATGAGCTATAAATAAGATTGATATATTTCATATTATCTAATGAGACTATATAATACCTGAGCAATACAATCGATGTCCATACAACATGACAGACTAACACATATATAGTACATAACACGAGCAGCGTCGAATTTATATACAACACTAGCTTAGTACATATATAGTGGGACTTATAAGGTGACGATCCCACCTAGTAAAACAGGTTACCGACAACTACATGTTACGACTGGGAGGTCGTGATTCAGCAACAGTATGCATTAGCAGGAGGACAAACAGATCACCATATGTTTGTCCTCATATGGTGATCTATTTGTCCTCCTGCTAATGCATACATTGCTGAATCACGACCTCCCAGTCGTAACATGTAGTCGGTAACCTGTTTTAGCAGGTGGTATCGTCACCTTAGTCCACTATATATGTACTAAGTTAGTGTTGTATGTAAATTCGGAGCTGCTGTTGTTATGCACTATATATGTGTTAGTCTGTCATGTTGTTATATGAATATTAACCACTTGTGCGTGCTGCACTTCATTGGGGCTTCTTCCTGCATATCCTGCATAGCTATGTCATGTCCGTCCTGCATAGCCTTCTTCCTATATTTATTTTTCAAAGAGAATACAAACAAAAATTATTAGTGTAGAGTTAGTGAAATACTGATCAATGTCTAGAATTGGAATAGATCAAGAACCTACTCTCAGCATCGCGTATGTAATCTCGGGTGAGATTGGTCTTATAGTTCTTTATCACCCTCCCACAATGTTTAGCATTTGTATTAACTAGAAGATATCAGAAAATGATATTGATATTAAAAAAGTAAACATTTAGCTTCAATAAAAAAATATAAACATGCATGCCTCTAAAATTGTGATCTTTTATCAATTAACAATCCTTCATTGTGATCTCCGCGCACATATAAGTCATCATTAGCTTCAATATTTTCTGGAGTTGGCAACCCAACTGAGAATGGATTGGAGTCATCATATTTATCATAGTACTCTTCTTCATCTATAGGATCTTCAATGAACTGTCTTTTACCATGAAGAACAACCGACCATTTATCATTTGCAAGGTCATCGATATAAAATACTTGTTTCGCCTGTGATGCCAATATGAATGGTTCAGCCTTCTCGCCAATCTTTTCAAAGTTCACTAAAGTGAAACCCAATTCATCCACTATAACTCTTTTGGTGTTATCAACCCAATTACATTTGAAGAGCGGAATTCTGAAATCTATGTAGTCAAATTCCCATATCTCTTCAATGACACCGTAATATGACATTTTAGCTTCACGTGGACTCTTATCCTTTATACTTGCAAAAAACATAGTCGATGCTTGAAGGGTGACCCCACTGTTTTGGACGACACTCTTATCATCTTGGCGCTTTGTGTAATATGTGAATCCATTAATGTCATACCCTTCATAAGACATAATAGTCAACTTTGGTTTAAAGGCGAGGCATTTGATAGTTTCAGTAATATCATCTGGTGTTTGAGATAGTTGATGTAAGACTTTATCTTCAAACCACTTAATAAAAGTCTTGTTATGCTCTCTAGTAAGCCACATTGTATTGTCTCGAGGATATTGTCTTTTGATGAAATTGGTATGTTCCTCGATATAAACGTTCACTTCATCCATGTTGTGTAAAATATACAAATGACCTTGTTCCAACTTCTCACGGCTGATTACTTTCACACATGATCCCAAAATTCCTTTGCCAAATAGCTCGTCAATATTCTTGTCATTATCAGGAGTGTCATTACCACTTAGAAAGTCATTGCAGAAATCCATAACCTCTCTCGCCACATAACCTTCAATAATACTCCCTTCAGGCCGATAACGGTTTTGAACATCACCTTTAGAAACGCTCATGTATCGTTCAAAGGGATACATCCAATGCAAGAAAACCAGGCCCAAGATTTTCACTTCCCTAGTCAAGTGGACAACAAGATGTACCATGATATCAAAGAATAAAGGAGGGAAATACATCTCAAGCTGACATAGGGTAACAACCACTTCTCTTTGCAAATTATCGAGAGTCTCAGGTCAATAACTTTGCTGCAGAGACTGTTGAAAAAGAAACAAAGTCTGGTGATTGCAAACCTTACATGCTTCGGCAATATAGATCGAATTGCCACGGGCAATATTTGTTGCATTAGAGTGTGACAATCATGAGATTTAAGTCCTATCAACTTCAGATCTTTCATTGATACCAATCTACAGATGTTGGATGAGTAACCATTTGGCACCTTAACATTTATCAAGCATTCACAAAAAGCTTTCTTCTCTTTTCTAGACAACGTGTAACATGCGGGAGGTAAGTATGTTCTTTTACTACCCATTTCACGTATTTCTATTAATTCTGACCTTATTCCCATTTCACATAGGTCCAGTCTGGATTTTATCCCATCTTTAGTCTTACCTGGTATATTTAACAGAGTACCAATGATGCTATCACAGACATTTTTCTCAACGTGCATTACATCGATACAATGTCTGACTGTCAAAGAACTCCAATAAAGAAGATCCCAAAATATTGACTTCTTCTTGAATGAAGAATTGTCACTCCGTGTAGTACCTTGTGATCTCTTACCAAATTCATTGACAAAGTCTTTTATTCTTTCATAAACAACCTCCCCTGGTATGGTTTAGGTGCACTACGTTCCTCATTCAATCCATTGAATGCTTTGCGCTTCCTACGATACGGATGGAATTTTGGAAGAAACCTTCGATGAACGAGATATACATTCTTACCGCCATGTTTTAGTCTTGTTGAATCAGTGTTATCTTCACATATAGGACACGCTTTAGCTCCTTTGACACTATATCCAGACAAATTCCCATATGCTAGAAAGTCATTAATAGTGCAAAACAACATAGCATGCAAACGAAATGTCTCTCTTCATGAAGCATCATAGGTCATCACACCTTCACCCCAGAGTTTCTTTAAGTCATCAATCAGAGGTTCAAGATAAACATCGATGTCATTTCCAGGTTGTTTAGGGCCCGATATCAACAACGACAGCATTACGTACTTATTTTTCATACACAGCCAGGGAGGAAGATTGTATATAACAAGCATGACTGGCCAAGTGCTATGTTGGCTGCTCAATGTCCCGTACGGATTCATCACGTCTGTACAAAGCCCAAGTCTTAGAATCCTGACTTCTTCACCAAATTCAGGGTACAATACATCAATCTTCTTCCACTGTGGGGAATCAGACGCATGTCGTAGGATCCCATCATTAATTTTCTTAACATCTGCATGCCACCTCAAATTCTTTGCATCTATTGGATTGGCAAACAAGCGTTGAAACCGTGATATTATAGGTAGATACCACATCACCTTGGCAGGAGAACCAGTTTTGGACTCCCCCGAAGTCGTCAATTTATACCGTGACGCACCACATTTTGGACAATCTTTCAAATCTGCATAGTCCTTTTGAAATAATACACAATCATTAGGGCATGCATGTATCTTCTTGGCATCCATTCCCATTGGGCACAACAATTTCTTTACCTGGTATGTTGAGATTGGCAGCTCATTTCCTTCAGGAAGCATTTCTTTCAACAAAGACAGCAATGACGTGAAGCTTTTGTCGCTCCATCTATTGTTAGCTTTCAACTTATACAATCTCAACACAGCGTTAAGCTTCGTAAACTTAGTACAACCTGTGTATAACGGCATCTCAGCATCATGCACAATGTTTCTAAAAATGGGAGGTGGATCGGTGTGCTCTACCCCACAACTATCCAGCATCACATCAACGATGTCTACTAGAACTGGTTCATTCACATCTACGTCATCGTAGGCAATTTCTTCTTCCATACAAGAACTGCTATCGAAATCCACTGGTTTTGGGTTTGAAATCTCTCCATGCCAGTGCCATTCTGTATAGCCTTGTATAATCCCATTGCACATGACATGAGTCATGATTTCGTCACCAGTGTTGACTTTCAAGTTGTTACCGCAATGTCTACATGGACAGTAGAACCTATCTCCAGGTTGTTTCCTATGTTCCTCGGCAAATTTAATGAACTGGTGAAGACCAGAAATAAACTCTGGGGTGCAGCGATTGCGAATGGACATCCATGATCTATCCATTCTATGATCAAAGAGAAAACAAGTATATATTAGGACAAGATTAGGGTCTAGGGTTAACAAATACATGTGATGTCATTATTATATATAATAAATGTGTACCACCTATCCATTCTTGAACACCTAATCTCACTAGTAAGTGTATAATGTGTATTGGGTTTTCAAGAAAATTTCGGCAGCATTTCCCCGCTATTTTCCAAGTACATATGTACTTAGAGAACAAATGGGGAAATGCTGCCAAAATTTTCTTGAAAACCCAATACACATTATACACTTACATCCTAAGTGAGATTAGGTGTTCAAGAACAGTCCCAAACCGGGGACTATCCAAGATTTACTCCTAATGAGTAAATCTTGGACGGGTTTCTAGGCCAACAAATAATGTATTGTCATTCTTATACCTAAAATCCTAGTTCTTCAATTTAGGGTGATTATTGATGTCTTTAAAAGCATGATTGGTAATTTAGGGAAAAGTTCATCATTTACATTCTAAGCATGTCACATGTGTGCATTACAGTTCATCATTAAGAAAGATATAAGCAAGTATGTCATATTAAATAGACTAAACAATATGAGAAAATAGTAGTGTAATCATGAAAATGGGAACATTCATGGGAACACACACTTCAGTTATAAGCATTCATGTAGCAACTTTCAGTTCCATTCATGGGAACACACACTTCAGTTATAACAATAACTAAACAAAGGGGTTGGTGTACCCTTAAACATGCGCATAATTAAAAAAACTATTACTACAGACAAGTCTAGATAGATAGACAACTAAATACTACACCAACATGGTCCCACATGCATCAGTAACTTCTTTTTGATGATGAAGCTGTGTCACGAAGCTCCTCACTGTATTTAGACGAATCTGAACTGACAGGGGCCTCAGATTCAGATTTTTCCGAGCTGATATGCGACGTCGTGCGCTCATACCGCAGAAGATGATCGGGGGTCTCGCAGTTGCTGTTGGTTATCCAAACTTTGATGGAATTATCGCCAACTGGACGGAGAAAAAGCTTGTTCCAACGGACCACATGCAGCTCTCCAATCCAATCACGCCAACCGGATTTTGATACAAGATTTCCTGCCAAATCATACTCAACCTCGATAACATGTGAATAATTACCAAAAGTTAGGGTCACTTTACCAGGCATGTAGTGTCTTCCTTTTAGAAAACACCAATGTTTGGGTATGAACAATTGGTTTAAGGAACGATCATCTAGGATGATGTACAATTGTTCTTCATTAGGGAACATTAACATTGACATAGAGGCCCAGTTCATAGTGACTGTTATGGGTGGATAGAGACTGCGCGCACAATATTAGTATTAACAAAGTGTAAGTACATATAACGATGTTATATATTTTCAGAAAAAGTTGTATAACATCAGTTAACCTTTTATTTCTTGTCATAACCAACTTTATTGTGGTAGACATGATAGCTTGAAAAGAAGTCTACAAATGTACTTAGAGAACAAATGAGGAAATGCTCCTAATGAGTAAATCTTGGACGGGTTTCTAGGTGCTTACTAAAATAGAACCATTATATGGAACTAATCCTACATTATACACATACTTTTCCTGAGTAAGATAATGTGCACTTCATGGAATTATTAAGATATGAATATATATAAGTTGTTTCTACCTACTTTGATGGGATTTTATAGCATTCGAGTCTTCCATTTATAACATTAAGATATGAATATATGTAAGAATCCCATTTGATACACACGATTGAGAATCTTTCACGATACTAGGAAAATACACTAACTAGATATTCATTGAGGTGTTAGACATCAATATGTGTATGAGCCCTAATTAAAACTGATTCTCATAAGAAGTAAATAAATTAAAAAAAAATGTCCAGCAGCAGGGCGGCACCTTGAGGGAAGACGAGCAGAGGAAGAAGAAGAAGGCAGGGCGGGCACCTTGAGGGAAGAGGAGCAGCGGCCGAGGCAAAGTCCTAGCAGCTTTCGGCGGCGAAGAGAGGAGCGGCGGAGAGGGCGGCGAGGCTAGGAGACCTAGCTGCTACCAGCGAAAGTGGAGAAGAGGCCGGCGGGCGGAGAAGAGGCCGGAGGGAGGAGAAGAGGCCGACGGCGGAGGAGAGGCTGGCAGGCGGAGAGGGAGGCCGGTGGGCGGGCGGAGAGGGAGGCCGACTGCTTCTCGCTCGACGGTGACGAGCGGCGAGCACGGATGAAGGAGCGGTGGAGGCGGCGGAAGGAAGCAAGGGAAATCGCCGGAGCTAGGGAAATCGGGAACGAAATAGGGAAATGGGAAGAATCGTTCGGGCAGGGTGAGCTATTAAGTTGAAAATACGTGTTGGTTCTTTAAAAAACCGACAACTAAACCAACAGTGTCGGTTCTTTGCCACAAACCGACAACTATACTAGATTATAGTCGTCAGTTTTTGATTAAACGACAACCGACAATTATTCCTATCTCACGAATACCCTTTAGTCGTCGGTTATTTAGTTACGAACCGACGCAATATGTAAAATATTAGAGCCAATTTTTTTGCTGGAATTTTGGGTTTGGCGGTTGATTTTAGGTGTCGGTTTTTTATTAATTAACCGACACTTAATAAAAGCGGTACCCGTGTCTGGTCGACCTTCACGGATTGGATGTCGGTTTCTGTTCCAAACCGACACAGTAGGGTTTATGTGTCGGTTTTTGTATACAACCGACACCTTGAAAAGTGACTTTATAAGCCATTTCTGTAGTAGTGTCATTTCACATTTTCATCTACTTCTCATCTCTTTGCTTAAAAGCCTTGAAAAGGAATTTTTAATTATAGAAGTAAAATTTGAAAAGATGTAACCTTTTGTGTAGGTCCCTCTAGAGAGGGTAGACACTAGAAAATACATGTATGGGTAAGCCCTTTCTTAGAGAAAGGACTTGGTTTAGGGTATGAAAACTCTAGTGGGTCAAAGGATATGGAACTCTGAGAGATAGATTATAATCCCTAACCCTAAAACCTTAATCTTAAATCTTGAACATGGTGTGATGGTATGGGACACCACCCATATGAAACTTGAAATCAGGAATAAGAAAGATAAAGGGATCGGTTTAGGTAACCCAGTCTCCCATGCATGTGTGCACGGGGAGCATAACACTTATGTAAGAGGTCTTAAGAAATATATGAACACTATATATATATATATATATATATATATATATATATATATATATATCTAAAAATAAAAGTTTGAATAAAACTTGATCAAGCCCCTTATGTTGTCTCTAGAAGTTTGGTGATGGTAGCCAAGCCCCTGGAGGGGAAGGCTGATGTAGCACCAACCCCCTGGAGGGGAATGTGACCCAAGTTCACTAAATGGATAGAAACCATGAGGGGGTATTCTAGAAATTGAGCAAACATGGGTTGATATGTTATAATGATAAAAGTTCTGCCTAATGAAAAAAAAGATATCTATGAAACCTTTAGGGTTAATGTGCCAGCCTGGGGTGGGTCAACCCAAGAGTGGGAAGATGATCTATGAGGGAGGCAAAACCTAGATCTTGGGATCATGTTGTAGCTAGAGATCCTAACCCCCTCCTATGAGCCAAGAAGGCACCCTAGGCTAGGACATTCCCTTAAAAGGTAAGTGAATAAACATATGTAAGTATTGAGATAACCTTAATCCTCACCTAGAGGGTTGAAGAGTTAAAGATATAAAGATGAAAGCACATACATTCCTTAAACCCAAGGATGTCATCTCTGAGTAACACAACTGGTCAAGCCTAGGATTAGGAAGACCAATAAGGCACCAAGCCTGTGGGCTCTGATCTCCAAAACCACGATATAAACTTAGCGGAAGCGATTCGATTAACAGCAGAATACGAAAATCACGAGAAATTAAAACTTTTTGAAAACGATATCTTAAAAACCTGAAACTCCTTTTATAAAAGTAAGATGAACTGTTTACATCTCTGATAAATCACTTCTCGAGTGATTATATACGTCATGATACAAAATCTCAAGATTCCAAAATTCTCAGATCAACAAACTCCTAGGACCTGATTGTACAGAGACGACATAAGACTATTCTGACTACAAGACTAGACCGCACAGTGTTTCCACCTGGAGTCACTGCTGCTCCTAAAATTGCTGTTGTTGCTGTTGTCCACCTGTAGAGACGTCCACCTAAAGGCAGAAATCTACGGGGTGAGACAATTTTAAATAATTGTCCCAGCGAGAGTTATAACTCTCTGCCAGAAACTTTGTTAAAAGCAATTAAAGGAAATATCATGAGCAGGTAATTTAGGTTACTCACAGCAGGTTTACTAACAAATGCTCATCTTTATTTAAGGAATATGAAGAACATGTATACTAATACTTGAACAGGATAAGTAATATAATATCAATCAATGTTCTTCGTAGTTCAACCTAAGCAGTTATGCTACGCGGTTGATTATGTTTTACAAACATCATTATGCCCTGCGGATATGAGGTATACCGCTCATGCTCCAACCGATCACTAGTAAGTCACATCGGTATCATACTAGGTCATCGAAAGAGCCGGATTCTCATGACCTTCAACTACCTCAGTCAGAATGAGGATAAACATGCAAGACATCTAGTGTCTCTACTACTATAGCTTACCAGGGTATTCTGGTACTTCGCTATTAGAGTCACAGTGGCATTCTGTACTCTCTTCGCCATCGAAATATTTCTTGTTTATCTCTCATCGATGCGGTATAAAAGTTTTCCTCGGGAGATTAGTGTTACATCACCCCGGCATAAACACATAGTGAAGGATTGATAGATTAAGATACATCTAAATCAATTCCTATACTAGGATGTAAGGTTTTACACATCCATATACCCCACATACTCAAAAGTATGTGCTCCAGGAGTTCCCTTAGGAAAACCTGTTTCACCATCATATAACTTTTGACTATGATGGATCTATGATCAGGGCTCTACATGGTATGATTATACTTGATTAGTTAGGTACAATTTAGTATTCTTTTATCATCATACAAGTTCTCAAACATTAATCATTAACATAGCAGCTATGAAGGAAGAATACTAAATGTAACAAGCCTAACTCTCATAAATTATCATTTCTCAATACTCTCATCACAAGTCATCTCTTAAAGCATGACCTTGATGGTATTCATGGCTCTCACCGCCTATCAATCTCATAAGATGCTATTAACAAGGCATCAGGATATATGTCACTATTCATAAAGCTAACAACATGCTTTTAATGAATATAGTATCATCATCCATACCTGGATATGATTATCCTCATATAGGAACCTGCATGATTAAATCAACTGATAACAATAAATAACTCATTTAAAGAAGTTGTATCTCCCTGCTCATACAAGAGCTAGGTTTCCCTGATTTTCATCAATTAGGGTTTACTATTCATAATACATGTCATCACCCTAGAATTAGGGTTTACTATTCACCTATTGGTGAATTGATCTCATAACATCATCATGTATGAGAAAAATCATCATTAAAGTCCTCCGATAAGATTAAGATTCATCAATTATCATATTTAGGGTTTCCATGATCTCTTCTGGTGGATCATACCCTAATCATGCACATTCATGTATATTGAAGGTATTTTACTTGAGTTTCCATCATAATTGGTACTTTCTCTCTCCTCTTACTAGTAGATGGTGATTACACAACTCTAGATTTGGTTGGATTAAGTCCTCTTTGATTAACATAGACCAAATCACCACTATTGAGTGATTAGGGTTTGGTTGGGACAAAGTATCACTCAATTGAATCTTTCAAGGGCATTTTGGTAAATTACCCTTTTATCATCATCATGGGTCACTTCATTAGTCACTTAGTTCCTTAATGTCTTAAGTTACCATTATGGTTTAGATTGGATCATTATTGAACCATTTATACCTTCAAGTGGTTAAGTATAAACATCCTTGAAAGTCTTCAATTAGGTTAGGGTTTAACCTTCAACCTTCAACTCATTTAAACCTTAAACGGGTGTGGACCCACTTGACCTTAAACGGTTGTGGACCCATTTGAGTCCAAACGGGTGTGGACCCATTTGAGTCCAAACGGGTGTGGACCCATTTGAGTCCAAACGGGTGTGGACCCATTTGAGTCCAAATGAGTGTGGACCCGTTTGGACCTAAACGAGTGTGAACCCGTTTGGCTCTAAACGAGTGTAGACTCATTTGGGTCTAAACGAGTGTGGACTCATTTGGCTCTAAACGAGTGTGGACTCGTTTGGGTCTAAACGAGTGTGGACTCGTTTGGGTCTAAACCGTATGAACATGAAACTTGATACAAAGGTCATGATTGAAAAGGATTTCTTAAGTTGAAGCCTTCAATTGGCCCAAGACATGTTAACCACTTACAAATTGAGTCAAATCAGATGAGCCTCAACCAATTGGGCACCAATTTGACCTTCAATTGAAAGCCAATTATGGTTAAGTTTAACTCAATTAAGGTTTCCAATCGGCTACTCATCAATTTTCAACAATGTGAATCAAAACAAGGTTGAACCTATCAATTGAACTCCAAATGGGCCCAAACGGTCTTGAGATCATTTGGATGATCTCCAAACGGTCTTGAGACCGTTTGCCCAAAGTTTGACCAAAAATTAAGTTGATTTGATAAGGATTGAGTCCTAATTAAATTACAAATCAGCACTTTTCATCAATTTATCAATATCTTGTAATTGGACCCTCCAACCATCACATTTCTTTAACCCTAGACCTTCAAACGGTCTTGGGGTGTCACTAAACGAGTGTGCGGTCGTTTTGATGAACCCCCAAATGGGTTTGAACTCGTTTGGGTCCTTCAACCCAACACTCATCACAATCTATATGAAAAATCAGCAAATTTAACCCGATGAGGGTTAGGGTGTTGAAATGCCTTCAACTCTTAATTGGTTAGGAATTAGATCATGATTCTTGGTAGAAATGAAATTCAATATATTATGAACAGGAATCCCAAACGGTCAATGCTTGGTCAACTCCTTCAAATGGGTTGGAACCCATTTGCCCAAAGATTCAAGTTAATCAGTTTAGAAAACAGCACTTAATTCAATTCAATTGCCTAATTGATTGACCTTCAACCTACGATTCCTTTGGAGTTAACCCCTCAAATTTGGTGGGTAATTATCCTACATAATTTTGAACAGAAATCCCAAACGGTCAATGCTTGGTCAACACCCTCAAACGGGTTGGAACCTGTTTGGCCAAACCGACCTATTGAACCCGTTTGGATTGAAACGAGTGTGAGATCGTTTGACCTATTGGTTCAAGATCGTTTAGTAAAGTTGGATAAGGACCAACATAGGTATTAACGCCTCTTGTCTTCAACCTTGAAACCAAGATCTGTTCTTCACGAAAAAGCTTGCAAGGGTGCAAAGAAGGATGGGGAAGAAGAAGAACTAACTATTATTTGCACGAATAAAAGTATGCATAACAAAGCAAAAAGGTTTAGAATTATAAAACCCGCCTTAAGGTCGTTCCTTGAGCTCTAAGATTCCAAGATTCAAGTCTTTAATGGTGTCTTGAGCTCCACAGGTCGGCCAAGGTCAATCTTTCAAGAAAAAGATGGGGATGGTCGGCTACAACAAGGAACCTGAGTAAGAAAACTAGCAATCCAACCTTGTAATACGATTTCCTCCATGAATCCAAGCTAGAAGATGGTGTTCTCTTACCTAGAACAGGTTGGTCATCCCCTTGAGCTCCAGAGCTTTTCCTTGGTTGGTTGAGAAATATGAGAAGTGAGGAAGTGAAAGGAATACGTTTGCTTGGTTTGGAAAGAAAGGTGCTTATATAGATTAGGCTGATTTTCACCATAAGGACCTCTAAAACTTTGAAATTCTCATCCAAGTCCTTTCTTATTGAAGGGATCGTCCAAACTCATCTAACCTTATGCAAAGCTCATGAAATATCAAGATCTAGGGGTAAAGAAAGACAACTTTCAACTAGGGTACATATGTACATAAGGGTCTCCTTACTTACATCTTGATGATTTAATTACAAAGGTGTTCCTTATTACATGATTATTCAAAGGAAGTGCCCCCTTCATCATTATTAGTTTAAATGATGTCAAAAGTCATAAAAGATGTTCAAGATGGTGTATTTTATAAGTTGCACCCCACATTTGGGTAAATTGCAATTTAATCCAAATTAGGGTTTTTTAAGCACAAGGATCATTCCACAAGCTGTATCTTGATGCCCAAGCTTGGGAAATCCATCTTACCTCATCATATTTACTCATATGATGTCTCATCATCAGAGGAACATCTTAACTTGTGAAATTTGCAAGTTAACCCCTTAACTGGGTAATTTGCACAAGGTCCCTGTATTACAAAACAATATTACAACATTATTCAAAAGGGACAGAAAAAGGAATATATGTTCCTTAGGAACTTAATTACATGACAAAAGATAATCGCAAGGATTTTATTACACATTTAGGCAAAACACCTAGGGTTAGTTCATAACCCAGGTCAGGGATGTTACAAATTATCCACCCCTTACAAGGATTTCGTCCCCGAAATTGATAAAACGTATTAAGAGAAAAGAGCAGGGTATTTCCTTCTCATCTCATCCTCTAGTTCCCAAGTGGCTTCTTCAACACCACGGTGGTTCCAGAGGACTTTCACAAGGCTTATATCTTTCTTCTTTAGCTTTTTAATTCTGTTATCAAGGATTGACACTGGTCCTTCCTCATAAGATATATCATCATTTAATTCTACCTCCATAGGTTGTAGAACTGACTCAGTATCGGGGTGACATTTCCTTAGCATAGAAATGTGAAACACAGGGTGTAACCTTTGTAACTCTGGTGGCAGCTCTAGTTTATAGGCTACTTTTCCAATTCGTTCAATGATTGGATAAGGCCCCATAAATCTAGGAGCTAACTTCCCTTTCCTTCCAAAACGAAGGACTCCTTTCCAAGGCGAGACCTTGAGATACACTCTGTCTCCAACCTGGAACTCTAAAGGTCTACGACGCTTGTCAGCATAAGATTTTTGCCTATCCTGTGCAGTCTTAATCTGTTGTTGTATTGCCTTAATCTTTTATGTAGTTTGCTGCACAAGATCAGGTCCTAACAACTGATGCTCACCAGTCTCATACCAACACAAGGGTGATCTACAACGTCTGCCATACAAGGCTTCATAAGGTGCCATATCAATACTATGCTGATAGCTATTGTTATAGGAAAACTCTATCAAGCTTAGGTGTAGATCCCAACTTCCGGTAAACTGGAGAACACATGCTCTCAACAGGTCTTCCAAGGTCTATATGGTTCTTTCCTACTGTCCATCAGTCTGTGGATGAAAGGCTGTACTAAACCTTAACTGGGTGCCTAGTGCCCTATGAAGCTGCTCCCAAAATCGACTTGTGAACTGAGGGCCTCTGTCAGAAACTATGGTGACAGGAACTCCATGGAAACACACTATCTCTTGAACATATAACCGGGATAACATTTCAGCAGAATAGGTTGTTTTGATAGGTAAGAAATGCGCTGTCTTAGTCAACCTTTCAACAACTACCCAAATGGAATCATGTCCTTTGTTTGTTCTAGGTAGACCAACAACAAAGTCCATGGTTACATGATCCCACTTCCACTGTGGTATGGGTAAAGGTTGCATTGTTCCTGCAGGCTTCTGGTGTTCAGCTTTAACTTGCTGACACACTGGACATCTCAGAACAAACTCAGCTACGTCCTTCTTCATCCCAGGCCACCAATACATATCTTTCAAGTTTCGATACATCTTGGTGATTCCTAGATGCATAGCATACATTGAAGAATGAGCTTCCTCCAGGACTAACTTCCTCAGGTTATCTACATCTCGTACTATCATCCTCCCATGATAGCATGCCACTTGATCATCTGATTCATGAAAACCTTCTCGCTTCTCATCACCATACCCAGATCTGATCTGCTGAACTGCAACATCAACTTGCTGTGCCTCCTTAATCTGCTCTCTTAGGGTGGGTTTAATATGCATCTCAGCCAACAACCCGACAATCCATGACACCTTCATCTGTACATTGTCTTGCCTTAAGGAGATAAGCATATCTCTCCTAGGGCATACTAAAGAGTTTAGTTGTGTCCTATCAGAAGTTGATGTTGCTGATTTCCTACTCAAGGCATCTGCAACTACATTGGCCTTTTCTGGATGGTAATCTATTGTACAATCGTAGTCCTTGATTAACTCCATCCAGCGACGTTGCCTCATGTTAAGTTCATGCTGAGAAAAGATATACTTAAGGTTCTTGTGATCTGTGAAAATATGGAAGGTTTCTCCGTAAAGACAGTGTCTCCAGATTTTCAAGGCATGAACCACATCAGCTAACTCTAAATCGTGTGTCGGATAATTCTCTTCGTGTTTCTTAAGCTGCCGGGAAGAAAAAGAAATCACTTGTTTATCCTGCATCAACACACACCTGAGTCCATTCTTGGAGGCATCACAGAAAATTATGTATCCTTGCCTTTCTCAGGTAGCACAAGCACAGGTGCACTTGTCAATCTCTTCTTCAGCAACTGGAAAGATTGCTGGCACTTATCACTCCAGACAAAAGGAATATCCTTCCGGGTTAACTTAGTCAAGGGTAAGGCTATAGAACTGAAGTTCTTCATGAACCTTCAGTAGTAGCCAGATAACCCTAGGAAACTTCGAATCTCCGTCGGTGTTTTCAGTTGTTCCCACTGTAGAATAGATTCTATCTTTTTAGGGTCAACACGAATACCCGAGGCAGATACCGCATGACCAAGGAAAGATACTTCTGGAAACCAAAACTCACACTTGCTAAACTTAGCGTATAGCTTATTTTCTCTTAGCAAGTTTAGAGCTTGACGAAGTTGTTGTTCATGCTGCTGTGCATCTCTACTATAGATCAGAATGTCATCTATGAAGACAACAACACACTGATCGAGGAAAGGTCAGAAGATTCTATTCATAAGTTCCATAAATGCAGCCGGTGCATTAGTTAGTCCAAATGACATAACTGTGAACTCATAGTGACCATACCTTGTCCTGAAAGCAGACTTGGGTATGTCACTGTCCTTAATACGAAGTTGATGATATCCTGACCTCAAGTCTATCTTCAAGAAGACGGTTGCACCACGCAACTGGTCAAAAAGATCATCAATTCTCGGTAGAGGATACTTATTCTTTATCGTTACTTTATTGAGTTGTCTATAATCAATGCACAACCGCATTGACCCATCTTTCTTTTTAACAAACAAAACCGGAGCACCCCACGGTGAAGTGCTCGGTCGGATAAAACCTTTCTCAAGCAACTCTTGAAGTTGTTTCTTGAGTTCTGCCATCTCAGCAGGCGCCATCCTATATGGTGTCTGGGCTATAGGTTTCGTATCTAAGATCAAATTGATTTCAAAATCAATTTCCCGAGGCGGTGGTATACCTGGAAGTTCTTCAGGAAACACGTCCTTGAATTCCCTGACTATAGGAACTTTAGCAGGGTTGGGACCTTCTTTGGTAACATCTACTACATGTGCCAGGAATGCATAGCATCCTTGCCTCATCAGCTTGTTAGCAACCATAGCTGACACAAGATAGGTGGGTAGAATCTTTCTCTCTCCTTGAAAGATCCATGTATTGCTCTCATCAGCAAACACAGCCTGCTTGGATTCACAATCCAAGACAACTCTATACCTTTCCAAGGTATCCATCCCCAGGATTATATTAAATCCTTGCATATCAAGTGGTATAAGATCCACTTGAATGCGATGATCAGAAAAGAAGAGGATGTAGGGAGAGCATACCTCTTGCAAAACAGCAGATCCTCTCAACGGAGTTTCAAGCAATAAGCTATCTGCCCTAGGTCTAACTGTCATATTGCAGTTATGAATCACTCTTTGAGTGACAAAAGAGTGCGTAGCACCCGAGTCGATCAAAACAGATACCACACATGATTTAGACATATCAGAATATAAAAGTTCCATCTGACCTGCCACAACCCGTGGATTGACTACTGCTTCTGGTGGGTTCATAGCATAGAACCTCACTGTCGCCTGGTGTTGAGGTGGTGCTGATGATCCAGCTTGAGATGCTTGTCCACGTCCTCGAGCTGCTCCTAGAGATTGCCTTCTCTGTGATCCTTGTTGATTCTGCCTCTAAGGCTGTGTCACACTGACAGGCCTAGACCTGCAGTCCTTCATCAAGTGTCCCACCTTCCCATAGTTGTAGCAGCTTCTTTCCAGTTGTTGTGGTCTGGGTGGTCCTGTGACTGACATTGATGCTGAACTGTGAGTCTCTTGTAGTGGTAAACCTCGTCCTCTACCTCTACTTGGGGACCATTGAGTCTGAGAACTCGATCTGGGTGGTGGAGGTGTAGGTGCAGAGAATCTAGGCTTCTTAAGGTCTCTAGATGAAGATCCCTGGAACTGTGGATATCTCTTTTTGGTTTGTCTTTTCTCGACTACGGATCTTTCTATCCTTCGGACTGACTCAACAAAGGAAGAGAATCTCTCCTGGTTTTCTAGTGCAGACACGGGAGTATTCATGTCGGCATTCAAACCCTTCTCAAACCTTCTAATCCTTTCTTCATCTGTGGTAGCCATATGCGGACAGAATCGCAATAACTCCATGAACTTAGCCTCATACTCACTAATGTTCATCATACCCTGTCTCAGTCTCTCAAACTGAGAGATCTTCTCGTCCAGGAAGGTCTTTGGAAAATATCTGCGGACAAATTCCCGACGAAAGTCTTCCCACGATATCTCTATTCCAGGCCTCTTCTGCTCTTCCATGGTCCACCAGTGACCAGCACTACCTTTGAGAAGATAGACAACATGTACAACCTTCTCACCTTCGGGGATGTTGAGGATTCTAAAAGCTTTCTCCAACTCGGTTAACCATAGATCGGCATCTGCAGGATCAGCTGTTCCAAAGTATTCAGTTGCTCCTACACGACGAAGTCACTCAAACGTCTTACCAATACCTTGTCCTTCAGGCTGGGCAGGTGCCCTAGGTGCAGGCATGGGCATCCTGTCGGTGATATGTGTCATGGCAGTCATAAACTGCCCAAACATAGTTTGAACAGCTGGGTTTCCCATGTCAGCTGGGTCAAACCGAGGTGGCTCCACAGGTGGCTCAGGTGCAGGTTGCTCTATTTCTAGGTTCCTTACACCTTCTCGAGGCGCAACAACACTGCTTTCGGCCTCGTACTCCTCCTGTGGTCCAGACATCCTTAATTATCTTCTTCTCCTGGGGAGCAGAAGACTCTATTAGATAAGAAAGAAGTACTAAGGATAGACTTGACATTCTAAGTCCTATGTCTCTGTAGACTCAGCGAACCTAGAGCTCTGATACCACTAATTGTGGGCTCTGATCTCCAAAACCATGATATAAACTTAGCGGAAGCGATTCGATTAACAGCGGAATATGAAAATCACGAGAAATTAAAACTTTTTGAAAATGAGATCTTAAAAACCTGAAACTCCTTTTATAAAAGTAAGATGAACTGTTTACATCTCTGATAAATCACTTCTCGAGTGATTATATACGTCATGATACAAAATCTCAAGATTCCAAAATTCTCAGATCAACAAACTCCTAGGACCTGAGTGTACAGAGACGACATAAGACTATTCTGACTACAAGACTAGACCGCACAGTGTTTCCACCTGGAGTCACTGCTGCTCCTAAAATTGCTGCTGTTGCTGTTGTCCACCTGCAGATTGGTTCCTTCGACCTCGACGTCCACCTAAAGGCAGAAATCTACGGGGTGAGACAATTTTAAATAATTGTCCCAGCAAGAGTTATAACTCTCCGCCAGAAACTTTGTTAAAAGCAATTAAAGGAAATATCATGAGCAGGTAATTTAGGTTACTCACAGCAGGTTTACTAACAAATTCTCATCTTTATTTAAGGAATATGAAGAACATGTATACTAATACTTGAACAGGATAAGCAATATAATATCAATCAATGTTCTTCGTAGTTCAACCTAAGCAGTTATGCTACGCGGTTGATTATGTTTTACAAACATCATTATGCCCTGCGGAGATGAGGTATACTGCTCATGCTCCAACCGATCACTAGTAAGTCGCATCGGTATCATACTAGGTCATCGAAAGAGCCGGATTCTCATGACCTTCAACTACCTCAGTCAGAATGAGGATAAACATGCAGGACATCTAGTGTCTCTACTACTATAGCTTACCAGGGTATTCTGGTACTTCGCTATTAGAGTCACAGTGGCATTATGTACTCTCTTCGCCATCGAAAGATTTCTTGTTTATCTCTCATCGATGCGGTATAAAAGTTTTCCTCGGGAGATTAGTGTTACATCACCCCGGCATAAACACATAGTGAAGGATTGATAGATTAAGATACATCTACATCAATTCCTACACTAGGATGTAAGGTTTTACACATCCATATACCCCACATACTCAAAAGTATGTGCTCCAGGAGTTCCCTTAGGAAAACCTGTTTCACCATCATATAACTTCTGACTATGATGGATCTATGATCAGGGCTCTACATGGTATGATTATACTTGATTAGTTAGGTACAATTTAGTATTCTTTTATCATCATACAAGTTCTCAAACATTAATCATTGACATAGAAGCTATGAAGGAAGAATACTAAATGTAACAAGCCTAACTCTCATCAATTATCATTTCTCAATACTCTCATCACAAGTCATCTCTTAAAGCATGACCTTGATGGTATTCATGGCTCTCACAACCTATCAATCTCATAAGATGCTATTAACAAGGCATCAGGATATATGTCACTATTCATAAAGCTAACAACATGCTTTTAATGAATATAGTATCATCATCCATACCTGGATATGATTATCCTCATATAGGAACCTGCATGATTAAATCAACTGATAACAATAAATAACTCATTTAAAGAAGTTGTATCTCCCTGCTCATACAATACCTAGGTTTCCCTGATTTTCATCAATTAGGGTTTACTATTCATAATACATGTCATCACCCTAGAATTAGGGTTTACTATTCACCTATTGGTGAATTGATCTCATAACATCACCATGTATGAGAAACATCATCATTAAAGTCCTCAGATAAGATTAAGATTCATCAATTATCATATTTAGGGTTTCCATGATCTCTTCTGGTGGATCATACCATAATCATGCACATTCATGTATATTGAAGGTATTTTACTTCAGTTTTCATCATAATTGGTACTTTCTCTCTCCTCTTACTAGTAGATGGTGATTACACCACTCTAGATTTGGTTGGATTAAGTCCTCTTTGATTAACATAGACCAAATCACCACTATTGAGTGATTAGGGTTTGGTTGGGACAAAGTATCACTCAATTGAATCTTTCAAGGGCATTTTGGTAAATTACCCTTTTATCATCATCATGGGTCACTTCATTAGTCACTTAGTTCCTTAATGTCTTAAGTTACCATTATGGTTTAGATTGGATCATTATTGAACCATTTATACCTTCAAGTGGTTAAGTATAAACATCCTTGAAAGTCTTCAATTAGGTTAGGGTTTAACCTTCAACCTTCAACTCATTTAAACCTTAAACGGGTGTGGACCCATTTGAGTCCAAACGGGTGTGGACCCATTTGAGTCCAAACGGGTGTGGACCCATTTGAGTCCAAACGGGTGTGGACCCATTTGAGTCCAAACGAGTGTGGACCCGTTTGGACCTAAACGAGTGTGAACCCGTTTGGCTCTAAACGAGTGTAGACTCATTTGGGTCTAAACGAGTGTGGACTCATTTGGGTCTAAACGAGTGTGGACTTGTTTGGGTCTAAACGAGTGTGGACTCATTTGGGTCTAAACGAGTGTGGACTCGTTTGGGTCTAAACCGCATGAACATGAAAGGTGATACAAAGGTCATGATTGAAAAGGATTTCTTAAGTTGAAGCCTTCAATTGGCCCAAGCCATGTTAACCACTTACAAATTGAGTCAAATCGGATGATCCTCAACCAATTGGGCACCAATTTGACCTTCAATTGAAATCCAATTATGGTTAAGTTTAACTCAATTAAGGTTTCCAATCGGCTACTCATCAATTTTCAACAATGTGAATCAAAACAAGGTGGAACCTATCAATTGAACTCCAAATGGGCCCAAACTTGGCCCAAACGGTCTTGAGATCGTTTGTATGATTTCCAAACGGTCTTGAGACCGTTTGCCCAAATTTTGACCAAAAATTAAGTTGATTTGATAAGGGTTGAGTCCTAATTAAATTACAAATCAGCACTTTTCATCAATTTATCAATATCTTGTAATTGGACCCTCAAACCATCACATTTCTTTAACTCTAGACCTTCAAACGGTCTTGGGGTGTCACTAAACGAGTGTGAGGTCGTTTGGATGAACCCCCAAACGGGTTTGAACTCGTTTGGGTCCTTCAACCCAACACTCATCACAATCTATATGAAAAATCAGCAAATTTAACCCGATTAGGGCTAGGGTGTTGAAATGCCTTCAACTCTTAATTGGTTAGGAATTAGATCATGATTATTGGTAGAAATGAAATTCAATATATTATGAACAGGAATCCCAAATGGTCAACGCTTGGTCAACTCCTTCAAATGGGTTGGAACCCGTTTGCCCAAAGATTCAAGTTAATCAATTTAGAAAACAACACTTAATTCAATTCAATTGCCTAATTGATTGACCTTCAATCTACGATTCCTTTGGAGTTAATCCCTCAAATTTGGTGGGTCATTAGCCTACATAATTGTGAACAGAAATACCAAACGGTCAATGCTTGGTAAATGCCCTCAAATGGGTTGGAACCCGTTTGGACAAACTGACCTATTGAACCCGTTTGGATTGAAACGAGTGTGAGATCGTTTGACCTATTGGTCCAAGATCGTTTAGTAAAGTTGGATAAGGACCAACATAGGTATTAACGCCCCATATATTAAACCTTGAAACCAAGGTCTGTTATTCATGAAAAAGCTTGCAAGGGTGCAAAGAAGGATGGGGAAGAAGAAGAACTAACTATTATTTGCACGAATAAAAGTATGCATAACAAAGCAAAAAGGTTTAGAATTATAAAACCCGCCTTAAGGTCGTTCCTTGAGCTCCAAGCTTCCAAGCTTCAAGTCTTTAATGGTGTCTTGAGCTCCACAGGTCGGCCAAGGTCAATCTTTCAAGAAAAAGATGGGGATGGTCGGCTACAACAAGGAACATGAGTAAGAAAACTAGCAATCCAACCTTGTAATACGATTTCCTCCATGAATCCAAGCTAGAAGATGGTGTTCTCAAGATCTAGGGGTAAAGAAAGCCAACTTTCAAACTAGGGACATATGTACATAAGGGTCTCCTTACTTACATCTTGATGATTTAATTACAAAGGTGCTCCTTATTACATGATTATTCAAAGGAAGTGCCCCCTTCATCATTATTAGTTTAAATGATGTCAAAAGTCATAAAAGATGTTCAAGATGGTGTATTTTATAAGTTGCACCCCACATTTGGGTAAATTGCACTTTAATCCAAATTAGGGTTTTTTAAGCACAAAGATCATTCCACAAGCTGTATCTTGGTGCCCAAGCTTGGGAAATCCATCTTACCTCATCATATTTACTCATATGATGTCTCATCATCAGAGGAACATCTTAACTTGTGAAATTTGCAAGTTAACCCCTTAACTGGGTAATTTGCACAAGGTCCCTGTATTACAAAACAATATTACAACATTATTCAAAAGGGACAGAAAAAGGAATATATGTTCCTTAGGAACTTAATTACATGCCAAAAGATAATCACAAGGATTTTATTACACATTTAGGCAAAACACCTAGGGTTAGTTCATAACCCAGGTCAGGGATGTTACAAAGCCCAGGAGGAAAGGTGGCCTGAGTGGATGACCAAGCCCAGGAGGGAAGGTCATGAGATGGTCAAGCCCAGGAGGGAAGACCAGAAAGGCACCAAGCCAGGAGGGAAGGTGGCCTAAGTCCATAGTTTAGTTGTTTAGGATCAAGCCCCTAGAGGGGAAGATCACAGAAGGTCAAGCCCAGGAGGGAAGGTCGACATGGAACCAAGCCCTATAGGGAAGGTGGCCTGAGCCCAATGTTGGGACTACACTGCATGATGTCTACTCAAAAGAGAAAGGGGAAGGCAATCCGGGTTAAAGAATTAAATAAGAGAATAATGTGCTTAAAAGATGTGACATCTCAAAAGAAACCCTTAGGGAGGGTAGAGTCCTAATGCAATCCTAGGGTCAAGTAGCGTGTATTAGAAATACATAGGACCGATGGGTTGGGAGTTGATATGCACTAAATGTTGGCTAAATTGGACATTAGTATAATCCCTTTGTTTTGATGATAACAAACATTTCATTCTTGTCGATCTAACGTACTACTTGAGTGTTACATGAATAAGGAGGATGACAAATATTATGGAAGATCTATATGCTTGAATTATTGTAATTTCATGAAATGTAATCAATTGTAAAACTTGTACAAATATATAATGTACAAGTACTTAGACATCATGTAAATCAAGCGTTAGATCTTCCCTAGCCAATCACTACACTTAGATAGGTCATCCCTTTCAATAGTGTCACATATGCACACTCATATACACACTTAGTACTTTAATTGAAATATTGAAACAGGGTCAATCTCGGTCGACAAAATCCTTGACCGAGACACTCTCGGTCGACAAACTTCTCGACTAAGAAAGACCCAAGTAGCCGTTAGACATAGCTGACAAGGTAGTTGGCAGTTGGAGATGAACGTTGCATACACTTGCTCCAGAGAGTCTGTCGGTCGACAAACCCTCGACTGAGTAGGACTCTCGGTCGACAAAACTTCGACCGAGATGAGTTCTGACAACAACTTTCAGAATTAATTAACTAGCCGTTGCTAAAGCAACTAAAGTGTACCTAATGGCTAGTTAAGCACTTAGAACCCCCTAGAAAGTGTCTAGAACGTCCTTAAGCACTTTTAGGACATTCCTATAAATAGGACATGCCTTAGGACACCTAAATTCACTAATTCTACACTTGAGCAATCCTTGAGCATACACTAGCATTAGCAATCTGTTTTGAGAAATTGAGCAACACTTGCAATTGGCTATTCTTCTCGTTGCTCTAAATTTGTGTCCTATAGGGTTGGAGGCTGTGAATTGGAGAAGGTTCTTCTCAGTGGAGAAGGTGGACTCCAGACTACTTCAAGAAGGCTATTGCAACGGGAAGCTACTTCTAGAGGAAGGCTACTTCAAGGGGGAGCTTGAAGTTACTTCAAGAAGGCTGCTTCAAAGTTGGTGCAATTACTTCTAGGTGAAGGCTGTCCGAAGGGTTTGTGAAAGAATTGTAATTTTATGTAAAGTCCTTGCGAGGTAATAAAATTTGATTATTTCAAAATCCCAATTGGGTGAGAAATCAGGTAGTAGACTGACTTCCTTAGTATTTTCTAAGGTTGGAACCACTCTAAATCCTTGTCCCCTTGTCCAATATTCTTGTGGTTGATTGTTTGAGTTAAATTACATTAAAATTATCATAAAACCCTATTCACCTCCCCTCTAGTGGTTTTTCAATTGGTATCAGAGCGGGCTTCAATGAGCTCTAATCGAGTCTTGAAGAATGATGGGTGGTGGTGCCTACAACCACAACCAAAGAAGCAGCTTGGACCAAACTTCAACAAGTTGCAATTGGTGCTTAGCAACAAACCACACAATAATTGGTTGTCCATGGAGAGAAAAGAAGGAAGAGGTCCACAAAAATTGACTTATTGCTACAACAAGTGAAGAAGAAGAAGAGGTAAGCCTTTTCGATTTACCTAAAGAAGATTTAATTGTTAGTCTTCAAGAAACGCATGAAAAATATATTGAGTGCAAGAAGAAATTAAGAAATCAAATAAAGAAAATAATGAGTTACATGCTAAAATTCTTGCTCTTACATCTGAAAATGAAGATCTTAAAAAGGTCATTGAAGATCACAATATTAAGCTAAAATCAATAGAAGCAGATTGCAATCTTCTTTCTCTAGAAAAGATAAACTTGCAAACTCAAGTAAATGATCTTCAAAAACAACCCATTTTATGTACACATCTAGATTATGATACTATTGTGAAAGAAAGAGATTCCTTGTTATCTAATCTAGATCAATCAAAGTTAGACATAAGCAAAAGAATGGATGAAGTTGTTGAGTTGCAACAAAAAGTTAATAGTTTGAGTAAAAATGATACCCTTGATAAAATTTTAAATAATTCTTATCATCAAATTGGAAGGAGAGGACTAGGTTATAATCCTAAAGGAAAAGCTTATAAAAAACCTAGTTGGATAAAGAAACAAGTGCATTAAAAGCAACCTATGTATGTATCTAAAGGCACAAATACATATGTACCCAAGAACAATCTAGAACAAAACCATAGAAAGAGATATGAGGTTGATTCTATATGTTGTCATTACTGTTTGCGCCTTGGACACTATTCTTTTTCAGGTCCCTATAAGAAGAAGGATGTCGAGTTAGTATGGGTTCCAAAACCCCCAAACTAGATGAATAAGATTAAGTTGAGATATGACCAAACACTTTAATTGTAAATCTATATGTCTATCTCAACTTAACAAGATAACAAATTTATTCAAGAAATTTAAAACCTCTAAACTTGAGACTACATATTTTTAATCTGCATCCTTACAAATTTGTTTTAATTAGAATCCTCAAAACATAAAGATTTGAATATAATTAGTTGAGATTTGATCTAAATGTTCCCTTGATATTCATATGCTCTATCTCAACTAAACTGAGCTTTCAAATAGCATAATTGAATTGAAAACGATCCATGATTTACTTGTAAAGAATTACTGCAAACAACTCAGAAATAGAAACAGTCTCAGTCGAGAAACTGTTCGACCGAGAACACTGTCGGTCGAGAAATAGTCGACCGGACATGTTCCTGTTTTCAAGTTTGCAATAAATTTGAACCTGTTTTTAAATTAATCTAGTTTGTTATCAATTTGTTGTTGATGATTGACTTAATCAAGAATAAATCTTGGAGATCACTTTTTCATCAATACATATTGATCATTTGCATCATGAATTGTTGAATAAAGGTATAACATTATGTATATGAAATCCTTAAAACATATTGCAAAAGAATTATATGAAGACTGATATTGAACATACTTTATTCTTTGATTAAAAACGTTTATCAAGCATGTTCATGGTGTGTCTGAAATTTGTAAATCCATAAATGTGATTATTTTGGTTTCTTGGTCTATCTATGTAGGAACCATGTGTATTAAAATTTAAATGGTCATAATCATTATATTTCATGAAGTTACATGCTTCCATCTTGATCATTGTATTGTGGATATACTTCTATTGTTCTATCATAATTATTGTGTCATAATCATTATGTTTTCATTGGTTTGTCTCCAATAATCTTTGATCCATATATACAAACCATGAATAGATAGTGTTTTTGATCATTGTGATTCATCTCATGTGAAGATGCCATTTTGCATAAACAATAAAACTTCATGAAAATCTGCAGAAATTATACTTCGCATATAAGTGTTCAAATTGGAAATCTACAGAAATTGCCTCTTGGTTGAAATCAAGCTTGACCAAGGGGCGCTATGGTCGTAGTCGAGGTCGAACTAAAATAAGCTCGAAAAAATGCTTATTTGAACATCATTTTTACTACACTCAATCTTAGTATCTTGATTCAAAATGTGCTTTTGATAAAAGGTCAAAATCAAATCTTAAAAACTAATTATGACCTTAGAATTGCTCAAATACCCTAGACAATGATTGTATTACATGCTCTACATTATTACATCATATGCTCAAATAATGCTCAAATGATTACATTATTACTCCCCTAGAAGACATACATATGCTCTACAAATCCAGTCTATCACTTGTATTAAAAACTAGCTCAAAATTCTATTCACAGCAACTTCGTCGGTCAGCAAAAATTTTCGACCGAGACAAACTCGGTCGACGAATTAGTCGACCGAAAACATCTCAGTTGGCTCTCTCTCTCGACCGATACACATCAAGTAAAAGCTACACAGGCAAACTCAGACATGATTCCAGTCGACAAGTTGTTCGACCGAGCAAGCGTCGGTCGACAAAATGTTCGACCGAGGCCGACACTATGAACCTCCATTTGTATGAATTAAAAGGCAATATAAATAAATAAATAAATAAAAAATGACCGTTGCGGTCACAACGGCTAGTTCGATCGACCGTTGGCCGACCGAGAGGAGCGCCTAAGAAATGACTGTTGCGGTCGTCAGTCGACGAATGGTCGACCGAAATAGGCACAGATTTTCTATAAATAGGACCAAAAACGAGCCATTTATTCACACCTTCACATTCTCACTTCTCTAGCTCCTCTCTAGTGCATTTTTGTGCAAATATTTCGCTTCTCTACATCAAAGTCGTTCTTGCTACTTCTCCACCTCAAAGCAATGACATGGCTTCATCATCTGTGCGTGGAAAGAAGCAAGTTGCAGCTAGGAAAGGAAGGATGGTCTCTCCACCACTGCCGATCATCAACGACATCCCCTTCATCGACGCAGCTGCAGGCGATCGCTACCTCAGGCTCTCCTCAAGAACTCCTCTTCCACGACGGCCAGTTGACGTCATGTACTTCCACAGCATTGTCGACTTGGAGGAACTCTTCGAGGTGCAACATTTGACTGATTTTCTGAAACCTTCCTTCCCTTTCTACTCTTCCAAAGTAGTTAATGAATTCTATGCCAATTTAACTTCACATCCCGACCATGACTCCTTCTCTTCTGTGGTCCATGGGTATGGATTCCACTTTACTGAGGAGGGTATTCTTGACATGCTTAGCATAGACGTAGAAGAATATAAAGATTTTCTTGACCTTACCACTGGAAATCCACTCAACAAACTCTCCCAAGATGATAATACAACTAGCCTTAGTGACATCAAAAGAGCCATTTTTCAATCCAATACGACCTGTCATGAAGACAGGGGTACCTATTATGCCATAAACCTCAAACCTGAAGCTAGGATCATCAACCTCATTGTTTCCACTAACATCCATCCTAGAGCAAACAAATCTGAAGTACCCACCTTTCGTATGTATCTTATCTATGCCATTCTCAAAAGTATTCCCATAAATTTTATTCGCATCATCCTTAAAAATATGCTTGAGTTTTCTGGCAATCCACCTTATGCTGACTTTGTGTGCCAAATCACTCAACATTTTCTTAAGAAACATATTGAGGATCTAGGTTACACATGGGATAGAAAACCTCAAAAGATAAGCAAAAATACGGTAGAGAAGATGGGAATTGACTTTGGCCACAAAAAGGCTAGGACGGAAGGGGAAACATATACTCAAGACATTCCTCCACCACCTCCTCCTACCAGCCTACCCTATGATCCCATTACAAACACTTTAACATACATTGATGGATCCCAATATCATCTGAGTAGGCAATTAGATTACAATCACCATGCCATGACTTAAACCAAAAGATGCAAGCTCTCTCTCCTAATCAAACTGATGAATATCCCTACTCTCTAAATCTTGGCATGATAAATCCATACAACCCTTCCTACAACTACTACCAAATTCCACCTCAACCATCTCCTGATCTCACACATACTTAGTTCTCTCAAATGCAACTTCAAGACATTGCTGCCAATTTTCACTTTGATCGGGTTCCCACCTTCTTGGAAGCTTATGCCTTAACCAAGACAGGTGCCTTGGAGTGGCAGACATTGGTCAAGTATTATGGAGCTGAGCCCTTTCTTGGGAAAGACCTAGATATTGATGTAATACTTCGGTCTTTTCAGTGAGATTATGAGCATTTCTTGTAATAATTGTAATAGGAATGGTTATCTCTGCAGTGATTGTAATGGATATCTTTTAAGCAAGCATGTTTTATGAGTCATATTGTCAAATGTAGAAGAACTAAGTTATTATTAATAAAAGTGTTTCATTTATGGCTTCATTTGAACAAATCCATGGATTATAAGACTATTATAGTACAGCATACAAATAAAGGGGAGTAATATATGCAATGGATCACAAATGGTATTTTTTTTGCAAATGATTGAAAATTCAATTGTGGCTAAATTTACCATTAATTGGAGTGCATTAATCCTTTGATTTTAATTCGATATCTATTTTAGGGGGAGCAATGCATAAGAAAGAAAAATACAAAGTCATACTAAATAATTATCTTGGATATCTTTTTGAAATTACAAAGGGGGAGAAATAATATAAATCACAAACATAAAATTAAAACGAGTTTCATAATATCTCGGACAGCATCCACTTGCAAAACAAGAATGGCTACAAAAGGTAAATTTCAAGTATGAAACTCACATGATTTATATTTCCTTACTTTATATTTAAGAAATGTTTGTCATCTTCAAAAAGGGGGAGATTGTTGGCTAAATTGGACATTAGTATAATCCCTTTGTTTTGATGATAACAAACATTTCATTCTTGTCGATCTAACGTGCTACTTGAGTGTTGCAGGAATAAGGAGGATGACAAATATTATGGAAGATCTATATGCTTGAATTATTGTAATTTCATGAAATGTAATCAATTGTAAAACTTGTACAAATATATAATGTACAAGTACTTAGACATCATGTAAATCAAGCGTTAGATCTTCCCTAGACAATCACCACACTCAGATAGGTCATCCCTTTCAATAGTGTCACATATGCACACTCATATACAAACTTAGTACTTTAATTGAAACATTGAAACAAGGTCAATCTCGGTCGACAAAATCCTCGACCGAGACACTCTCGGTCGACAAACTTCTCGACTGAGAAAGATCCAAGTAGCCGTTAGACATAGCTGACAAGGTAGTTGGCAGTTGGAGATGAACGTTGCATACACTTGCTCCAGAGAGTCTGTCGGTCGACAAACCCTCGACCGAGTAGGACTCTCGGTCGACAAAACTTCGACCGAGATGAGTTCTGACAACAACTTTCAGAATTAATTAACTAGCTGTTGCTAAAGCAACTAAAGTGTACCTAACAGCTAGTTAAGCACTTAGAACCCCCTAGAAAGTGTCTAGAACGTCCTAAAGCACTTTTAGGACATTCCTATAAATAGGACATGTCTTAGGACACCTAAATTCACTAATTCTACACTTGAGCAATCCTTGAGAATACACTAGCATTAGCAATCTATTTTGAGAAATTGAGCAACACTTGCTATTGGCTATTCTTCTCCTTGCTCTAAACTCGTGTCCTATAGGGTTGGCGGCTGCGAATTGGAGAAGGTTCTTCTCAATGGAGAAGGTGGACTCCAGACTACTTCAAGAAGGCTATTGTAACGGGAAGCTACTTCTAGAGGAAGGCTACTTCAAGGGGGAGCTTGAAGTTACTTCAAGAAGGCTGCTTCAAAGTTGGTGCAATTACTTCTAGGTGAAGGATGTCCGAAGGGTTTGTGAAAGAATTGTAATTTTATGTAAAGTCCTTGCGAGGTAATAAAATTTGATTCTTTAAAAATCCCGGTTGGGTAAGCAACCGGGTAGTGGACTGACTTCCTTAGTATTTGCTAAGGTTGGAACCACTCTAAATCCTTGTCCCCTTGTCTAATATTCTTGTGGTTGGTTGTTGGAGTTAAATTACATTAAAATTATCATAAAACCCTATTCACCCCCCCTCTAGTGGTTTTTCACTAAATGCACATGACCATGTGGTCAGGAGGTAACAACTAGGTTTGCCTAAGGTACATGACTCAAGAGATTATCTACCTCCATTAGGATCATGTGGCCTAATGGGTGAATGTGAAAGGCACTCTCTTGATGAATAAGGATGAGATAACTCCAAAGGTACCTATACCCCTAGAGACCTCAAGGAATTGGCTAAGACTTATAAAACATGAGGTGTAAATATAAAAGATATAAGGAAGTCATAAAAACATGAGAGAAGTTGTGCCCTAACTTAAGAGTAAGAAGAGGGAAACTTGACTGCATGGAATATAAGAATGCTATGAAATTAAGAACCGGTAAGTTTAGAGGCATATCCAGTATGATTCAACTTAATATGTGAAAATTGAAAGGTAATGTGTGGATGTACCATCTCTGCTCTTGGAATGGAATGGACTTTGTGTTTGGGCTACAGTCAAATGCTTATTTCATCTCATTATGCGGGAGGGAGATTGGATAGACACACATTATGCTTTAAATTGAGATAAAGAGGATGAATATCCTACATTGAATGTGTAATGACATGAACTAGGGTTAGAGGTTTCACCTCACCCTTATGTGGATATAACGAATAATAGGTTGGAAACGTAGGTGAAAACGTAATCACCAAGTGGAATTTAAAATCACAAATGAAAAATGAAATCTTTAAGAGATGATAATATGTAAATACTAAGGATGTGGGTGTACCTTGAATTGAATTCAAGTATCAATCCTAGTAATAATGTGAGGAGTTGGCTTGTCTATAAAAGATATTAAAGAAATATAAGTGGGGTGCTAGCCCTAGGTTGTGATATTAAGATGGATTATCATTCACCTTAAGCTTACTAGGCTTAAATTTTGGGGAAAAAATTCATTTTAAGGAGGGTTGAATGTTATATCCTCAAATTTGATTAAAAAATGAAGAATATAAATGAATTGATTTATAATTTCCTCAATGGTATTATTGGTGGAATAATAAACTTAATCACCTTTATGGCATGGGTGCTTGCGGCACAAGTTAAATAAGAGGAATTCATACATGGAAAGATATTCAATGTAATCCTTTTAACAATTATTTATATGTGTAACCATGTGTGATTTATGTTAATCAAGAGAAAGAAAAGATTAGGAGAGGAAGTAGAATCTTTCCTAGTCAAAGTTGAATGATTGAATAAAAGAGAAATACCTTTTAAATCTTAGGAAAAGGAAACCATTATGTGTTAGACATAATGTTAAGAATAAAGGAAGAAGGGATTATCCACCTTTTTCTTGGAAGCCAAATAAAGGAACAATATGTAAATTTTCTAAAAGAAATAGGAACCATAGTTTAAAGAAAAGGAGAAGTTTGGTATACAAAGGATACCCTACAGACCCCAATTATCAAGTATAATTGGAAACGGACTTGATGAGTTTCCATGCAGGGAGAATTTTTTATAAAGGAAATATAGTGGGCCTTATCTAATCCCTTCTAATATACGTTCCTTACCACTTTTGGAAGGGAGTATCTTACCATGTTTGGAGGAGGGAACAAAGGAAGATACGAGGAGTCCATATGCACCCTTATCCCTCTTAGTGATCTTACAATGATCAACACAACGCAGACTTCTCCTCAAGATTGTTGTGGTCATACCCTTGATCAACAAGGATGGGGACTAGATCAATGAGGATAGTAATAGACATCACAACTTGGAAGATAACGACGCCTCTGTCGTAGCACCTTGGTTTCTCAGAGGATCATGACAGCTGGCTGTCATGACCGTATCAATAGTGTGCATGCCACAGAAAAGGTGACAAAGAATCCCTCCGCAAAGGGGGTTGGTAGCGGCATCCAACGCTTGTGAGAGAAGGGAAAGGGGTTTCCCTACGCTAGGTGGAAGGCAATCAAGGTCCAATGTAGGGTAAGTCCGATGGGCTCCTCAGAGAAGCCCATCCCCATACTGACCCTCGTAGGATAGGAAATTTGTGTCTCCATTGTTGGAGACTTTCTCCAGTGATTGAAGGTGTTGGAAGGCACGTGGAGGAGGAGACTGGAGAGTTAGGCTTTCCTACGACATGAGGGTTGGTGAGAACCTTTGAGGGCACATCAGAAGAAGGCCCGATATCAGAGGTGGATCTGCCATGGATCTGGTGAGTAAGCCACTAGAGTAGTGGAGAAGGGAGGCTCTGCCACTGGTGGTGGCCGAAGGGGCAGAGGAGTCACGGCCGCTGAGTTGCTTGTTCTCTTGTCAAACCTCAACATTGATAATACGATCCAACTATCTCAATTCATACGGCTCAATATGTGGTATTGTCGTGTACTATCTCTGAGTCACAAAAGATAGTTCACCATGTTGTTTTGAAAATTACTATTGTGCTACTCAAATAACAAAATAGTCTTGAGTTGGAAGACTAGATTCAACAACAATTGTACAATACTAAAATGGATTACTGGTATGAATGAATACAACTATCAAACACCTTTAACTAACATATTTCTTGCACATGTACACTGAAATCATACGTAGAACCAATTTACATCTCTTAATTTACCTTCAACAAATTATACTTCTAAAAATAAATTCACATATCACTTAAAGCCATTGTTTTCTCTTATCTCTCTTCTCATTCATTACTACTTACTTTTTGCTACTTATCCTTCTCATTTTAAATATGTAGATTAAACATCCCAAAAATTGAAACATACAAGGTACGAATAGATTATTCTTCATTCTTGCTATCACTGTAAGAATTTGTTTTAGATTACACTTTTCTCATCTTGCACTTCTCCTTTTATTCGAAACACACTTATTGCATTTCAAATTTATTTCTTACTCTTTGCTCCGAACCATTTCCATCACAGTGGTCGGAGTTGGGGTCGTGGTGGAAGTCGGAACCCGACCACTGCCCGACTGTCTGCGGCGTACGCGCACATTTGACATGAGGATGAAGAAAAGGAAAGGGGAAAATGACACATAAGCCCCCATGTGCTTGTTCAAGACCCAAGGGTCGTGTGGTCTTTTGCCCAATTTATGAGCCAATTTACTGGTGAGTTGACAAATTAGTATTACTGCCAACGTGGCAATTATCTATTAGTTAGAAACATGATAACTTGAAATAATTCTAGAAAAAATTGGTAACTCCGATGGAGAGATGCTATATATAAAATTTCTCAGAAAAATGAGAAGCATCCAAAGAAAATATATTCAGAGTCTAATTATGCTTCATCTTCCAAAAGTATATACAATACATGTCCTAATGTGTTTAATAAAAAGGAAGACCTAGTTCTGTTTAATATGATGCTTAATTGGGTAATATTATTATGTTGTGTTAATACATGATCTAGACATATCTAATGAGGAAATCCTTGATAATGGTGAATAGTTGACGATTCTAGACTAATCATCTTATTCATGCTGATTTAGGGTTTTAAAACCAATGTCGACATCTTGCTATGATCTAATGTTGATAATGTAATCTAGGTATCATAAATAGTCTAATATGCCTAAGATGATGAATAGGGTTTAACCTAATATGCGTCACTAGATTTGTAATCTTAGAAACCATGAAATTAGGGTTTCTAACCCTAATAACTAGTCCAAATGTATGATAACCCTAAGCGCTAGTTTAGGAACGCATCTAGATCTGATTAATGTAATGCGAATACATGGTGACACATATGTGGTATATATATTTCAGATTGAATACATTGTTTCTTTGATGTTTGGTTGCACTCTTAAAGTACATGTTAGATTCTGCATGGTTTCTGTAATAGCATAAGGTATGTGGTTACACTTATGAATACATGTATCGAATTTTGAGTTTGCTAAGGTTTCTCGATGGGATTGAACGAAAGATAAATTGTTTGCTTGTTTATTTACTTCTAACAAGTTATAAAGTTCCTATGAGTATCATGTAAAGTAAATAACAATATTCTTAACCCTGGGTTAGACTAATCTTAAGGGTAATGCACACGAGCACCAGAGTGACAATGATCACACCTGAGGAGGTAGACCAGATATGGGTTAGAATATGAAAACAAGTTTATGTTATTATATGAAAGATAAAGATGTTTTCTTATATGTGTACTTATGATTATTGTTTGAACCCACATACCCGTATAGAAATATATTGATCGCATATTTGTTTGTCAGCATTTTAGGTATCAGGTATACTTGATTTGTGGACATGAGGTTACATATTAAAGATGTTGAAGATACTTAAGTTATTCATGAAGGTTTAGAAATAATGGTATATCATCATACATGTACATGTTAACTCTTTCTAAAATTTATGTAACTCCTTAGAGGAGCTTTTTATGTAAAATGTAAATATTTGTTCATTAATGGAAATTGTTTACTATTTTGTATTATTTCTTGAATTTGATCCTGGAATTTATGAGTAATGATTCACGAATTTAAGGTCTTTTAGACACTCAAAAGTGTGGGTCGTTACAATAGAGGTGAGCTACAACACCTTTGATATAGAGCTTGATATGGTGCCATGTCTAGACTTCTGTGAAAGTTGTTATTATAAGCAGACTCAATAACATTGAGATCAACATCCCATCTCCCAAGAAATTGAAGAAAAAGTAACCTGAACAAGCCCTCCAATGTATGTATCATTCTTTCTAATCGACCATATGTATTTGGGTGCATCACTAAACTTCAATTGTGTTCCCATTTCCATGTGTAGTTGATCCCAAATCCTACCAACAAACTATGGTCCTCTATCAAACATTATTATTTATGATATCCCATGTAACAATACAATCTCATCGATGTAAATCTTTGTCAACTTCTCTACTAAGGAGGTAGTTGTTACTAGAAGGAAATGTGTACTACATTCATCAATATTTCAACCACCACCCAAATAGAATCATGTCCTTTGATTGTGCTACAGATTTCAATCACAAATTGTATGTAATATGTTACCACTTCTTCTTTGGGATTGGTAGGGGCTATAGTGTTCTCAATGGCTTTAAAATGTTCTACTTTGACTTGTTGACATACTTGTTGGGAAATATGGGCACAAAGTATAGTAGCAGAAACAAATTTTTTTATCTATTCGTATTCCCATAACATCAAGATCACCCCAACTACTATGAAAAACTAAGGATGGTTTAATGAGTTTATACCTGGTCCTGGAGCAAGTCCAACAACCACAACTCATTGCAATGCAACTGTCTTCAAGTTGCTCTTAGACGCTGGTTGTGCAACTCCTAATTTTCACCACGGATGACAAACTGAACAACTTTAGCAACGACACTTGTGGTCTCACCATGGATTGGAGGTCGATGTTGCTCTCCTAGCAGCAGCCAAAGGACTCTTGCCTCTAGAGTAGTCTCACACATACCAACTAGAACTCTTGTCATCTTGCTAGAATAGACAAGAAGGAGTTGTCCCTCCCATTGGTGTACTAGTCATCAACTTGCTCTCCCACAATAATGATCCTAAGTTGTTCTCTCCCGTAGCTATCCCTCCCTAGTTGGGTTGGACTTTCTTGGGCTCATTGGGTTACCACAACCAGAGAGAACAACAATTTTCATAGCAACTGATACTCAATTGTCTGTGTTGTACTCTGGGAAGCCCCCAGTACCCCTCTATTTATTGGCAGGGTTAGCGCCAGAATTCCTAGTATGTTCATGATCTATGTGAGAGTGGAAGGGACCAGAAGATCTTGAATTTTAACAACTTATGACATCTAAAATAGTCGTATGGAAGCCCAGGCGGTCATCAGATTGGCGAGACAACCATTTTGCTCAGTGAAATGGTTGTCTAGCAGTTTTCCAATTGCATATGAATTTTGCAATTCAAATCCAATTAATGCACGCCATGATGTCAGCACTAATTCCTTGTTGCAATTGAATTTCCCCACAAAATGAGTGATCTCTCACATGTGAGATGGTCATATCACTCACCCATATGATCATCTGGTGAGTTGAGCCAAACCAATCGATTCAACGGATTGAACCGATCGGTTTCACACCTCAATTTGGGTAGAACTTAGCCAATTCAATTTCTGATCAACCTGACAACCCAAAAAGCTATCTCAACATTTGAGCTGATCATTTGGTGCACCAAGCGGGCATATCACCTTGTGAGATGATTAGTTTGGGTGCATTCAACTGATCTGTTGCATGAATTGAATACCTAAACACTTTTGTAATCAATCCAATCATTATTCAAGATTAAACTCCTCTTCTAGATGAATTCCTTTGTGTTTGACCCTATAGGTCCCATATCACATTGGTAGTTAATGTATATAACTAACTTATGGCATCACAAGTAGAGAGTGGTGCCTAGTCCCACATCAGTGCACCCAAGTGAATGGAAAGTTGGAGAACAACTTCAACCTACAATCTGTGTAAGGTGTTGCAGTGATTGTGTAATTCCTTTATCTCTGATATTCAGAGTGAACTTGAGGCATGCATATCATCATCCTCTCAATGTTCAACCCATGTTACTTGAAGCAAGAGTAGGATGTATGAGATAATATGACCTCAATATCATATATTGATTTACATGTTCATGCACATGTGTTTCTCAATCTCACTTATCAAGTGGCTAAGATATCAAACTCAAGTAGGAGGGACAAATCCATCTCTATCACTCATAGTCTATCACCATGTGTCAAAGCTACCCAATCATCACCTGTATTGCAACCTGTGTTTTAGGATTACATTTGATGATGTCAAAGTATACCCAACGACATGTGATGAGTGTAGTGATTTAAGGTCTAAGAACCACAATCACCACCTTCACTATGAAAGATGATTATGACTCCCAATAATGGTTCACATGTGTCACTCTGAAGGTGGGTCTGTCTGATACACTATTCCCTAACATGTATCTGTGTGCTTGGTTTGATATGGCATATCATGACTAATGAGATTTTGTCATCAACCAACCCACACTCTAGTCTTATGTGTTACTACTGTCTATCTACCTTCCACAGTAACAACTAACTAGGGACATTATAAGAATGTACATACTCTTAGCATTTGTATGATCTCATTCTCCAAGTCACATACTTGAAGACATATGTCATTGACTATTGTCATTCTTTAGACATTCATAATGTTTCTCATTATCTCATAACTGAATGAAACATAATGAATTGGAAGCTTGCCTTTATTGAGTATTAATCAAATCCTTTATGGTATATGTCATGTCAAACATCATATGATTGACTCTCTGGGCATACTTTACCAGTAGACACCCACTTGCACTTAGTTCCAATCACCCATACATCTCTTTCTTAGTGATCTAAATATGTTCACCATGTTTCTACTACGCAAGTGCTAATCCAACAGGTTAGCAACATTTTTTCTATTAGTCGATATATTGCATGTTTCTTATCTCTTCGCTATGAGATGAAACTGCCATAATATGGTATCAGATATTCCTTTCCTAACAAGTAACTCCATTGTTGTCACATTATTATCACTGAGTCATCAATGGTTGGAACATCTACAAGTTTATCATATGAACTTTTAGATCCATATAACATAACTGTGTGTTCATAACACAAGTATACTCAACTTATATTGTAGAATAGAATTAATGGCTATTAGTTTGGAAACCTTCCAACTAACAACATTTCTCCTTTTATATTTTAATTTGCAATCACTTTTGTCATTTATGGAAGATTGCATCGATGTAACCCATTACATGCAACTCTTCCTTTATTGCTATATTTAATTACTAGAAATCTATCCTTAAGTACTTCTCAAGTACCGATAGATATATTTAATGACGTTTCAATAACTCTTATTGGAATTAATATCATACAAGATTATATTGGATAAGTAAATTTATAACATTCATGAAAATTCCATTTCTACATCCTATGAAATCTTAATCATGTCATTTCCATTCTTCACAAGAATTGGAAGATATGGTTCATGAGAGACTAATCTGGATTCTCTCTCATTGAATCCTTCTGTGTTGAGCTACTTCAACACATTGCTATTGTATGTGCTCAAACTTATATTGTAAAACGTTCAAGAGCTATCATATAGGTCTTGATCCTTATCTCATAAGATATTTCTCCTTATCCTTTATTCTTGAAGGTGTTAAGCATGTCATCTCTCAATATTCATAATGTTGAGACATTATTCCTCATCATATGTGGACTACTCATATATGCTCCCACTAAATCTTTTGTAATCACAAATCCCATCTTTTATCTAGATTCAACTAAAACTCTTTGATTAACTTGTCAAGTCAAAAGATCCTCCTCTGAGTTGCTTCTTTCAATCCCAAATTGAACTTTGTATTTTATAGACTTTATTTGCATTCTTGAAGTTATAATACCTTTTAGGTTGTGTCATGTACACATCCTTTGATGTATTCCCTTTAAGGAATTTGGTTTTGATCTTCATATGCTAAATCTCTTATTCTATTTTAACTACAACAATGAGGTTGAAAATTGGTAAAAGAATTTCTATTATGTTCAACAACTTGAACTGATTTGAAAAACTTATTCAACCAATTTTTCCTTTTATGTTATCCACACATGTGTTTGACACAAGACCCTAACTTTACCTTTTGGGTTTTACCTCTCAGGTAGTACAATCAAGGTCAATACCGTGTTAGTTTACACGAACTCCATAATGGCTTTAGACCATTACTTAGATTATGGTACTTAATTAATAGCTTCTAGTTGACTAGTTTGCTCATCCTATTATGACCAACATATCTAAATTGTTGGATTCTAAATCATTTCAATTTTAGATGCATTCTACTAGAACTATTTTATTCTTTATTAGTCGACAAACTTGAGATTCCACAACAACTTGTGTTTCTCTTTGTTCTCGTAGTATCCTTTTGTTGACCTTGAACATTTCAAGTTCTACTTTTTTTTTCCACTGATTCTTTGGGAACTCAGTTATCCTTGAAAAAAAATACTTTTGCTTTTGGATTGGGATCAAAGGCGGTAATCAACAATTACGGTTTATGGATAAACTTTTTAAATAAACTACTTTCTCAATGTATGTTGCAGATTATTAGACATATTGGGACATTCCCATATCATATAATATATGATGTCTAACAAACCATTCATATGGTACATGATTTAGTAATGTATATATTTATGAGGATATAATAATATTGTATTAACTGATAAGTATATCATGACTCATCATGGTATAATTCCTTCATTCTAACACATCATGATGTTCGGATGGATTTAACTTGTGATACATTATCATAGTTCTTTCCTGAAGGTTCTCAAGGTATTGATGCAAAGTGCTTCAACACTTTATCTCATCAAAGTTTCTCAATATTTTCATCAAAGTCATACTTCAATTATAATCTACTTGAATACTTCAAGAGATTTACATTTCTTTTTTACTGAGTACATATCATCATATTATCAGTAAATGAAATGAGGTATAAGCGATTATCTATATCATTCATTCCATAAGATCTCCATGCATCACATGTATGAGGTCTGATGGAAGTCTTATACTCCACCACATCTAGTGAAGGATGTCATGTCATATTATGTGTAAATAAGGCTTTACATGTTTCCTTAGGCTTGATAACCAAGGGAGTGTAGATTAACATCAATATGTATTCTAGACATGCATTTCTTATATGTACATCCAATGTGACTTTTGCAAATGATAGTCTTGAGTTATCAATTACAATCCTTTGGTATTGACATTTTGAACATCCATCTTAAAACATTCCATACAAAGACCATTTATATGTTTGGGCATATCCATACAAGATCATATCTTTTGAAATAGAAACATTAATATCTTACTTTATTGACTCATATTTTTTTCATACAAGATGATTAAATTAAATGTTTCTATTTCCTTAGCATAATGAAATAGCAATTTAACTCAATCTCTTACATGGCCATTGGGCTAATATAAATTTAAATGTAGATTTGCTGGATCCTAGATGGGTGATTCGATGCTCTAGAGCGGGGGGTGAATAGAGATGAATGAACTTAAACAAAATTCATTTGACCTTCAAGATATATCACAAGATGAGGTTGCTAAATGGGAAATTTGAGTGCAACTAAAACATGCATAGCAAGGATGAGAGAGATTGAACATACACAAGTTGACAAGTTTTTTAGAGTGGTTCCACACTTCAAACTAGAAGTGAGTCAGTCCACTACCTAGAGAGGTCAACCTCTAGGATTTCTTAACCTTGCACCTTCATTATATTCATTATAAGAGATACAATATATGACCACCAAAGGACTTACCTATCCAATACAAAGAGTCTTCAACCTTACCAAGGACTTACCCACTTTGCAAGGAGTCTTCCGCCTTCTTCCAAGGACTTACCTACTCTTACACAAGTCTTCAGCCTTGCAGGGATTACCCACTCTTCTTGGATCTTCCTCTTTTGACTTCACCTTCACTCAGAGAAGCTTCCACCAATGACTTACCCACTTGAGCAAGGAGTCTTCTGCCTTCACCAAGGGCTTACCCACTCTTGCTCCACATCTTCAGCCTTGATCTTCACCAAGGGACGCCTTCCCTTGTTCTTCTTCACCTCTCTTAGCTAAGAGAGAGAACCTTCATCTTCATTGGTTGAAATGAGAGATAAGGAGGTGGTGGAAGTGAGAGACTCATAAAATATACATGTAGGACTAGCTCTCTTACAAATTTCCTACTCACTCTAATGTATTTAGCAAGTGATTAATCTTAGAGACAGAAAGGAGGTTGTAGGAAGCACTCAACTATAGAATAGGAACCTCACATATAGTTTTACAATGAATTCTCAACCTTGGAATGAAACCCAAGGGGTCCTATTTATAGCTGGGGATGCCTCTTAGCCTTTGGGAACACTTGAGAACAAAAACTAGCCATTTTGTGGCTTGCGACAGATATATTTTCACTTGTTGCAACTCCACAACGGCTAGAAGCACTTTTTTGCACTTTTTCGTACAATGCAATATGTTGAGTTTCTATAAGGATAACTCGATCCATAGAGTAAATGACAAAGCAGATATTCAGACCATCGATCAAGTTTGTCCAAGGGAAACTCGACTGACCAATGAAAATTGAATTGGTCAGCTGCTCCATCGGTCGAGTTCTATTTAGTGTAAACTCGAACAATCAAAAGTCATTTTCAAGATCTAATCAGGGTCGGTCGAGTTTGCAACTCATAGAACTCGACCGATGAACAACCTGATGTGGATTTTAGAAAATGGCTTTTGAGTGCTTAAACATTTGATTTAAGTGCTCCTGGTTTTTTCTAAGCTTAATTACAAGTCATACAATCATTACAAGTGATTTACAACATGATTCTAATGGATTTACATCATATTACAAAACATGTACTTGTATTGACTTTGACTTGTCTTTTCTCCAATTTGATATGTGTAAGTTAGGGCATTTGGAGTGTGTCTATACCTAATCTGAAATTACTCAAGTAGAGACATTAGACACCAATATGTGGAATGGTTAGTCATCATCAAAACACGGGTTTAGTCAATTTAGATGTGAGTCAACATTGACCTAATTGACCTTGAGTCAACATTCTCCCCCTTTTTGAAGATGACAAACCATTCCATAAATGTATTGAAAGCTTTTAAGTAAAATCATACCTTTGGAGAAACCTAGGGGTTTCAATAGGATTGAGCTCATATGCTCCCCCTCAATTGATGCACATGGAGTTCTCATACTCCCCCTCAATTGATGTTATTTCTCTTGCATGGTTGGCTTTCATAACATTTATAGAATACTATGTCTTCTACTCATATGTGTTTCTACACATATATTCCTTCTCCCCTTCTACCTTCTCCCCCTTACATGAACATACTTCTCTTCTTCATGTAAGACATGCCTTCTCCCTATTTTGTCAAAAGAAGACATACCTTTCTCCCCCTTTGTCATTTCAAAAAGGTGGGGGTATGAAGAAATAAGAAACACCACTTGTTAAAGGGAAGGAGATAACAAAGTTATATGAGGAGAGTAGAAGAGCACAGATAGGGGCTTGTCCAAGCATAGAAAGAAAAGCAAGTTAAAGCATATACTTGAACAACCCAAAATGCAAGATGAAGTGGTGCAGAAAAACAATAAAATGCAAATTTGACCCTCAAGATGACAAAATTTACCCAAAAAGTATCAGGGCTCATGGAAAAGCATGAGCCTTGCTCAGGAGGTCGTTTCTGCATAAAAACACTACTCTTGCAGCAAAAACTGAAACTGGAGCAAAGTCTGCATAAAATACAAAAATACTCCAATTTCTACATATAATTTAGATCTATGTACCCTACATCACAAAGTTAAGCAAGCAACTCAAGATAGTAGATATGCAATTCGAGGAACAAGCTTGAGCATGTATGAGACAAGATACAAGCATAGCATATAGATGAGCAAAGATGCCAATTATAAACAAGGATAGAACTACATGTATATGAACTACTAGTACATGTTATCACAAGTTAGGACTACTAGTAGGATCTAGATCATATCAAAAGATGCATAGGTTAAAGAGCAAGCTATGAGTAGATGTAGAGATATATCCAAACAAAGAGATAAGCAATTTTTGAAGCATGAAAGGATATAACTCACTAGATATGCATCCTTACCATAAGATGATTATCCCTAAGAACCTCAAGGTTGTATCAAAATAAGATATACACCTAGATAGATGTAGCAAGTTAGAGTACAACGGAATCAATTTTAGACACAACCAAGAGATCCAAAGAGATCATCATCAAAACCTGCAAAACAACTCAAAGCAAGTAATTGCAAGATATAGATATACCAATTTAGAGCAATTAGAGAGATAGAGTTGTAAGCAAGATAGGCAATATAAAACATGACAATATGCATATAAAAAGGTACCAAAAGAGTGCCAAAGAATAAGGCTATTTGGTTGAGAAAATCTAGTTGAGAGGGAAATTCTCATCCAATAAGACAACTGTATATTCTGTGCATAGTGTTATCAGTCGAGTTTTGTGCATTGACAACTCGACCGATGATAGCTGCTGGCAACACCCATTGGTGCCTATCGGTCGAGTTTCAAATAGGACAAACTCGACCGACAGATCTGTTGTCAAAAGGCACATATATTTCATAAAAACATATTTAAAGGCATGCGAAAAATACAAACCATATCCAAACATGTCTAAGCAAGTTAGTAATGCACTATAGAAGCATTAGAAATATTTTTTGAGCAAGAGTGTGAAGAGAAACACAAAATACCACTTTTGACTCAAAAACCATATGCATAGTGCACACTAACTTGACAAAAACAAGTTAGAAAAGGTTATAAGCAAGAAAATTTTACCTTTGTTCTTACCATTCCTTTTTCCACTTGTTGTCACCCCATACACTTCTCACCTTTCTTCTTTCATGTGGATTGAGAAGTCAATTTGCAATTCAATAGCTCAAGTCAATCCATTTGCAAGTACCTACAAGAAGAAAGATGAAATGGTCCCCAATCATATTTTTGGGTCCGGAAAGGTTAGCTTAGCAACCCAAGTCCTGTTACTATTGGGTGATTTCCTAAAAGGACAATAATTAGAATAATGGGCAATATCATTGCAATAGTTGCATGTGCCCATAGTATTAGAACTAGATGATTCTCCATGGAATATTGGAGGTCCTTTATCTTTGTTGTTCCTTTGACTACTATCATACCCTAAACTATGTCTACCAATTTGTTTAGTATTATGGTGTAGGATGTCATTAAGACTCTTTTTACCAACTAAGAATCATTGCAAAGAGGATCTCAAACTATCATTATCATGCTTAAGAGAAGCAATAGTAGAAGACAAATGATTGATATTTTCTCTAGCATGCAGAAAATCATTTTCTAAGCAAAGAGCTTTAGTTAAATAAGAATATCTATCAATATGAAGAGCAACAACATCATTCTCTATACTAGTAGAACTAGAACAAGATTCATGCACATTGATTTTAGCAAGCAAGGAGGCATTTTATATTTCAAGTAAAGCAATCTTAGAAAGATAAACACCATTTTTAGATTCTAATTCTTGCAAAACAAAATCTTTGTCCTTGTTTTCAAACTTAAGAATATCAATATCATGCATGAGAGAATCAACAATTAAAGTATGCTCGTCATTAGAACTAGGCATGATAGGTTGAGCTTCTAGAAATTTAATCTTATCAAGCAAACTAGCATTTTCAAGTTTAAGAGAGTCTACTTAGCTAATACAAGCATTTTTGTCATCAAGCAAGCAAGAATTAGCATGTTCAAGATCATCTAGTTCTACATGCATATTATCAACAATTCTAGAAAGCTTTTTCTTTTTCCTTTTATAAGACTTAAGAGAGGCACAAGTATCATGAATAATAGCAATCAAAGATTCTTTATCTAAAGAGTTTAGATTTACCTCACTTGATTCCTTACTTGTTGATTCTATAAGAGCAAAATGGCATTCTCCTTCATCACTAGATCTTGAGCTTGATCCTTCACTTTAATCTTCACTTGAGCTTGAGTTGGAGGAGTCACTTAATCTTGAGTGCCACTTACACTACAACAAAAACTTACATAAGTCAAGGTCGTTTGGTCAGGGTTAGAAACCTTGGCCAATATATTTTATTTCCGAAGGCATTTCCTTGACCATCTTTTCTAAACCATGACCATTTGCTTGCCCCCTCTCTTATTAGTCTCTCCAAACCCTAGCAGCCTTCCGTGTTCCGTTTAATTAAAACCAAAAACGGTTCTGCTCCCCCACTCCACCAACCCCCGATATTAAATCTCCCCATTTCAACCCCCCACCCCGTCTGTCTCTTCTCCTTCCAACCTACCGTCGAGGTCGCGTAACATTTTACCCTCCACCGCTAGATTGGCCCAGATCCGCCTTCTTTGTCCACAATGCAAGGAGCTCTAGGGTCTCATTCTCCCCACCCTGCTACCCGCATACCAACTGCTTGAAAGGAACGATCGACGTTAGATCTATGCAATTGTATGCTGCCCTAGTTTCAACTAAAAGCTGAAAGCAATAATCGACCCCTCTTGTGTATGTTCTCCTTCATCATCGACCCCTATCTATATGCTCTGATCTCCTTGTGTGCGTCATGAAGGTATGCTCTCTCCATTCGTGCTTTATGGTTTTTACCCAGGATGTCGACCAGCATAACCAACACGATTCCTTATGCACAGATCTATTCCGACGGCATGGTCATTTCTTCGTTGCCGGCATGCTGATTTCAAGATATTGTCAATGCTACTTTTTCAGATGTATAATTTATTCAGAGAGCTCGTCACCTGCTCACCAACCAAGGCATCGATGTCAGAGATATCGTTAGTTAATTTTTGAAGTCTACAAGGAGTTAGGTGGATTGTTCGTGGAATATTGCCTTGTGGCCGTGAGATGGTTGCGTGAATGTTCCTATTTCCATCATCAGTGTATTCAGCCATACTTTTGTGAGGAGCCATCAATATAATGATATGACATGTATATGATGTAGGGAATCTCTTGTATTTAGAAATAAAGTTCTATGGATCAAATGTTATAAAACGGTATATATTGTACTATCTTGTTTGTATCAGTACATAACAGAGTACTCTTTATGTAAATAACATTTGATATTGAATACAGTTATGAATGTTTGTTTCAACTTCTTATAAGAAGCAATCGACATGGATACTAAAATGCAAATGACATATATACTAGAATGATGTTAGATGACACCAAATATATTTATTCATTTTCAGAGGTGATAAATTCGATTTATGCTGGTGAAGGATAGGCCTTAGATACAATCAGTCGTTAAAAGATGTTTTATTTTATTTTCTTCAATGCTCAAGGCTTATGCCTTTATTGGTCAGGGATAAGACCTTATCAACTAGTATTGGTCACCAAACTTTTGCTCAAGGTACGTTGGGCAGGGATTTATCCTAACCATCTCATATTGGTCAAGGATTCAGTAGTATTGACCAGGGATTTAGTCTTCGGCTTTAGCAAATTATGTAGTAGTGCTATCTTATCTTTTCTTGTGATGATGGGTCTTCTTGCCTTTGTAGAATCTACCCTTGGAGTACATGGCATCTTCTTTAACTTGAGAGGATGGAGAGACTTGTTCCATGATAGATTCAATTTGAGCCTTCATTTCAACCTTCTTCATTCTCTTTAGCACTTTCTTCTCTTGTCAAGTGTAGCTTAATGTGCTTGTAGATTTCCAATGAGCTCTTCAATAGGGACATCCTTAAGAGACCTTACTTCTTCAATGGAAGTCACCTTGGGTTCCCATCTCTTGGGTAGAGTTCTAAGGATCTTAGAGTTGATATCTCCTCCACTCATAGGATGTCCTAGAACAACAAGACCATTCACAATGGTGTTGAGCCTTGAGTACATGTTGGCTATCCTCTCCTCCTTTCCCATCTTGAAGTTCTCAAGCAACCCTTTGAGCATGTAGACTTTTCTTTCCTTCACTTGATATGTCCCCTCATAAGTAATGCATAGCTTTCTCCATACCTCATAGGTTGTTTCACAAGAAGAAATCTGGTTGAACTCAGTGGGGGTCATGGAGGCATAGAGGATGTGCATGGCTCTAGCATTCAAGGTTTCTTTCTTCAAGGTAGCTTCATACCATTCTTCAATCTTTGTCTTTGGTAGCTCGTATGGGTTTTTCACCATTTGCCACATCTCAAGATTTGATTCTTGGATGTAGAATTGAAGCGTTCTTCTCCAATAGAGGAAGTTTCTCCCATCAAAGATTGGAAGGCTGATCAAGTATCTCCCTCCTTGGTAGTCACCAATCTTCTCCTACTTGTGGAAGTATTCTTGGAGAAGACTCGCTCTGATACCAATTGTTGGATTCTAGATGGGTGATTCGATGCTCTAGAGGGGGGTGAATAGAGCTGAATGCACTTAAACAAAATTCATTAGACCTTCAAGATATATCACAAGATGAGGTTGCTAAATGGGAAATTTGAGTGCAACTAAAACATGCATATCAAGGATGAGAGAGATTGAAGATATACAATTTGACAAGCTATTTAGAGTGGTTCCACACTTCAAACTAGAAGTGAGTCAGTCCACTACCTAGAGAGGTCAACCTCTAGGATTTCTTAACCTTGCACCTTCATTATATTCATTATAAGAGAAACAATACATGACCACCAAAGGACTTACCTATCCAATACAAAGAGTCTTCAACCTTACCAAGGACTTACCCACTTTGCAAGGAGTCTTCCACCTTCTTCCAAGGACTTACCTACTCTTGCACAAGTCTTCAGCCTTGCAGGGATTACCCACTCTTCTTGGATCTTCCTCCTTTGACTTCACCTTCACTCGGAGAAACTTCCACTAAGGACTTACCCACTTGAGCACGGAGTCTTCTGCCTTCACCAAGGGCTTACCCACTCTTGCTCCACGTCTTCAGCCTTGATCTTCACCAAGGGACGCCTTCCCTTGTTCTTCTTCACCTCTCTTAGCTAAGAGAGAGAACCTTCATCTTCATTGGTTGAAATGAGAGATAGGGAGGTGGTGGAAGTGATATCCTCACAAGATATACATGTAGGACTAGCTCTCTTACAGATTTCCTACTCACTCTAATGGATGTAGCAAGTGATTAAGCTTAGAGAGAGAAATGAGGTTGTGGGAAGCACTCAACTATAGAATAGGAACCTCACATCGAGTTTTGCAATGAATGCTTGACCTTGGAATGAAGCCCAAGGGGTCCTATTTATAGCTGGGGATGCCTCTTAGCCTTTGGGAACACTTGAGAACAAAAACTAGACATTTTGTGGATTGCAACGGATATATTTTCACTTGTTGCAACTCCACAACGGCTAGAAGCACTTTTCTTAACTTTTTTGTACTGTGCAATCGATCAAGTTTCTATAAGGGTAACTCGATTGATAGAGTAAACGACAAAGCCGATATTCAGACCATCAATCGAGTTTGTCCTGGGGAAACTCGACTGACCAATGAAAATTGAATTGGTCAGCTGCTCCATCGGTCGAGTTCTGTGTAGTGTAAACTTGACCGATCAAAAGTCATTTCCAAGATCCAATCAGGATCGGTCGAGTTTGCAACTCACAGAACTCGATCGATGAACAACCTGATGTGAATTTTGGAAAATGGCTTGTGAGTGCTTAAACATTCGATCTAAGTGTTCCCGATTTTTTCTAAGCTTAATTACAAGTCATACAATCATTACAAGTTATTTACAACATGATTCTAATGGATTTACATCATATTGCAAAAACGTGCACTTGTATTGACTTTGACTTGTCTTTTCTCCAATTTGATATGCGCAAGTTAGGGCATTTGGAGTGTGTCTATACCTAATTTGAAATTACTCAAGTAGAGACATTAGACACCAATATGTGGAATGGTTAGTCATCATCAAAACACAGGTTTAGTCAATTTAGAGGTGAGTCAACATTGACCTAATTGACCTTGAGTCAACAAGATTAAGCTTACCCAACTTTTGCTTCGCCTTGTCCATAGTTGTCATTCCATGAGAACTTTTACTTCTTTTTAGATCTTGCACATCAAGTATGTCAGATCTCTATTTGGTACCATATACCAAAATAAAGAAATAATAAAATTTATCTTATAATGTTTATATCTAAAGTGGAGGCCTCAGTGCCTTCCTTCTTCTTCTTCTTTAGTTCCTATAACCAGAGTGGGAAATTTCTTTTCTAATGTCCAAGTTGGTGACAATGGTGACATTTGCCTCTTTTCTTCACTCCTTCCTTTGCATTGAGATATGAAGACGTGGGCTTCTGGCTAGCTTTATAACTCTTGTTAGCTTTTCCTTTGCCTTTAGACTTCCCCTTTGTCTTGCTGATCACCATCACAGAATTGGGTTTGTCTTTCTTCATCTGTCCCTCAACTATTCTCAACATGCCCAACAACTCTGTCAATGATTTATCAAAGTCGTTCATGTTGTAGTTCATGACAAAATGACTACATAATTCTAGTAGAGACTATAGAATCACATCAGTGGTCAACTCTTGACCCAAGGGGAATCCTAGTCTAGCAAGGTTCTCCACATACCCAATAAGCTTGAGTACATAAGGACCTACTGGATCTCCTTCTACCATGTTACATTTGAACAGTGCCTTGGAGACATCATATCTCTCTTATCTTGACTGATCTTGGAACATGTTCTTGAGATGTGTGACCATGTCAATCACATCCATGTTCTCATGTTGCCTCTGCAACTCATAGTTCATGGAGCATAACATCAAACACCTTACATCCACAACATCTTCAATATGCTTCTTGTAAGCATCCCTGTAAGCCCTAGATGCACTCATCTGGTTCTGGCGTCTCCAAGACATCGATCTTGTGCTCTTGTGTGAGAATGATTTTCAGCGTCCTGAACCAATCATGAACATTTTCCCATTTAGCTTTTCCTTCTCAAGGACCGATCGCAGAGAAAAGTGATTGTTGCTTGTTTTGATTTGATTCTACAAAATAATTTGCAATTTTTGTCAAAACTCATTTTGATTTGATTTGATTTGATTAAGATTTTGGCAATATTAATTAGGTCTTTGATTAATTATCATTCTCATTATTTTGTTCAAATTGATAACCCTCAAGTATCAATTCAAAAAAAAAATGCAGTGAACAATTTTCTAAGGAGTAAGATCCAAAATGATTCAATTATCACCCGACCAACACCGCAATAAATAATCAAACATTAAGGTAGGAAATGTCAATTGCATCATATGCAATTCCTGATCAACGGTAGGTGCAACTCGTTGCCATAATCATCTGTATGCTTTTGGGATTAACGCCCTAAGAATCACCACTTAATCCCAACTCAGTAGTTAACACGATAATAATGCACCCCACGAAGACAAAACCTACATTAATACCATCAAACTTCCACGAGGTAGATGGCACACCATGCGAAGGAGTAACCATCGCTTGATTGAACAAGCTTTTCACCTGTGTTGCTAATGGAAAGCATCTTAGACTTAATATATTTTGATTGAGATATTTATATATACCATATATATACATATATTGTATCCAATCACCACATATATAGTATGTATCATATACATGCTATATCCCACAATGTAAACATGCAATATAAACAAAAAGTGATGGTTATGGCCTTGTCCACTGTAATTCCTTTGAGACACAAGGAATTACTACCACCTAGGTCAATCATCACTTCACATGTATGAACCTATTGTTGGTAGATCTGTGCTTGCCAATCTAGGTAGATCGGTTCAACCCTTGAAACGGTCATATCAGCTCTTAGCCGGTCGGTTAGTCTTCAAGGATGGTCGTCTGGCCTCCTATCCAACCAATGTCTGGACACCTTCTAGATGGTTGGTTGGGCCATCGGGGATAGTCGTCTAACCTTCTGTGATGATTGTCTGACCTCCTGTCCAACTAATATCCAAACTCCTTCCAAATGGTCAGTTGGACCCACCAGCTGGTCATCTACCCTCCTTGGTCCTCCAGACGGCTGTCTCGTCTCACAAACTAGTGCTCTGGTGATGATCATGTACTTCATCATTGAAAGAAAGGAAACTATCCTATTTCTACTTTATTACATTATAGAGAGAAACCTCAAGTTACATTCAATGGGAGCAAAGGTAGGAAAGAATTAACTTTACATTTGGAAGAAGGAGATAGAGGTTCGGCATGCAAACCAAGATAAAGAGGAATAAAACCATACCATCCAACCACACAAAGATATCAGGCATTGTCCATAACAATGCTACACATCCACCATCAAAATTTCTTTTAGGACGACACATGTAAATTTCATATATATATATATATATGTATATATATATATATATATATATATATATAGAGAGAGAGAGAGAGAGTTAGGCTAGGATACACTTAAGTGTATTGGGGCTGGGATAAAATGAAGTTTTGTGCCCTTGGATCTGTCCAATTTTTGATCTGCGACTGGGAGTATTTCCACCCACTAAAGCAAGAATTGCAGGCGCAGACCCCACCCAGCGTCCCTATGTCCCTCGTTCCCTACGCCTGTGCCTTCTCTCTCCCCCGCTCATCTCTCTCCCCCCACTCGCTCTCCCTGTGATCTCCTTGGTTGGTGATCTCCTTGGAAAATGGCGGCCAGAGATTCAGTAGTGACGAGCGGCGGCGACCTGCTTGGCCAACGGCGGTGACCTACTTGGGCAACAGCGGCCTAGGGTTGAACACCTTACTTGGCGACCTTACTGCTCCGGCGACCTACTTGGCGCCTTGTTGCTCCGGTGAGGAACCAATGACATGGACCTCGACGTGTAGTGGTTGTGCGACCTTGCTGCCGACGACGACGCCATGCTACGGACGCCAACGCCCTCCCCCAGCCCTCCTTCTTCAGACAGTGGTAGTTCCTAGCCCAGCGTCGAGGGTCGAGGGTTGCTGGATCTCTGGTTGCAGTTGCTCTCGGCCGGAGTTGACAATATTAGTTCTCCCCCCGCTCGCTCTCCCTGCTTGGTTGGCGATCTCCTTGGCGAACGACGGCTGGAGATTTAGCAGTGACGAGCGGCAGTGACCTGCTTGGCCAACGACGGCCTGGGGTTCAACACCTTACTTGGCGACCTTACTACTCCGGCAACCTACTTGGCGGCCTTGCTGCTCCGGCGAGGAACCAGTGACCTGGACCTCGACGCATAGTGGTTGTGCGACCTTTCTGCCGACGACGCCGCCACACTACGGACGCCAGCATATCATCTCCGGTAAACACTTATGATCCAGTCTTGGGTCTTCACGATTATTTTCAAATTGCACAATTAGTATCATCTCCGGTAAAGACCTAGATACATAATTCATGGGTATTCCAAGCATATTGAATCGAAAATAGGTGGTCTAGCCCTTTGGAATCATTTGTGGTCCGGTCTTGGATATGTTCTTCCACCTTTATTGTCTCCTGCATTCACCATATAGATGGACTAGGCCTTTAGGAAACATAATAATATGCATATCTTCAGTTGTATTGTACATAATAATAAATATTGACTATTATAATATTTTTTTGCCCTTAATAGATATGGACTGTTATATCCCAGTTTGGTCTGATATGGAAGGCACTAACACCACACAACAATCTGTACATGGTTAGATTTTGTTTTAATTTAACAATATGGTTTCATTTTCCTAAATACAAACAAGGGGGTGATTATGTATTTTATGTGTAGATATGGATTTTTGTCATGATGTTGATGGTATGGCGGGAATAGATTGGTTAGCTCATGACCATGCAGTGGATGCAAATGAAAATTTTGGTGAAGAAAATGAGACCGATGTGGATGTCGAAAGGGTGGAAGTACAATCTGAACTAGAACCTTTTATAGGTTTGCAATTTGACAGTCTTGATAAGGCGGAGGAATTTTACAATCAATATGCATATCATATGGGATTTAGCATAAGGAAGGGGAATCACTATATCTCAGCTAAAACCAAAACCATCACAAATAGGGTATTCATGTGTTCCAAGGAAGGGTTATATAGACCGAAAAAGAAGGAAGACAATGGTGATAAGGGTACCCCAAAAAAAGATGTCATTTCTAATCGAACAGGATGTAAGGCTCAAATGAGATTCAAGCTAGAAGAAGACACAAAGTGGGTGGTTGTGAGCTTTGACAAAGAGCACAACCATGATCTCACCACGAGTCCATCTAAAAAGAGGTTTCATCGGTCACACCGTTGTATGTCTTCTGAGGTTCATGATTTGATTCAGGCGATGCATGATCAAAATATTTCTAGTGCACAAATAATGTCACTTATTGCTAGCCAACAAGGTGGAATTCATAATGTCACATTCACAAGAAAAGATTTAAGCAAAAAACTTGTTTCTTTGAGGAGGAGATACATAGGTGTTGATGTAGCCTCCACATTAGAGCATTTCAAAAAGCAGCAAGCAAAAAACCCTACATTCTTCTATTATGTACTATTTGATGATGAGGGTTGTGCACGCAATATCTTTTGGGTAGATGCGAGGTCAAGAATGGCGTATCAAACATTTGGCGATGTGGTTACATTTGACACAACTTACATGACTAGTAGATACAATATGCCATTCACACCTTTTATTGGGGTGAATCATCACAAACAGTCTACTTTGTTTAGTTGTGCTTCATTACGAGATGAGACCGCTGACTCATTTGTATAGGTTTTTCGCACATTTCTGGAAGCTATGTATGGAAAGCACCCCAAGGCAATCTTAACTGATTAAGATCCTACAATGAAGAAGGTTGTTCGCATTATATTTCCTAATGTAGTACATTGTTGTTGTCAATGGCACATAATGAGAAAGGCATGTGAACATCTGGGTGTGATTTATGGTACTGTTGTCGGGTTTTGTGAAGAGTTTCAATCTTGCATCAATCAACCCATCACCATTCATGAGTTTGAAGAAAGATGGAAGAAGATGATAACATCATACAATTTGGGTGACAACTCACATCTAACCTTGTTATGGAATATCAGAGAGCAATGGATACATGTATACTTTAGAGACACATTTTTTGCCAACATGTCTACAACACAACGGAGTGAGAGCATGAATGTGATATTCAAAGATCATGTAAACAATCATTTTCCATTGTTTAAATTTGTCCAAGCATATGAGAAGGTGGTTGAGAACCGTTTTGACAAAGAGGATGAAGAAGACTACAGAACTAAGGATGGCCAACCATCATTATGGTCTTATGCTCCCATTGAGAAACATGCTAGGGATGTCTACACAAGATCGGTTTTTAAATCTTTCAAAGAACAAATGAAAATGACCTCATGCTATGATTTAGAGGAGGTTCATAAAGATTACATATATCAAATTTCACGTGTTGGCGGTGAGTCACTTGCATTTGTATCAAAGAATTGCTACAAAGTACAAGTTAATCAAAATAATGAAGAATTCTTTTGTGAATGCAAGCTATTTCAGTTTTCTAGCATCTTATGTGGTCATATACTAAAAGTGATGCTTTATCTTAAAGTTCATAAGATACCACCTCTATATGTGCTGAATAGATGGACTAGGGAAGCAAAAACCAAAAGTGCAAATCATTATGTGAAAGAGACTTGTGAAGAAGTTGATGGAAGTACACCTTTGGGCAGGTTCAACTCACTTTGTAGATCGGCAATGAAGTTAATTGATATATCTTATAAACATAAGGACACCTACCTTGATGTGCATGAGCTATTTGAAAACACTTATGCCAACATTGTGTCTTTACAAAAAGAAATGGGAACGACTTCTTGTGGAGAAGGCATGCCATCATCTCAAACTCACATTCCAACACAAGGTAGTCAATGTGTGCTCCAAATTCAAGATGTGGAAGATTTCATGCAAGCAAGAGATCCACCACCATCACATTGTAAAGGAAACAGGAAACCACAAAGGTTTAAGCCACAAGCTGAGTTAAAAGCAAAAAGACAAAGGACATGCTGTACATGTAATGGAAAAGGGCACAATAGTCGTACATGTAGATCTGGGGTAAGTTACAAAGCCTTGTAGTTTCTCTAATCTTATATTGCATGATCTTTGAATTTTATAATCCCTGTCTCTCATGTTATGGAAATGTATATTGCAGGTTGCCAATGATAAATCTGATGCATATGACCTTGATCAAATTTATGAGTCTGGGGAAGAATAAGATACAGTGGATGAAGAATTCAAGTGGTTGTAAAAGTGGATGCTAAAACTCATGAAAAATATGTGTCTTGTAACTGATGTTTTATCTATTTGTGTCTTTATGTGTAATGAACCTTTGATGTAAAATGGATGCCATGTCCGTGTGGGACTTTATGTCCGTACTTTTGTTGGTTTTTGTTAGTAAGAATCTACTGTTCTGAACTTCAGTAGTTGAAGAAATTAAACAGCCATTATGTACCAATTATATTCCCATCATTTCAGTCACCTATGAGTTCCATCATTTTGTAGTACTTGCATATTTAATGTATGCACGTTCAGTGGTTCATTGTGCTTAATGTATGCACTGCTGAATTTATGCATTGTACTTGTACTATGCAAGTTTATTGGACGAATTTGACTCATTTGGAAATGTGATTTGGATCTGAATGCAATTGAAAATGTGCTTGTGCTTGATTCATATATGGGCTTATGCTTAATGCAATTGAAAGTGTCAAATCGCCTTATACAATTGCATGAGTTGCTGACAAAGAATAAGCTCAAGATCAATGCCCCTATGTGTGCTGAAACTATGGATTCACATTTGATTTCTACTGAACCATTTGATTTCTATATGTGTTTGTATGCACGTTCAGTGCTTTAGTCTACTTAATTAATATTTATAGTGGTACTTGAGTCTGTAATGTATGCACTTACAGTGCTTCAGTGTGTTGATGACGGTTTTTATTTAGTGTACTTGTACTATGCAATTGGAATTGTGATTTGCTTCTGAATGCCAAAATTTGACTCACTTGGAATTGTTATTTGGATCTGAATGTGTGGTTCATGCTTGTGTGGAACTGATTGTTTGGTGGGTGTTAAGTCAGTAGGTATGGATTTAGTCTATGCAATTCTGTTCAGCTCATTAGGATTCAATTTAGTTCCCAACGTGATGATACTGCTCCCTTGATTTCTCACTGAACTGATTGTTTGGTTTTTTACTTCACCGTGCTGATGGAGTACATAGATTATTAATAAATGCACTTCTGTTCAGCTCCCAATCTGCAATGATGGAGCTCATTAGGATTCAATGCAGTTCTATTCAGCTCCCAATCTGCAATTTTTGTGCCTCAAATTCTATCTCTATTTCACCTTTCCCACTTGAATACGACAAATGTGGTTCCAGGTCTGCTGTCGGAATATGGAGAATTTGTGAGCATTTGATTCAGAACAAGCTCTTCTTGCAGGAATATTTACCTTCAAACTTCATCATGTGGATCATGAATCTACCACCCCCAGATCCATCATGCCCCGTTGATATGTGGGCATGGATTCACGAGGACAGTGGGATCTATTCAGTCAAATTGGCCTATAATATTATTGACAAAGCCAACTCCAATATGTGGGAAGGCCATGGGGGATCTATCTGGCCTATAATATACCCAGCAAGGTCTGGGTATTCCTATGGCTTGTTGGAAGTGAGGGAATCATGACCAACCAAAGAAGGAAGGAGAGGCATTTCACTGATAACAGGACTTGCTCTAGATGCAATCATGAAGAGGAAACCACCATGCACACCCTCAAGGATTGTAGTTATGCGAAATCCACTTGGACACAATGTGACCAGCTCGGGTATCAATCACCTCCAAGGGAACACAACGACTGAATGGTTGGATATAAACATCAGCCGAAAAGATGAACACAGCACAAAGTTGCAAATGAGCCCACTCATACAGCAGATATCCTAGATGACGAGAGCATTGATGAAGATACCATCCTCATTCGGGTGGATGGTGTAAAAGGTAAAGGAACTATCTACATGAATTCTATAGTTGCAATTGATCTATTAGGAAGTCTATTTAGTTCATTATAATGAATCACAAGCAGTGAATTGAGCCACCAATCTATTTCTTACAAGCCACACATATTCAAATATTTGGAACATTCATTCATTCAACACAAAGAGTGAAACAAAACTCATTTCATTGAAAGATTTAGTATTACAAAGACATTCACATTTGGACACAGATTCATTCATTCAGTCATGATACACATTAATTCACTGACAAACAATACAATGTCTGAAAGTTGTGAGCAGATGCCATCAAATTTACTTCATCACATATGAGTCATCTAGCCCAAATAAGTGCTCATATCCAGTCCCCACTCCCCTGGCCACTTATCACTATGGCTGCTCCCGCATCACCAGAACTCGCTGCTAGTCCACTGCAAGGCCGAGTGGCCATCGTCACCGGTGCGTCCCGTGGGATCGGCCACGAGATAGCTGTCCACCTAGCCTCTCTGGGCGCTAATCTTGTCCTGGACTACGCAACGAACTCTGCCCAAGAAGAACTCCTTGCATCTGAGCTCAACTCCAGCGTTCCAGATCCCGCAGTTCCACGAGCCGTCACTCAATGTGTGGATGTCTCCAACCGAGATGACGTCAAGTCCCTCTTCAACCGCGTCGAGTCCACCTTCAGCGGTAGCAGTAGCGCACACATCCTGGTGAACTCCGCAGGCGTGCTGGACGACAAGTACCCCACCATCTCCGCCACGGCCTTGGAGGACTTAGACTCCACCTTCACGGTGAACACCCGTGGCTCCTTCTTGTGCTGCCGCAAGGCCGCGAGTCGGCTGGTACGCGGCGGCGGCGGCCGTCGTCGATCCAGAGAGTTGCGGCGGAGAGAACGAGGAAGGAGAGATGCGTAGGGAGCGGGGAGAGAGAGAGAGTCTGTGTTTGCCTGAGTGGGTCACGGGAGTTATAGGTGGACCCAACGTGTGGGTTTGCCTGAGTGGGCAAATTTTGTTCTAGCCGTTGATCAAAACCAGCCAACGATCCAAGGGCAGAAAAGTTCATTGTATCCATGCCCCAATACACTTAAGTGTATCCTAGCCTAACTCTCTCTCTCTCTCTCTATATATATATATATTAGTTTGGGATTATGTGGTCTTTGGTTAGATATGCATATGAGATTGTTAAATATTCACATCGTATGCAATAAATAAAAGATAGAACTAAAAATATGATCATATTGATTATCCTTAAACATAGTAAATTGATGTGACACTATTGGAAAATACGGGTACAGAGTATAGCAGCAGAAACAATTTTTTTTAATCTATTCATATTCCCATAATAGCAAGATTGTTTCAACTACTATGAAATAGATAGGATGGTTTAATGAGTTTATACCTGCTCCTGGAGTATGTCCAGCGACAACAACTTGTTGTAATGCAACTTTTTTCAATTTGCTCTTGGACAGTGGTTGTGTAGCTCCTAGTCTTCACCATGAATGATGGACTGAACAACTTCAGTAATGACTCCTACGATCTCGCCATGAGCTGTAGGTTGACATTTCTCTCCTAGATGTATCCAAAGGACTCCTTCCTCTTGAGTAGTCCACACGTACCAACTAGTGTTGGATCTAGGGCTTTAGAGGGGGTGGTGAATAGGGCTCCAAAATTCTCACAAGATAAGTTAGACCTCCAAGGTGTCTTAGAGTGGTTCCACTCTCCAAACTAGGAGAGAGTCAATCCATTACCTAGAGAGGTCAACGTCTAGGACTTTGCAATCTGTGTATACTTATATTCATTCATAAGAGATACAAGGAGACCACCATGCATCCAAGTACTTACCTATTCAAGATAAGAGTCTTCCACCTACACAAGGACCTAACCACTTGATCAAGATGTCTTCAGCCTTCAACTAGGACTTACCCACACTTGCATCAAGTTTTTGGCCTTGAAGGAACTTGCCCACTCTTCTTGAATCTTGGCCTCGCCCTTGTCCTTCACTTAGAGAAGATCATCACTGCTTCTTCAACCTTGAAGAAGAACAACATCAACTTCACCTTCACTTAGAGTACCTTGCTTCAACCCTTTCTTCTTTGAGAAAGGGGGTAGGGAAGATGGAATGGAATGAGTGCTTTGGAATGGAATGAGTGCTTTACAAGCACATGAAGGTTGCTCTCTTACAACTGGCCTAACTCACTCATAATCATGAAATTCTTTGTAAATGTGAGAGAGAAATGGGTCCAAGGAGTCACAACACACTCAACTATGGCAATGACTTCGAATAGCATGAATGAGAAAATTTAGAATGAACTCCAAGAGGTCCTATTTATAGATGGGGGTGTTCCCTTGAGTATGTGATCACTTAAGGGAGAAATATAGCCGTTTTCCAAGTTACAACGGATCTATTCTTGCTCAGAACAACTTACCAATGGTTATAATCACTTTTTTTATGTTTTCCGTACACTACATTTGGTCAAGTTTCAATAAAGATAACTCGACCGATCGATTAAGTAAAAAAGCCAAATTTCAAACTATCGGTCTAGTTTGTCCTAGGAAACTCGATCGATAAGTCAAAATATATTTTGATTAGTTGATTGATCGGTCGAGTTCTATGAGTGTGCAACTTGACCGATTGGTCTCTCTAGAAAATCCATCACACGATCGGTCGACTTTCCAACTCGACTGATAAACAGCCTGTGAGAAATTTTCTAAATTTACATTTGAGTGGTCAGACGTCAGACTTAACTGTCCCTAATTTTTTCTCATCTTAGTTACAAATCATATCATCATTACAAGTGATTACAAAAATCTTCTAAGGTAATTTGAAGTGATTTCCCAAAACGTACACTTGCATTACTTTTGACTTGAACCTGGACAAGCTAGGGCTTGTGTAATTTGATCCTTTTCATGTACCTATAACCAAAATTCAATCTTAAAGAAACATATTAGATACATAGGAATGGAATGGTTAAGTCATTATCATAAAATGGGCAATGTATATCTCTCAAGTCAACATTCTCCCCCTTTTTGCCGATGACAATCCATTCCTCAATCAAATTGAAAAGGATATGTAAAGATATACCTTTGCCTTGTGAATTGTAGGGGGGTTCATGATTTCAACAATGTGAATTGCTCCCCCTCAATCTATGCTTACTCTTACCTTCACTATTAGTCTATCTACACAAAGCAACATGACATATTACTATGTGGTCCTTTAGAAATTCACGTGACATATCACTGTTAGTCTATCTACACAAAGCAACATGACATATTACTATGTCGTCCTTTAGCAAGTCACATGATAAAGCAAGTAATGAACAAGAAAAGGATCACATAGGCAATAAAAGTAATATGGCTGAGCTTCAAGACATTGAACTTCTCTCCCCCTTTTGACATCATCAAAAAGGAAAGGGGGTAGAAGAGCAAAAAATTAGGTCTTCTCCAAGTACAACCAAACATACACCCACAACATGCAATATCAAAAACATGCACCAAACAGAGACGAGAGAAGCAAGCAATCTAAGGCATGATCAAAATATGGTAAACATGGCACCAATTCATGAGATATAGTAAATCAAATAGTAAGTGTACAAAGGATTATGATTACAACTTAGAGAGCATGTCCTTAGAATCAACTAAAAGACAAAATGATGAAAACATGATAGAAAAATAGTACAACTCAAAAATGTTCCCAGATGTTTTTAGCACAAAAATCCTAGAAAGATATATATGATCAACATCTAGACTAAAAGCATCATGTAGCCCATAAGGTTTCATTTGACACATGAAAAGAGGTGCGAGCAGGTCGGGAAGGCTGAGGTGGTGGAGGTGCACGGGTAGAGGTAGAGGCAGAGGCTCTAAGTGTGGTAGAGGCGGGGATAGACATAGAATTCTAAAGTGTGATCTCACTAATGCAAACTCCTTTCTGGGTTGGTTTGTAATGTAGGTCATGGAAAAGAGATTAGCCAGTGACAACTTGAAATAGACCACAGATCATGGCAGGGTAGGGTGGGTGGGTGCCATAGGTGTTCTTACCAGAGTCAAAATAGGTCATGTAGTGAAGGACATAATGAGACCATTTGACTTTGATGTTCTTCAAGAGACAAAAAATAGTTGCTGCAATGTTTTCTGCACTTTTAGTCTGATTTTTCTTGGGATGAATATTGTAGTTAACAACTAGGGCAAGTATGAAGTTCTTGAGGTCTAAGGAGGAGGAGGGAAGGGTACACTTCTTCCTATAGGGGAACTGTGGCTTCTTCACACATTTATGAATATCAGGTAGAGTAAGATCATATTACTTGTAGAAGGCCTCAGGGTCAACTAGGTCAAAATACTCGAGGTAGTCCTTCCTCCAAGTGTCAGTCACCTAAGTACCCGAAAAGAAGATGTTCAAGATATCCTCAGAGACTTGGAATTTCTTCCCAAAAATCATCGAAGTGAGGGCTACTTGAGTATTTGGTGGGGGTACGAGTGTGTCATAATTCCATTGCAAGTTAGCACAGAATTCATGAATGACTTTTATGCTAGTGATGGAATTATTGTAGCATAAGTGTTCGACACACAAGGTAGAGAGACGGTGACTGCATAACAACTTGACTACTTGATCGATGACCCTTTGTCTATGTGGGGTTGTCTTAAAAAGTGCACAAAATGGAAAAGGATTCCTAGGAAGGAGCTCCTTGTACTTATTAATAGCTTCATTGAAGACAAAGAAGGTATCGTCAAAGGGTATGAGACACGAGTTGAAAGATGAAGATGGTGCTCTAGTTGGGGCCACTCTCTTTCTCCTATTGGACGCCATGATGAAGAAGTAGAGAGGATGGAGAGAGAAAAAGCAAGAGAAACACCACCACAACCCGTCCACACACCTAGGGTTGAAGGGAAAGAGGTCAAGGAAGGTCGATCTAGGTCAAACTAGGGCTAGGGAGAGGAAGGTCGGGGCTAGGGTTGAGAGTTTGAGGGAGATAGATGTTGGATCGGTGGATTTTTCTCTAGTTGAGAGGGAGAAAAGTCAGCCAAATCTAACTTATGTTTGCTCCATCCCGACTATCGATCAATTTCTGTGACTCATATACTCGACCGATCGACTCTTTAAAAAAACTCTCGACCACCGATCGGTCGAGTTGGCAACTCGACCTATGGTCCAACTGAACCAACATTAGAATTTCAATTTCTAGCCATTAGAGTGCTAATTAAATTTATTTTTCAAGTTTATTTTGTATTTTAAACATACTTAAGCACATATCACTCATCATTGGGTACTATTTTGTGATAAAATAAGTGTTTGCAAAAAATACCCAAAAATAAGAGAAAAACAAAGCAAAAGAAAATGAAAACTCATTTTTAGCATATTAGTAGCAAGATTGATCAACACAAAGACAAAGCATATAGGGTAGATGAAAACAATCTAGAGGGCATATCAGATTCATTCAAAGCAGTTATGAGAAGTTTAGATCTAATAAAATTAAATTTCTCTCTAGCTAGAGGTTTAGGGAAAATGTATGCAAATTGATTTTCTGTGTCCACATGCGTGATATAGATATCCTTTTAGGCAATTTGATCATGAAAAAAATGATAGAGAACCTCTATATTCTTAGCTATACTATGCAAGATATGACTACATGACAAGTTAATTGTACTAGTATTTGTTGGATCAAGGGCTCTAGAGGGGGGGTGAATAGAGCTTCACAATTCTCACAAAAAGGATTAGACCACCAAATTATATTAAGTACAAAAACTTAAACAAATAGAAAATTTGATGTCTTAGCTAGCAATAACAGTAAGGATGAGAGACAAGGAAGAGCAAGCACTTGGACATGTAGTTTAGAGTTGTTCCACATCCTAACTAGGAGCAATGTCAGTCCACTACCTAGAGGTGGTTAATCTCTAGGATTTGCAATCTTGGTACTCTTATATTCCATCATAAGATTACAAGACACAACAACCACACATCCAAGGGAATAGTACCTCAAGCAAAGATCTTCAACCTATAGAAGGAGCTTACCCACTTGAACCATGGAGTCTTCAGCCATCAACATGGACTTACCCACTCCTTCTTCAAGTCTTTAGCCTTCAAGGGATTGCCTATATTTCTTGAGCTCTTGCCTTGACTATATCCTTCACTTGGAGATCTGGAACACCTTGCCTTCTTCAACCTTGAAGAACATTAACCTCTTCTCCTTCACTCGGAGAAGATCTTCAATCTTTTCGTTGATAGGAAAGAGGGTAGGAAGATGGTGGAGGAGAGCTTTACATCAATACATGGAGCAACTCTCTTACAAAGGAACCTATCTCACTCATACTCACGAATTTGACTTGTAGGTAGAGAGAGAAAGGGGCTCAAAGGGTTAGAACACTCTCAACTAGGCTAGGACCAAGCATGTAGTGAATGAGAAACCTTGGAATGAACTCCAAGAGGTCTTATTTATAGTTGAGGCTGCCCCTTTAAGTTGTGGGACACTTAGATACGAAATATAGCCATTTTTGCTCAAAGCAACGACTTTATTTTCTCTCAAAACACACACCAACAGTCACAATCACTTTTTCTACAAATTCCGTACAGTGCAATCGATCGAGTTTCAATAAAGGTAACTCGACTGATAGAGTAAAAGACAAAGCCGATATTCAAATCATCAGTTGAGTTTATCCTGGGGAAACTCGACCGACCAATGAAGATCGAATTGGTCAGGTACTCGGTCGTTCGAGTTCTGGAAACCACAACTCGACCGATGCTATCTTCAAAAACTTGATCCAGGAGGATCGGTCGAGTTTGCAACTTGACTGATTGACTGCCTGTGGTCAATTTTCTAAAGTGCATCTAAAGTGATTAAAACTTGGTGTTTAGTGTCCCAATCAATTTTCTCAACTAAGTTACAAGTCAATTCATCATTAAAAGTGATTACAAAAATGTTCTAAGGTCATTTACATAGATTTCTAAAATTGCACACTTGTAGCTCTTTTGACTTGAACTTGAGCCAATCTACGGCTTTTGATTTTTGATCCTTTTCTTGTACCTAACATCTGAAATCAATCTTTGATACACATATTAGATACATATGAATGGAATGGTTAAGTCATTATCAAAATATGGACAATGTATAACCTCTAGGTCAACAATATTATCCAGAATGATAGGAGAAGCATCAAAATGAATGTTAAAGTCTTGGAGCATTTGCTTCATCCATAGGACCTGGGCACAACAACTCCCGACAGCAATGTATTCAGCCTCACTACTTGATAATGCCACTATGCTCTATTTCTTGGAGAACTAAGACACCAAACATGGTCCTACGAGAAAGCAAGTGCCACTTGTGTACTTTCTATCAATCAAGCATCCCACATAATCCGCATCATTATAAGCCATAAGAGTAAAGTCCCTTGACTTGGGATACCATAGACAAAAGTTTGGAGTTTTGGCTAAGTACCTTAAAATCCTCTTAACATCTATAAGATGTGATTTCTTAGGATTTAATTGAAAGCAAGCACACAAGCCAACACTAAATATTATATCAGGTCTAGAGGTAGTTAAGTAAACTTCCAATCATACTTCTATAGAGCTTCTCATCTACCCTCTCACCTTCTTCATCCTTATCAAGTTTGGTGGTGTTTGACATGGGTGTATCCATTAGCTCGGTGTTCTCCATTCCAAAGTGCTTAAGTAGCTCACTTGTGTACTTGCCTTGGTTTATGAAGTTCCCATCTTTAGTTTTATTGATTTGAAAGCTGAGGAAGAATGTGATCTCACTCATTATACTCATCTCAAATTTACTCTGCATAAGATCACTAAATTCTTTGAAAAGATCAAGGATAGTTCCAAAAAAAATGATATCATCAACATATATTTGAATGATAAGAAAATTGTTATTAGTGTGCTTTCGAAACAAGGTAGAATCTACTTTGCCCATGATATACCCATAATCTAACAAAAAGTTTTTTAATTTCTCATACCAAGATCGAGGTGCTTGTTTGAGTCCATAGAGATCTTTTTGCAACAAATAAAAATGCTTAGGTAAACTATCATGTTCAAAACCCAGGGGTTGTGCGACATACACTTCCTCCTCAATTGTACCATTCAAAAACACACTTTTAACATCCATTTGATAATGAAGAAAGTTTTTGTAACTGGAAAAAGCAAGTAACATGCGAATGGACTCAAGTCTATCTACAGGTGCATATGTTTCATCAAAATCTATACCTTCTTGCTGATTGCAGCCTTGAGCCACCAACCTTGCTTTGTTCCTTACCATTTTTTTGCTTTCATCTAGTTTTTTAGGGTAGACCCATTTGGTGCCAATTATATTTCTATCACTTGGTCTTGGCACTAGGGTCCATACTTTGTTCTTTTCAAATTACTCCAACTCTTCTTGCATAGCTAGAATTCATTCATCATCCCCAATAGCATCTTTGACGTTCTTTGGCTTGAGTTGTGAGATGAAGGCACTGTTGGCTTGTTCTTTGTTGAATGCAGCCCGTGTCTTCACTTTTTCAAATGGCTCACCTAAAATCAGCTCTTTTGGGTGATTCTTTGCAAATTGGGGAGTTGGATCCTTCTTCTCTTCATCTTTCTCTTCTTCTTGAATGACCACCTCTTTTCCCTTTTGGGTGATGTTGAGTTCTTTTAGAATAGGAATTACCTCACCTACAAAATCATCATTTGGAACAATATCTTTGGGAATAGAGGGGTTAGTCTCAATAAACTTAACATTTATATATTCTTCTACTTTAGCAAGATCAACATTAAATACTCTATAAGCCTTGGTAGTAGTGCTACAACCAAGAAAGAAAGCCTTATAAGATTTCAGATCAAACTTGTCGAGAGAATCTTTTGTATTCAAAATAAAACAAGGACATCCAAAAATATGGAAATACTTGATAGAAGGCTTTCTACCATGCCATAGCGCATAAGGGGTTTTCTTTAAAGAAGGATGTGTAAAAACCCAGTCTTGTACAAAACATGAGGTATTGATGACTTCAGCCCAAAATGTCTTTGGAGTGGCATACTCTAAAAGCATGGTCCCATCCATCTCCTATAGTGACCTATTCTTCCTCTCTACAACCCCATTTTGTTTAGGTGTTTGAGGTGTTGAGAAGTTATGTGCATAGCCAGATTCTGCACAAAAATGTTCAAAAAGATCAATTTCAAATTCTCCCCCATCATCACTACGGATGAAAATGATCTGGCAAGAAGCTTCATTCTCAACTCATTTACAAAAACTTGAGAAAACATAAAGCGTATCACTATTTTAAATGAGAAATAAAGTCCAAGTATATCTAGAGAAATCATCGACAATAACAAGGCAATACTTGGAACCACAAAGAGATTGAGTTCTCATTGGTCCAAATAGAATAATGCGAAGAAGTTCAAGAGATCTCTTGGTACTAAGGACTCCTTTGGATTTGACGGAGGACTTGGTTTTCTTTCCTTGGGTACAAGGTTGGCATTCCTCATCATTTTCAAAATCCAATTTTGGAAATCCCTTGACCAAGTCCTTTTTGTTCAACTTCTTCAACTCATGCAATTTTACATGACCAAGCCGACAATGCCAAAGAGAAATATCATTCGAATTGACTACTAGGATTCTACCAACAACCGACTTAATAGATTCAAGCACAATTACATAAAGATTACCACTTCTAATTCCCTTATATATGACTTGATAGGTGAGGGAATCTAGAATCAAGCATTCAAGAGAAGTAAACAACACATGGTAACCATTATCATATAATTGACTTACACTTATTAAATTTTGATGTAGGCCATCCACAAAGAGAACATTCTTGATACACAAGGATTCACCTACATCACCCTCACCTTTAACCTTACCTTTCTTGTTGTCCCCAAAGGTAATCGAACCTCCTTTCTTTTTAGTGAAGTTGTTGAAATGGCTTATATCATCTGTCATATGCTTAGTGCAGCCACTATCAACAATCCATCTACCTTTTTCCTCACCGATTTCTTCACTATAGAGTCCATGGGTGAAAGGTGTCACTCTCCATCTTCTTTGGAGCTAGAGCCACTTGAGGATGATTCCTCCCAAGCTGCATTCTTGTGTCTTTTCTCTTTATTTCCCTTCCTTTTGTACTTTCTCTCCTTCTTGTACTCTTCTTCCTTCTTGGAGCTGCCCTAGTGGTGTGACTTTCTTTATTTGGGACATTCACTCTTGTAGTGTCCCTTTTGTCCACACTTATAGCATCTAGGAGTAGAGGAGGAGGATAGCTTTCTCTTGAAGTGCTTGCCCTTGGTGTAGTTGGCTTCATGCTCACTAGGGCCATCATCTTCACTAGAGGAGGAAGGATATGTCCGGCAAGAAAGTTGTTATTGAAGGATGAATGCCTCCACTTGTGCTTTGAAAACACTATCTTTGATTTTCTTGGCTTCTTTCTCTTCTTGCTTGGCTTCTTCTTCTTGCTTGTCAAGCCTTGACTCATGAGCTTGTAGGTTGCCAATGAGCTCGTCGTTTGGTATGTCACTAAGGCTCCTCACTTCTTCAATGGAGGTCACCTTTGACTCCCATCTCTTTGGTAGAGTCCTCAAGATCTTGGAGTTGATTACACCTCTATCCAAAGTGTTGCACAAAGCAACTAGGCAATTGATGATCACATTAAGCCTATAGTACATCTTTGCAATCCCTTCTTTCTTGCCCATCTTGAAGTTCTATAGAAGGCTATTCAACATGTATATCTTAGCCTCCTTGACTTGATTTGTGACCTCATAGGTAATGCACAACTTGTCCCAAATCACATAGGCAGTGTCCCAATATGAGATGCAGTTGAACTCCATTGGGGTAAGGGCTGCATAGAGGATGCTTATAGCTTTGGCATTGAGTTGGGCTTCTTTTAATGCATCTTCATTCCATGTTGAAATAGCTCTGGTTGACTCCTTATATGGTGTGACCCTCACCTTCCACATATCAAATTTCATCCTTTGAATGTGAACTACATACCTCTCTTCCAATAGAGGAAGTTGGTGCCATTGAAGACTGAAGGATGCATAGAGACGCCTCCCTCTAGGTTGAGTGAACCAAGTAGGTTCTCACCCATCTTCTCACCTCGTGCGAGATTGTTGGAGGATATCCTTAGCTCTGATACCACTTGTTGGATCTAGGGCTCTAGAGGGGGAGGCAAATAGAGCATCAAAAATCTCACAAGATAAGTTAGACCTTCAAATTATATCAATAAAAACCAATAGCTTAAGAGCAATTTGAAGTCCTAACTAAGCAAGCATAGCAAGGATGAGAGAAATTAAAACATGCACTTGGACAAGGTGGTTTAGAGTGGTTCCACTCTCCAAACTAGGAGAGAGTCAATCCACTACCTAGAGAGGTCAACCTCTAGGACTTTGCAATCCGTGTATACTTATATTCATTCATAAGAGATACATGGAGACCACCATACATCCAAGTACTTACTTATTCAAGGAAAGAGTCTTCCACCTACAAAGGACTTACCCACTTGATCAAGATGTCTTCAGCCTTCAATAAGGACTTACCCACACTTGCATCAAGTCTTTGGCCTTGAAGGAATTCACCCACTCTTCTTGAATCTTGCATCAAGTCTTTCCTATATAATTTAGAATAGCATGAATGAGCAAACTTGGAATGATCTCCAAGGAGTCTTATTTATAGATGGGGGTGTGCCCTTGAGTGTGGGATCACTTAAGGGTGAAATATAGCCCTTTTTCAAGTTACAATGGATCTATTCTCACTCAAAACAACTCACAAATGCTTATAATCATTTTTCTACATTTTATGTATAGTACATTCATTCGAGTTTCAATAAAGATAACTTGAACGATCCACTAAATGACAAAACCAATTTTCAATCTATCAGTTGAGTTTGTCTTGGGAAACTCAACCGATGAGTCAAAATTAGTTTTTCTTAGTTGATCGATTGGTCCAGCTCTATGAGTGTGCAACTTGACTAATTGGTCTCTCCAGAAAATCCATCACTGGATCAGTCGAGTTTTTAACTCAACCGATAAACATCTTGTGACAAATTTCTGAAATTGACATTTGAGTGATCAAATGTTGGAATTAAGTGTCCCTAATTTTTTCTCATCTTAGTTACAAGTCATATCATCAATACAAGTGATTACAAAAATCATCTAAGGTCATTTGAAGTGATTTTCCAAAACACGCACTTGCATTGCATTTGACTTGAACCTAGACAAGCTAGGTCTTGTATAATTTGATCCTTTTCATGTACCTAAAACCTAAATTCAATATTGAACAAACATATTAGATACATAGGAATGGAATGGTTAAGTCTCAAGTTAACAACTAGAACTCCTATCGTCCTGCAAGAACAGACAAGGAGTTGTCCCTCCCATTTGTGTACTAGTCACCAACTTGATCTCCGACAATAATGATCCTCAGTTGTTCTCTCCCATAGCTATCTCTCTAGAGTGGGGTAGGACTTGCTTGGGATCTCTTGGTTACCTCAACCAGAGAGGACAACAATTATTAGACCAACTGATTCTCAATTGTCTGTGTTGTACTTTGGGAAGCCCTTGGTACCCCTCTATTTATAGTCGGGGTTAGGGTGAGGGTTCCCAGTCTATTCGAGATCTATGTAAGAGTGGAAGGGATCAGAAGATCTCGAATTTTCACAACTTGTAACATCTGAAATGGTCATATGGCAGCTCAGATAGTCATCTGGATGGTGAGACAACTATTTTTCTTTGTGAGACAGTCGTCTAGTAGTTTCCCAATCACATATGAATTTGGCACTTCGAATCCAATTAATGCACGTCATGGCGTCAGCACTAATTCCTTATTACAATCAAATTTCCCCACAAACTAAGTGATCTCGCACATGTGAGATGGTCATATCACTCAGTAGATGAGTCACTCACCCAGACGGTTGTTTGGTGAGTCGATCCAAACTGATCGGTTCACACCTCAGTTTGGGCAGAACTTTGCCAATTGAATTTATGATCAGCCTGACAACCCAAGCGGTCTTCTCATCATTTGAGCCAATTGTCTAGTGCACCAAGTGGGTGTCTTACCCTATGGGATGATCATATGGGGTGCATTCAGCTGATCTATTGTGTGAATTGAACATCTAAACACTTTAGTAATCAATCCAATCATCATTCATGATTAAACTCCTCTTCTAGATGAGTTCCTTTGTGTGTGACCCTATAGGTCCCATATCACATTAGCAGTGAATGTCTATAACTAAGTTATGACATCACAAGCAGAGAGTGATGCCTAGTCACACATCAATGCTACCCAAGTGAATGGAAAGTTGGAGAACAACTTCAACCTACAATCTTGTAAGGTGTTGTAGTGATTGTATAATTCCTTTGTCTCTGATGTCCAGAGTGAACTCAAGGCATGGATATCATCATCATCTCACCGTTCAACCCATGTTCCTTGAAACAAGAGTAGATTGTCTGAGATAATGTGACCTCAATATCATATATGGATTCACATGTGCGTGCAAATGCATTTCTCAATCTTGTTTAGCAAGTGGCCAGGATATCAAACTCTAGTAGGAGGGACAAATCCCATTTCTATCACTCCTAGTCTATCCCCATATGTCAAAGATACCCAATCATCACCTTTATTGCAACCCATGTTTTAGGATTATGTTTGATGATGTCAAAGTATACCCAATGACATGTGATGAGTGTAGTGATTTTAGGTCTAAGAACCATAATCACCATTTTCATTATGAGAGGTGACTATGACTAACAACAATGGTTTCTATGTGTCACTCTCAAGGTGGGTCTGTTTGATACAATGTTCCCTAACTTGTATCTGTGTGCATGGTTTGATATGCCATATCATGACTGATGAGATTCAGTCATCAACGAACCCACACTCCAGTCTTATGTGTTATTGGTGTCTATCTATCTTCCACAGTAACAACCGTCTTGGGACATAATAAGAATGTACATACTCTTAGCATTCATATGATCTCATTCTCCAAGTCACGCACTTGAAGACATACGTCATTGAGTATTGTCAGTCTTTAGACATTATTAATGTTTCCTCATTATCTCATAACTAAATGAAACATATTGAATTGTAAGCTTGACTTTATTGTGTATTAATCAAATCCTTTATGGTATATGACATGTCGACCATCATATGATTGGCTCTCTGGGCATACCTTACCAAAAAACTGGCATTTGATCATGAACTCTACCACATCATGCTTCGATTCTGGTCAAGAGATTATGATAAATGATTATGTTATCATAGTGCACAACACACATTGAAACATGTGCTTCTCTTAGTAGTGTCTTTCTCAACTCATCAACATCGGGAACCACCATCCTATTATGAAAACACATTGTCCTATTTTTTGAGTCATGTAACCGATCATGTTTTCCACTTCCAGGTTTTGATATTAAGTTCCATACTATATTGTGCCTCTGTGATTATCTGTATTAATGTCTGCTTAACTTGAAACTAAGCTAGCCATTCTCCAAAGCATTTTTATTTACATATGTATGTTCATCTATTATAGATACACCAACATGCCCATCCTTGCAAAAGTGAAAGAGTATAAGTGCTCAGTATTTGATGAGATGATTATGACAACCTCTTACTTAATGCATCTCCTACCACATTTTCATTTCCAGGGTGATACTGTATCATGAAGTCATAGTCCTTTATCAACTCAAGACATCTCCTTTGTCTAATGTTCAACACCTACTTTGGAAAAAGATTGTGAAGATTCTTGCAGTGTTATGAAGATCTGGAACTTCCATGTGTACATGTAAAGGCTCCATACTTTAATGTCAGAAACAATGTGTTTAACTCCAGATCATGCGTTAGATAGTTTACCTTGTTCTTCTTAAGCTTCTTGGAAGAAAAAGAGATTTCCTACTTGTCTTGTATCAACACACATCCAACATCCTCCTTCAAAACGTTACATAAGATTATGTATCCCATTCTAAGCTCTAGCAACACTAACTTGGGTGCATATGTCAGCTTCACCTTTAATAGTTGGAAACCCCATTGACATTAATTTTTCCACACAAATGGTTTATCATTCTTATCAACCATGTAAAAAAAAAGGATATTGCACTAAAATATTTAATCAATCTCATGGAATAGCTTGCTAGTCCAAGGAAACTTCACACTTCCTTTGGTGTCTTTGGTTGTTTCCACATTAGTACTGACCCCACCTTCTTGGGGTATGCAAATCCCTCTACTGGATATGACATCGACAAGATACGACACTTTTGTCATCCATGACTTTCTTTTGTTGAACTTTGTATATATCTAGTGCCATCCCAAAAGTTCCAAGATCAACGAGATATGTCATTCATGCTTCACCTGACCCTTGGAGTAGGTTAGAATATCATCTATGAATATCACAAAAAATGGGTTTGGATACTTTTTGAAAACCATGTTCATTAGGTCCATGAGTTTCATGCTTAGCTAATACAAATGACATAAAAAAACTCGTAATGTCCATAACTAGTCCTGAACATTGTGTTAGGTATGTATCCTACCCTGATCCTCAGTTGGTGGCATACTAATTACAAATCTATCTTTGAGAACACTATATATACTTCCATATGATTGAAAAAAATATCAATTTTGGCAAGGGGTATTTGTTGTTCACTATAACCTTATTCAAATGTCTTTAATCTATGCACAACCTCACGGACTCATCCTTCTTTTTGAAGATAAAATGGGAGCAATCCATGGGAACGTGCTTGGCCATACAAAAACCTTGTTCAACAACTCCTAAAGTTGTTTCTTCAACTCCTTCATCTCTACTAGTTCCATTATATATGGTGCTTGTGACATGGGTTGTATGCTAGGGATAAGAATGATCTCAAACTCAATATCCTGAGTAGGTGTAATACCAGGAAACTTCTATGGGAAAACATTTTCAAACTTGCATACTATAGGTACATCATTGATAGTAGGATTCACTACCTTAGTATCAATTACATGGGCCAAAAAAGCCTCACAACCCTGCCTCATCAGCTTCTAAGCTATTACAATAGACACCACACATGTAGGGAGAATTTTTAGGTCTCCTTGGAAGGTCCAAGATACATTTCCCTCCCAAAACTCAGCAACCTTGGATCTACAATCCAACACCACCATATACTTCTCTGATGTATCCACCACAAGGATCACATTAGATCCATGCATCTCAAGTGGCATAAGATCCATTTAAAAGATGCATTAAGAGAAGACAAGAACATAGTATGGGCATAACTCATGCACAACTACATAGCCAACTAAGGGGTACCAAAAAAGAGAGATTAAATTGGCGACCAATAGGAAAGTTACAACATATCATCACCTCTCTCATGATAAATGAGTGTGTCACACGTTGATCAACCAAAACAAATACATACATAGAAGTATACAAGTCAGAATGAAAAAAGATCCATCTAATTTATGATGACTTAAAAGTTGATAACTCCCTCATCTTAGCTCATCATGTGGAAAAATGTTGTGGCTGATGATCTTCCTCTTCCTTGGCCTTTCCCTATCTATCCTGATGATCCATCTTAGGAATATTATCCATGCCCTCTATAGTCATACTATTGCAAAGCCTATAGGTTCCTCCCTTGAGGTTGAGACACTTCTTGCTTCAGTTTTAGTCAAAACATCTTCATATGCCCCAATAAATGGAATTAGAAACATTTATCCTATGGGGAACCATGTGACCCATACGACCTTGTCACTGATGTGGATCTTGCATTGTATGCGCTAGGTGATGGAAGTCCCCAACATGCACCTCTAATCAGCAACCATTGTGACTATTGCTATAATACTCTCAACTATGACATTGTTGAGATTTGTTGGGACTACCAAAACTGCTACCTTGGCGGCCCCAAAAACCTCTATGTCTTAGATCCTCCAGAGAACTTTCCAGATGACTGAGTTGTTGTCTTTTTGGAATTATTTTCATGGATGCCTACCATCAACCTCTCAGTCCTCTTTATATACTTCACAAAAGTAGAAAACTTCTCACACAACTCAAAGACCATCTCCAACTTAGCCATCTCAATGTTCATCCCCTTCTCAAACTGCCTAATCTTCTTTGTATAAGTTGGTTCAACATGCTGGAATAACCTTACAAACTCCACAAATCATGTCTCGTACTCATTTTCCATCACCACCATATGTCTCAGCTGTTCAAATAGCATGATCTTCTCATCTAGATAGAACATAGGAAAGAATTTGTTCTCAAACTTCCTCGTGAACGTTGTCTAAGAGATTACTTCCCCTAGTTTCTTTTCCTCCTTAATGGTCTACCAATGAACAACATTCCCCTTGAACATGTAGATGGCATTATTTACCTTGTTTTCATAATGCAAATTCAAAATCCAGAAATCCTTCTCCAACTCTGTGAGCCACAAATTTGTGTACACTATATCAATAGTACCCAAACATTCCATGGATCCCACACACTTCAGCCACTCAAATGTCTTGCTTGAGCTTGTTGACCCAACTATTCAGGAATGATACTTGCTTACTGGATTTTTTTATCTTGTCCACAAACTAAGAAACATGGACATCAACTATCCAAATATAGCCTAAAGGTCATATGGGCATGAATTGTTGGGTTTTGTGGTTCCACCTCACGATGCTCACTCAGTGGTTTGGGTGTCCTATCCCTTTAAGCATGTTGCCTCCCTTCACCACCTGGGTGAACATAACTACTCTCTATTTGTTATTCATGGTGTCCATCCATATTTGCATAACTATACCTAATGGTCAGATATGGTGGACTTGTAAGAATAAACATAACAACCTAACCTTATGTCCTTGTAGACTTGTAGGGCTAAGGATTTGATACCAAAAACTTGTGGCATCCCATTTCAACAAGAACAAGGTTACATAAAACATAATTCAATTAAAACATCAATCATTTTTTATAACCTAAAAACACATAGAGATCACATGTATATAATTTTAATCATACATCACAGATGATATTATCAAAACTATTACAACCGTTAGAAAGTTCACCACGTCATATTAAATGTTCTACAACAATAAGGCCCTTGATACAAAATGTGATCACAACTACTTATACAACATCTTATCATAATGATTACCATTTCTATATTACATATAGTACATTACTATAGAGCACACTCATAATTTTGACTACTCTTATAATTACGACTCTAGACGCAGTGAACATCTGTAAAAAACTCAAGTAAGGAATACATAGAGCAAACCTCACCCGCTCATACTTGAAAGTATAGGGACAATGCTCGACCACTACCTTTATACACAAACTTCACTTAATCCCGGGAGGAGGTCAGGAAAACATCACCTACCTTCAAGACCCCTTCAGTAGATATCACCTACCTCCTTATCTAGGATCGGATCCCTCTTTGTTGATCTTCTCCACCACTATTAGGAAAACTTCATCGCTCACCTAACGGATGTAAATAAACCACATGATACCCCAAGTCCCATGATATGATATAACGTATATGACATCCAGTAGTTACCAATAATAATCATTAAAAGAAAACAATAAATATTTAGATATAAGAAATATTATTATACTCGAGAATACACACTTACCAATCCATACTTGTGTTCTCATAGGTACCTATAAGAGATTTTAGGAAACATATACATGTTTGAGTATGTAATAACTAAGTTTCACATTAAAATCACATTCATGATTATCACCAAATAAACTAAATAGATATGCAACTCGACTAGATTGTATGGTTTACAATTCCCTGGGAAGATTGAGGCTTATCACTCAATCATCTATCTATATGCTAATGTGACACTCTAGCAATCCATATAATATATAAGGATATCCATATTCCCTAGATCTCTTCTCATAACCTTGAGTTGAAGCAAGGTAACTAAAAGGTAGAGAGCCAACTGGATAAGTCCATTGTGGATGTTGCTAAAAAATGGATCCACCAATCACATGCATGTCTTGAGTAAATAATTCATGATGCCAAACTTAGGGTAACAACCCATCATATCTGAATCCACTTATTCTTCTCATACCATTCACAATTCCTTACCAAACCATTTACCTTTATTAAGTTCTAAACAAAATTTAAAGATGTTCTGGTATTTTGACCCCAAGCATCTCCATATATTCACTAATACATGCCTCTAGGCATCTCATTTTTTATATTTCTACAAAAATTATCATTTCTCTATTCCCCCTAACTACCTAGTAGAATAGATCTATAGACTCAGGGTTGTACATGCTTATGCTACTCTTTATTAGTTTGGTTTTCTTACTCTATTGCTACATCATGCAAGATATATAGAAAGACAATTGTGGCAAGTAAATCAATAGATTACTACAACTTTCATAGGTATAGAATGCATGGTTATCAAAGTCCGAATTCTCAAATAGGGTTCATAAACATGGCCCTAAACATGTTGAGATTTACTAAAGTTGACTGCCTCCAAAGAAAACTCGAAGCATCAACAAATTATGCAAGGGTTAAATCATTTCAGGTGGTTCAGATTAAACAATAGCAGGGTACTCCTCTCCATGGTACTCATGACAAGACAATGCTATAGATATATAGAAAACATCATTTCTTCATAAAGAAACCAATTTCACATAATTTCAATAGCATAACAATAACAGAAAAGAAATTGAAACATTTTTAAAGAACTTCTTCTAAAAAGAACAACATATTGATCACACTCTACACGCATGTAAAGTATCATTATGGAAAAAAGTGACATTCTTTGACATATTTAGTCATTGGGGGATGAAATAATACTAGGAAAAGCTTACCCACCATGATTTTACAATCAAGAGACTACCTTTGAGACTTAACTACAACACACAACTCTTTTCCTTATCATACAAGGTTAAGGATGCATAAAGATAAAAACTTGTAATGATTTAAGGAACATTACATCAGAGTTTTGGTTTTCATGTACAATGTAGGTAATGAATCCATTAAAGGTTATATCACTTTCCAGGTGATAATGAAAATAGGTCCACTAGAAAATAACCACAGGGAAACTTTGAGCTTCACGACAAACTCTAACACCAACAAAAAACTCTCTAAGATCTAAGCTCCTATGTGTAAGGTGCCCTACAACTGTGGATCTACAATTTAAAGCAACTAGAGAGAGGGAGGAGAAGGGGAAATAAGACATAAGACTTAATAGTTAAAACCCTAGAGAAAACCACCTAGAAAATGATCATGGAAGAAATTAGGTGGTAGATTGTTGAGAACACAAGGGTATGAGTTCCACTTATATGGATCTAGGCTTGAATGACACCAAGGAGCATTTTGATCATCAAAAGAGAAGATAATGGAGGTAAACATCAGCGATGGCAAAGACAAATGAAAATAGATGTCTCATTAGACATCAATTGTCGACATCTAGCTTAACATCAACACTCCAAGTATTAGCTCACACAAGTGATGTGAGGAAGGAAAGATGTGAAGTATTTATAACCCCAGAGGAGGGAAAAAAGATGGTAAAAAATATCGTACTACCGATCAACATAACCTTCTTCAATCTATCATTTCATTGATATGAGATATTGTCTTTACATTGGTACATGGTGTCAGAACCTCCATCCATAGACCGCCTTATCAAACCATTGGTAGGCACATATAAGAATCTTATTAGTCTATGTCATCAATACAAGCTTTCAGGAAAACCATTGATAGACATCCACTAGGATCTTTATCGATAGTCTGCATCAAAAAACCATAAATAGCTAGCGTAAGACTTTCATCAATACTAAACTGATGAAAACTTGCTACCTAACCAACCAACTCCTCCATCAGTAGTCAACTAGCAAAAGCATATAAGGTAATAAGGCAAGACATTTTTCATCGGCTTCACTGATGGGAAGGCAAAGTAACCTCGTTGATTCATAACTAACGATAAAGTAGGCGTGCTTCCATCATTTCTCTACTGTTAGAAAAGTAGATGACTTAAATCAATTCTCCAACTAATGAAGGGAAGAAAGCTTGGCTAGATCACCTAAGTGCGTTCAACTAAGTACAACCAAGATAGAGGATGAGAGAGAAAGAATTTTACATGTAAATTTATAAGAAAAACCCTCAAACAAAAATAAAACTGTTAGAACATATAAACAAGCATAGCATCAAGCATCCTAACATATGGTTAAGGTAACAAAACAGATGTACGAGTTATGATAGGATAGAGGTCTTACAATACAAGAGGAATCAAATGTCAGCTCTAGGTTGGACAAAGGAAAGAATACTAGGTCATGATTTGGTTCCATAGACAATAGCAAAGATCAATACTATAGTTGAAGGTGGCACAAGATATGTAGAATTCATATGCATATAATCAACATAGAACTTTGTATTTTTAGGTGGGGGAGATAGTGTACCTCAAGTTCTCACATTTAAAGGGTGTTTTTTGGTTTGGTAGATGGGGAAAGTTGGCTCCTAGATTTATGGGGCCTAACCCTATCATCGTTTGTATTCGTAATATGATAACATGAACCTATATTAACCATAATACACCACTATCTTTCTTTTTAATCATATTTGTGTGCCTAATTAATATTTGATATAAATTGATTAAGAGAGATTCAGCTTGCACTTCAGTTTCCCTAATTTCAAGTTTCCTTACAAGTTGTAGACTCAATTGTAAATTCAATATAGTATAAGGACCCATTTGAAAATTATGAGAAAATTATCTGAAAGTGTGTTTCCATGCATACTCATACTTTTTTCTCCTTGGTATAAAGTGGTTAAGAAATGACTCTAATCTAACATTGTTTGTACCTTATTTGCTTTGATTTGTAATTTCATGCAAATTGTGGAGTAATATGTAATTCTACCCTAATAAAGGACCTAATTGTAAAGTTGAGTATATATTACCCAAGTTCATGCTTTTCTTAATAGTAATTCATAATTTGATGAATTTGTAACTTGTTTTGAATGGGTTTCATCCTAAGGCTTCTAACCCGTATCCTAACTGGTGTGGAGGATGATGAGTACCAATGGAACTCTCAACTGATGAGAGTTGTGAACCTCTCAACATATGCAGTTCATGGACCTATCAACCAATAGATGTCTTATATTCATCAACCCATGAGACCTTTTAGATCGATAAATAACAAAAATCCTAGACATGAAAATTGATGAGAACTTAGGCGTGACAACTTATTATGTTTCCAAGTTATTAACTGATGGAGCTTATACATACTCAAACCAATTGTATTTCTAACCTATGGAAGTATTAGACCAATGAAATTGTTGTATTGATCAATGAGTATGATGCCCATACCAATGTGAATTCTAGGAGGGTCTATGAAAAGGTGAGTTTGACCAATAAAGTCCTACTTTGACCAATGACATCTCTAGACACTAGTTATGGACAACTTTGGAATTTTGCACCCACTATAGTATATAAAACCCTCCCATTCAACCTTGAGGCTTATTTGACATTTCCAAATCTACTTTAAATTTTAGGGGAGCCATGGAGGTTGACGAAATCTCCTTAGAGGTTGATGGTTGTGGATGGGGGCTTGCATGTCAAGCAACTCCATGGTGCCTCTAAGATTCCCACTTTTGTTTCTTATATCAAAAACATAAGATCATATCTCCTAATTTCTTCTTATTTATGTTCTTCTTATCTTCTTCCTCCTTGGCCTAATTCCATGGTTCTCCTTGGTGGCAAATTTCTCATCTAAATAAATTACCTTCTTTTCTTCATGTTTGCCCTAATTTGGTCTAGATCCACCTTGGAGGAGTCATCTTGCTGCGAAAGAGGTGATATTAGGCATGGAAAGGAGTTTTCTTGGATGTTTTATTTCTATTCCTCATCTCATACTCTTCCTTTGGTCTATCCTCATGGACTTCCATTGTGGAGCCTACCTCATATAGCTAAAGCACTCCCCTTTTTCTCTCATTGCTCTAAGGAAAGCTAGATCTTGCATGGAGATTCAGTTTTGGGGAAGTTTAAGATATCATATTGTAACGAACGAAAATTTGGATATATTCTCTTTTTGACCCCTTTTCCAATGTTTTTCCTTTCCTTTATATCCTTTTTGTCCTTGATGTCGAATTTGCGGAATTATTAGTTGTTTGAAGTGAATTTGATCACTACTTATGCCAATATATGGGTTTATGCACAAATACCTTAGTAGATGTTTCAACTAGGGTTTAGTATGCAAATTTATCACTTAAGTGGCATAGTGTTGAAATAGATTCGTTCTAGAACATTCCTTAGCCTTTTGAAGCAAGGAAGAAAAAAAAGAATGAATAACAATGCCTTAAACATGTTAATATGACATTGGTGGTAATATTAGATAATGGGCTAAAATTCATAAAAGGAAGACTAACTGGTTAAAGATAATTTGAGATTCATTTTCTTTTGGTTTGATTTGCCTTGGATGCAAAATTTCTCAAATTTGGTATAATATTAACCTTATATGTTTTATTTTGAAAAGAAATGGTGATTTTCTCAAAAATATGAAATAAAGCATTTAATGACCCTAAAAGAGAAAACGAATCTTAGATTCGTAATCTACACATTATAAGTAGCCTTTGGGTTAATTTTCATGTGATTTGGATAATCTTTAATATACAAGTGTAGATTAGGAGAGAGAAAGTATGTAAAAGACCCAGATATTAAATAATGAGCAAAATAATCCCAAAGGATAAAATTGATGGCAAATTTGTGTCCCATATGTTTTAGTTTTCTTGAGGGTGAAGTTTCACATTAATTGGATAATTCAAGAAGTCTCTAATGTGATACAAAAGAGAAAATATGAATTACTCTAAAAGAATTAAATAAAATACTTAGAGTCTACAAAATTGAATATTAATTGCATATTTGAATTCGTCATATCCAAAATAGGCTTGATGCCAAATTTTATTAATTTTTGAGCTTGTGTCCCTCAAATAAAGAGAGAGAAAAAGGAAAATAATTTAAATATAACTTTAGTTCAATTCGATTTAGGAGTGTATTTATTTGTCACGCGTGTATAGTTGAGGCATGTGCCTCTTTCAGCCATCAAATCTTGGATCGAATGATTGACAACTATCTCCTACCTTGAGCCATGTAAGGAAACAGGCTATTAGTTGGCATGAGATTGAAACAAGGATTTCTCGATTAGTAACCCATCTTTTGTCAAAATTCTTTTGCCCATAGTTTCTAAATTCAATTATGCATGTTTTTAGCCATTACACATGTGATTTTGTCATGATTTGGGGAAACACCCAATTTCTTCTCTGTAGTGCATCGTGACCACCTTCTTATTCCTCATTTCACACATCCCCACGTATATGTACCATGGCCTTCAGTTGGCTTTGCTCGACCCTCCTCTTGGGCTGATTTGTCCCGAAATACCTCGCATAGGCACCACTGAATGAGTTCTTCCTTGGAGTTTGTGGCCCTTCTCCACGGAGTTTTTCTTCACAAATCACAATTGGTCTTCGGGCAAGGTTCGTTGTGACCATTTCTTCATTTTCATTAGGCTATTTTGCTTGGAAGACTAATGATCGAGATTTCCCTAATTTTTTGCACGGCTGGCAAGCTACTACTCACAGCCATGGCGTGTGATAGTGAGGGGGATGAATCTAATAAATCATATAAAAATCCATAAAAATTGTAACTTTATCATATAAACTTCAAATTTGATAAATGAATATGTTTTCATGATAAAAAAACATAAGGAATCGTTTGGTCTAAGTTTTGAGTCCAAAATCCAAGGTTTTTGAAAAAGGTCTAAAATTAGTGTTTTCATTATACATTATGCTTTATAAAACCGTAATCTATGTGAATAACTTGAAATAGGAAAAGTTGAACTTGGGATCATCTAAAAGTGGTGAAAACTAATAATTGAAGTCAATAAGAGAGGTATGTGCATTGTTACACCCTAAGTTGGAATATTTGCAAAACAAACCCTAATTTCCCTAATAAGGCATTATATGAACCCTAATATCTCTATTATTATTTCTCTTTCTATATTTGCCTCAAAATTAGTATTGGTATTCTATTTCTTGGTTCTTGTACCCCACTGCCATGTTTCAAATATTTAATGCTTCTACTTGCCATAGTTTCTCTTTAGCACATTTATTTCATTAGACTATTTAGCTAATGTAGTGGTACTTTTGTACAACCACCCAGAGATAGGGCATGCATTATTTCACCCAGGGGAATGTGTTACTCTCCCCATTATGAAATATTTTGTAGATGACTGAAATGTGTTACTCTTCCTCACCTATTTGGCGTAGGTCCAGTAGGTCCCTCAACCCTACTTAGTTAATGTAGTCGATATTAATCATGCATGCAATTTTTTTACTATTTTCTTGTTACGGAAATCATCTATTTGATTATGGCGCATACTCTTGACTCTTCATATTATTATGAAATCTTAGCCTTTATTTCCATTTTATTTCTTTAACTTTTGTCCTTGTTCACTATTGACACATACCTTATTTTCCTCCTCTTGCTGGGTGATCCCAACCTCCCAGGTTTAGGATTAGAGTTGTGTAGTAGGAGCATGGAGGACCATCCTAGGATTAGTATAAGGAATAAATGGCTTTCAACATGGACCTAACTAATGAAGTTGATGTTTGGAGGCAAACTTGATATGGTTTACATTTCCCTCTACTAGATCCTTATGTTGTAACATCCATGTAAACCCTCTATGGGAGATGATGATGATGTGCTTTTATAAAATTGATTATAGTCATGAAATTTTATTATGCTGCTATACTTGGTCTTTTGAATACCAACATATAAGATTTGAAAATTTTACATCTGTTTCAACATACCTTTAGAGTGTGTTTGGAATGGATGTTTTATTCTTCAAATTTTTAGTAGGGAGTGGATCCCCTCTGGGTCCCACTCTTTACAGCATGGTATTAGAGCCAATGGTAGTTGGAATCTAACTATTTCAATATTTTCTCCCTAGTTAGAAACATTGCCTTACATAGTTCCCCTTTAAGTGACACGTTTTCCCTATATTTGACCTATGCTACTCTTGAGTTGATGAAAGGTTGATTTACGAATCATAAGAGTTCCACATTAGAAACATGTTTAGTTAATCTTTATGTGAGGATCCTGTTAGGTAGCTACTAGGGCAAGTTTTTCCTCCATGCCACTAGCTTGATTTATGAGGACTCTAGGATCCACATGATACCTACCTTGCCTGAGCTTGATATCGATTGTTCAAAATAGCATACCTATAGGTAATGGTAGCCTTAGACATCTATGTTGGATATTCTTGGGAACCTTATATGGTGACCTTGTGACTTGTTTGAGGATGGATACCCAATATAATTCCCTTATGTCCCATAGAACCACATGTTTGGGCAGTCTATCCCTAGAACCTAAACTTTCAAATTTGGTGATTAGCAAGCAATCAAGTTATAGATCTTATACATGGTTTTATTATATTAACCCTTTACCTCTAGTTTAGTTTGACTTGGTAGATCAACCCTTTAAGGGTGGAGGGATAGTAATAGTACCTTGATAGATCGTGAATGCACTAATTTTGAGGACGAAATCCTTTTTATGGGTATGGAGTCCTGCATCATACCGAAATCTAGCTGCTCTTTCTCTAGAAACCCTAACTCCATGATTAGGAGGTTAGTGTGCTTGGATCCTTAGTTTTGACCAAATAAGGTTATAGTTATGCCCTAACATGGTAATGAACATATAATGGTTACCTGATGAATAATTCACATGTTTGAATCCTAATGGATATTTAGTGCACATAATATAAGTAACTCACATATTAATTTTAATTGTGGATACGCATGATGTTGTCCACATCATGAACTAGTAAACCCTAATAATATGATGAGTAAGATAAATGGAGCCCAACCCTGGACTTAATGCATGCTAAGAAAGTATAGGTGAAATATAATGATCATGTTGACCTAAACCCTTGGTTGAAGTTGTCAAACCCTGATATATACATCCATGGTGTCCTTCATGATACATTAGTGACATTAGGTGTCATAATCAGATAACATACTTTGATACACATTAATATTATATAATCACCTAATCATAGATTAATCAAGTCATCAATATGAATTGCATATCACCTTGTTCTCTAATGCACACCTAGTTGATCACCTAATCATGACTTGGTATGGAAACAATTCATTAATATGTAATATGTTCCACCTTGTTCTCTAAAATCATATAATGACTCAAATATGGATAAGAAGTAAATGGATTCTATAAATGTGCATAATCAATAATAAGAAGTGAATTAATATGAGAAAATGATTAATTAGGACATTAATGTGAGAAAGAAAGGTAATGTGACAATGTAATTGTGTTTAATGTAGGTGGAAGTAATTAATGTGACATTATTTGGATTAATTGAAGACTTAATAACAAATAGGATAAAATTATATATTTCATGCAAATAATCTGATATAATTCTATATGGTGATAATATGAGGATAACTGAGTCTAAATCCAAATTATTAGCAATGAAATAATTGAGTATAACTCTACTTGTGTTAAAACTATTAATTAGATAAATAAGAAATATATAGGATTTCTCACAAAATAATGAAATGTAACTCTTTTGGCAATAAAGTGAATCTAACATGCCACAATTAATAGAATAATAATGATATTGTGATATGCTCAATAATATATTACTAATAAGCCAAAAATGTTGATTTTGTTATGTCAAATAAATAGGAAATATTTTTAGTGAAACCCATAGTGACCCTTGAGAACCTGACCTTTGGGGAGTTGCATGTGAAGATCCTAAAATCCCGAGTTAAGAAGTTGAAGAACAAGGAGTTTGATATAATGAAAGTTTTGGTGGAAGTTATATGGTTGGAAGAAACAATCTGGTATTTTAGAGATGAGATGTTACATACTCACCCTTCCCTCTTTGCTTCAGATTTCATGGATGAAATATTTTTAAGGGGTGGAGTGTTGTAACGAACTAAAATCTAGAGATATTCTCTTTTTGACCCATTTTCTAATGTTTTTCCTTTCCTTTCTATCATTTTTGTCCTTGATGTTAAATTTGTGGATTTATTAGTGGTTTGGAGTGAATTTGATCATTATTTATGCCAATATATGCGTTTATGCACAAATACCTCATTAGATGTTTCAACTAGGGTCTAATATGCAAATTTACCACTTAAGTGGCATAGTGTTAAAATAGATTCGTTCTATAACACTCCTTAGCCTTTTGGAGAAAAGAATAAAAAAAAAGAATGAATAATATTGCCTTAATCTTGTGAATAGGACATTGAATTATTTTATATGAGAAATAGTGGTAATATTGGATAATGGGCCAAAATTCATAAAAGGAAGACTAATTTGTTAAAGATTACTTGAGATTCCTTTTCATTGGGTTTGATTTATCTTGAAGCCCAAGTTTCTCAATTTTGGGATAATATTAACCTTATTTGTTTTATTTTGATAAGAAAAGGTGATTTTTCTCAAAAATATGAAATAAAGACTTTAATGACTCCAAAAGTGAAAACGAATCTTAGATTTATAATCTACACATCAAGATATCCTTTGGATGAATTTTCATGTAATTTGGATAATCTTTAATATACATGTGTAGATTAAGAGAGAGAAAGTATGTAAAAGCCTAAAACATTAAATAATGAGAAAAATAATCCGAAAGGATAAAATTGATGGCAAATTCATCTTCCATATCTTTTAGTTTGCTTGAGGATGAATTTTCACATTAATTGGATAATTCTATAAGACTCTTATGTGATAAGAAAGAGAAAATATGAATTACTTTAAAAGAAATCAATAAAATACTTAGAGTCTTCAAAACTAAAAATAATTGCATATTCAGATTCATCATGTCCAAAATAGGTTTGGGACCAAATTTCATTAATTTTGGAGCTTGTTTGCACCCTCAAATAAAGAGAGAGAAAAAGGGAAATAATTCAAATATAACTTTAGTTCAATTCAATTTATAAGTTTATTTATTTGTCATGCATGTATAGTTGAGATGTGTGCCTCTTCAGGCCGTCAGGTCTTGGATCAGATGATTGACAACTGTCTCCTACCTTGAGTTGTGTAAGGCAATAAGATGTTAGTTGTCACTATATTAAAATGAGGATTTCTCGATCAATAATCCATCTTTTCTCAAAACTCTTTTTCCCATAGTTTCTAAATTCAATTCCACATCTTTTGAGCCATTACACGTGATTTCATCACAATTTGGGGAAACACTCAATTTCCTCTTTGTAGTGCATTGCTGCCACCGTCTTATTCCTCATCTCACACATCCCTGCCTATAAGTATTTATACCCTAGCCTTCAGATGGTTTTGCTCGACCCTTTTCTCGTGCCAATTTGTCCTAGACCGCATTGCATAGACATTGCTGAACAAGTTCTTCCTCAGAGTTTGCACCCCTTCTCCATGGCGTTTTGCTTTGCTGGAGTGCAATTTGTCTTCAGGCAAGGTTTGTCGTCACCTTTTCTTCATTTTCGTTAGGCTATTTTGCTTGGAAGACTATTGATCAAGATTTCCCTATTTTTTTGTATGGCTGGCAAGCTACTGCTCACCGCCATGGCATGCAATGATGAGGGGGATGAATCCCCATTGTATTTTCTCAATTTTAGCCCCATTTTGCTTTTTGATTTTTTTCTCCGCTAAGGGCATTTTCATCTTTTACCCCTGCTTTTCTTTTTCCTTGGACTGGTCAAGTGCACCGTTGACCATGCGACAAGGCCATTTCTGATTGGTCCATGTTAGCGGGTTGACTCTATCTCCCTCTCTCTTATTTCTTGTTGATTGGTTAGATTTGCTAAAATCATATCTTTTAATTTGCTTGTCCAAAAGTTAAGTGCACACTTGTTTTGAAATTGGAAAAATGTGTTCTTTCTAATAAACATGTTTCCAGAGTCTTATTTCCATATTTTTTATGGATGATTTTTGAGAATTCATTCAATCATATAAAAAGCCCTAAAATTGTAACTTTATCATATAAACTTCAATTTGATAGATAAATATGTTTTCTTGATTAGAAAAACATAAGGAATCGTTTGATCTAAGTTTTGAGTCCAAAATCCAAGGTTTTCCAAAAAGGTCTAAAATTAGGGTTTTCATTATACATTATGCTTTATAAAACCCTAATCTATGTTGAATAACTTGAAATAGGCAAAGTTGAACTTGGGATCATCTAAAAGTGGTGAAAACTGATAATTGAAGTCAATAGGAGAGGTATGTGAATTCTTACACCCTAAGTTGGGATATTTGCAAGTCAAACCCTAATTTCCCAAATGAGGCATTATATGAACCATAATCTCTCTATTATTATTTCTTTTGCTATATTTACCTCAAAATAAGTATTTATATTCTATTTCTTGGATCTTGTATCCCACTGCCATGTTTCAAATATTGATGCTTCCACTTTCCATAGTTTCTCTTTAGCATGTTGATTTTATTAGACTATTTAGCTAATTTAGTGGTAGTTTTGTACAACTACCCATAGATAGGTCATGTGTTATTTTGCCCAGGGGAATGTGTTACACTCCTCATTATAAAATGTTTTATAGGTGACTGGAATGTGTTACTCTCCCTCACCTATTTGGTTGAGATCTGGTAGGTCCCTCAACCCTACTTAGTTAATGTAGTCAATATTAATCATGCATGCAATTATTTTACTATTTTCTTGTTATGTCAAACATTTATTTGATTATGCCTCATACTCTTAACTCTTCATATTATGGTGAAATCTTAGCCTTTATTTCCATTTTATTTCTTACCTTTTGTCCTTGTTCACTATTGACACATACCTTGTTTTCCTCCTCTTGTTGGGTGATCCCAACCACCCAGGTTTAGGATCTGAGCTACACAGTAGGAACATGGTGGACCAGCCTAGGATTTGGATAAGGAATACATGGCTTTCAGCATGGACCTAACTTATGAAGTTGATGTTTGTAGATAAACTTGATATGGTTCAGATTTCCCTCTACTAGATCCTTATGTTGTAACATCCATGTAATCCCTATATTAGAGATGATGATGTACTTTTATAAAATTGATTATAGTCATGAAATTTTTATTCCTCTGCTATACTTGGTCTTTTGTATTCCATTATATCATCATCATCATCATCATCATCTAAGCCTCAGTGCCAACTATGTTGGGGTCAGCTACATGGATCCTTCGTTTCTATTCATCTCTATCATGGGCCATATTCTGGTTGAGATGTAGAGATTCAAAATCTCTCTTTATAAGATCATCAAGCCTTCCTCTTTTCTTATATATTTTTCTTGACTCAATAGAATTCCTTTGTATAGGCACATTAATCGGTCTATGTTGCACATGTCCATACCATCTGAGTTGGCCCTCGTGCAACTTGTCCTCAATGCTCGCCACCCCCACTTTATTCCTGATATAGTCATTTCTCAAGCGATCTTTTCTTGTCTTCTCACACATCCATCTCAGCATACGCATTTCACCCATGCTCATCTTATTGATACCTTGTTTCTTCACCACCAAACATTCACTCCCATAGAGCATGGTTGGTTGTATAGTTGTTCTATAAAACTTACTTTTTAACTTGAGAGGGATCTGCCGATAACATAATACTCTAGTTGCACCCCTCCATTTCAACCAACCTGACAAAAGTCAATTTAGACATCCCCATCTGTTTAAATAATAGAACCCAAGTAAAAAAAATTACGAAATGTATCACAACAAGTAACAAAAATTATCACAATGTATACCATTATATAAGATTTGAAAATTTGATACCGGTTCCAACATACCTTTAGAGTGTGTTTGGAATGGATGTTTTATTCTTCAAATTTTTAGTAGGGAGTGGATCCCCTCTGGGTCCCACTCTTTACACATATACTCTGTCATATATGGACCTCATAATCTTCACCATGAGTAGTGAGTGGTATATCTTTTGTTAGCTACATTTGTCTACTTGTGCATACAAATCCCTAGACTTACTTTCTATTTGATTTAAATACCAAAAGGTGGAATTTTTATGATACGTTTAGCTATTATATGATGTAGTTTCAGATTTCCATTCCTCCCTCTATCTCTTAATAGTGATTCTTGATGATATGTCCTCTTATTTGTTCAAAGACAAAATTTTCAGAATGTGTATATTGGTGGTCTAATATTCCCTAATCTTTCCCTGTGATCCCCTAGTGTGCTAAAAGATGATTTCTAGAAAACTTCTATAGACAAGGGAAAGGGAAATAAGAAATTTTGTGTTCTTCTTAACTTCTAAGTAATACCTTGATGTCATGAATTTTTTTATCTTTATGGTATCTTTGTTCCATATAATGTGGAAATAAATATACATGTCACTTACTTACCAGGAGTGGATATAGAATTATCTTAAGGCCCTTATAGAACTGTTATGTTGATTAAATTTCATTTGAGTTGGTCTGACCTAAAGATATCTCATCTATGCATAAGAGTGGTCCTTTTGTGTGTAATATTGTATTTGATGAAAATATCACATACTTTCAAATTTGAAGTTGGAATCTAGTATTGTCATTTGCTATAGTAATATAAGGTGGAATTCAGATCTCAGGTGGTCTTGATATTCCTATAAGGTCTTGTCCTTAGTATGGCCTAATGGGTGGAATTATCATTTCATTTTTAGTAGTGGTAGTTTGTGCCCTAATGAGTACTTTGGGTTACTTAATGAACTATCATATGTCTCCCTAATTCATGCACACTTAATGGATTCATAAAGAAGCTAAAACTAATTATGGACCAATAAGCATAATTATAAGAATGTACATGAAATGTATCATGGTGTAATTAGTAAAGTGCATATTAAGTAAGTCAAACGTTTTTCAATCCAAGTGAGTTTAGATAAAAGATGATAGTTGTTTTATGTTATAAGAATCCAAATGGAGTAGTTTTCTTCCTCATATTCTCCTTTCTCTATAATCTAAAGATATCAAAAAAGTATGTGATCAAATTTGACATTACAAGATGTAAATTGGATATGGGTTATATATATATATATACATATATATATATATATGTGTGTGTGTGTGTGTGTGTGTGTGTGTGTTTGGAATTCATGCCTTGAGGTGGAGACCCCGAATGCAATGTTATCGGTTTCGTCAATGAGATTGTACAAGGACCCAAGGGTTATGGTTAATCCATGATTGAACATTGATGTAAGATGATGGATAATATGGTCAAACAGATAAGGTAGAAATAAGATGTGATCTTATGGGTTTGGTAACATTGTCCCAATGATGATATACAATTAATTATAAGAAAATAAGGTCTTAATGGTACATGTAGTGAGGATTGGTTGACTTTAACTAAATGTTCATAAAAACAATATAATATGATAGCTCCTCATGGTACCTTTATACTTGAATGTTGATGATTAATCATTTTGTATAATCATGTCTTTTCCTACATGATGATTGTGTGAATTTCTATGTATTAGATAATGGCCTATATTTTGTAATACTATTTGCATGTTGGATATTAAATTGTAGAGAAGAAATATCCATCGTTATGCCATGAATAATATTGATGTACCATGACATAATATGTTGGGCCTTGTTTTGGCTAAGATTTATATGTGGGGCCTATTTATGGCAGAGACTAATATGTTGGGCCTTTTTTTGGATGAAGATGATTAATTGTACCACGCTATGGTGGTTTGACATATGTGAGTATGTTTAATATATTCTAGAGTTGTCAAAACCTGATTAATATGTCAATTATATCTCTTTGCATTGTTTATAAGTGTTTAATGTAAATGAAATGCGGTAATTGGCTTAATTAATCAGGTGTAATCTTAATTGTGCAATGTTGCAGTTCCATAGATCTACTTGCCTCAGTGGTTAGGAAAATAGTGAAATGATTTAATCTTGTAGGAACAATGAATTGGGAGAAGATGCTCAAAGCATATATTTTTGAATAAACAAGGGTATGTGGGGTTGGTATACATTAACATCCACAAGTTTTATTGGGGCTGGATATGACTGATTGTCCAATGATATAAGTGGAGAGCGGTTGCAGTTATTTCTAGGGGTTGTTTTAGTTTTTTAGTTTTTATATTCTATTTTTTGGGTGTTGTGGTCTTTGTAACCATGGTGGACCCATGATATATGTGGATCCACTTCTGCACAATTCTAGATAGACTCAGCCTTTCAATACTCTACATTTTTTTATCCTTACTTTGAGATAACAAGTGCAAAGAGATCTAATGGAGTTTGATAATCCTTAGATCTTATATGAGGCTATTCTAGGATTCATAGCCTCTAGATAGTAGTTTGATTGGTAAACCTCAAATTATGCATGGAATAATATAATGTATAGTTCAGTCGTGTACTATAACTTAACCATTCCATTCCTATGTATCTAATATGTTTGTTCAAGATTGATTTCAGGCTTTAGGTACATGAAAAGGACCAATTATACAAGTCCTAGCTTGCTCAAGTTCAAGTCAAAAGCAATGCAAATGTACGTTTTGGGAAATCACTTCAAATGACCTTAGATGATTTTTGTAATCACTTGTATTGATGATATGACTTGTAAATAAGATGTGAAAAAATCAAGGACACTTAATTCCAAGGTTTAATCACTCAAATGTCAGTTTAGAAAATTTTTCACAAGTTGTTTATCAGTCGAGTTGGAAACTCGACCGATCCAGTAATGGATTTTCTGGAGAGACCAATCGATTGAGTTGCACACTCACAAAACTCGATCGGCCAACTCACTAAGAAAAAATAATTTTAGCTCATCGATCAAGTTTCCCAGAACAAACTCGACCAATAGTTTGAAAATTGGCTTTTTCATTTAGTGGATCGGTCGAGTTACCTTTATTGAAACTTGATTGAACGTAGTCTATGGAAAACATAGAAAAAGTGATTATAACCACTGGTGAGTTGTTTTGAGCGAGAATAGATCTGTTACAACTTGGAAAATTGCTATATTTCACCCTTTAGTGATCGCAAACTCAAGGGAACACCCCCAACTATAAATAGGACCCTTTGGAGTTCATTCCAAGTTTGCTCATTCATGCTATTCTAAGTCCTTGCTATTGTTGAGTGTGTTGCAACTCCTTGAGCCCCTTTCTCTCTCTAGTTTACACTTCATTTTGTGATTATGAGTGGGATAGGCCACTTGTAAGAGTGCTACTTCCTTGTTCTTGTAAAGCTCTCATTGCATTCCATCTTCCCTACCCCTTTCCTCAATGAAGAAAAAGTGAAGCAAGATACTCTAAATGAAGGTGGAGTTGTTGTTGTTCTTAGGTTGAAGAAGAGGGAAAGATCTTCTCCAGGTGAGGGAGAAGGCAAAGGTTGAAGATCCAAGAACAGTGGGTAAACACTTGAAGGATGAAGACTTGTGCAAGAGTAGATAAGTCCTTGGAAGAAGGCAGAAGACTCTTGCAAAGTGGGCAAGTCCTTGGTAAGGTGGAAGACTCTTTGTATTGGATATGGAAGTCCTTTGATGGTCTTGTGTTGTAACTCGTATTGGTGAATATATAGAGGAAAGCACTTGCAAAGTCCTAGAGGTTGACCTCTCTAGGTAGTGGAATGACTCTCTCCTAGTTTGGAGAGTGGAACCACGATAAACGACCTTGTCATGTGCTTGTTCCATGTTCTCTCATCCTTGATATGCTTGTTAGTTAGGACTTCAAATTGCACATAAGTTATTGGTTTTGATTGATATAATTTGAAGGTCTAATCTATCTTGTGAGATTTTTTGAAGCTCTATTCACCCCCCTCTAGAGCCCTAGATCTAACAAATTCCACCCAAAAAAATGATGAACCATGAGTTTTACATACTAAAAAATAATTATCATTTTTTACAAATATATTGTTATATCCAAGAAAAAATTTATATCGACACTAAGATAAGAAACAAAAAACATGACATAAATAACTTTAGCTTGGGGTAAAATTGTCCCCAAAAATCAATGTTGTCAAGATAAGTTATGCCACCCCTATGTGCGAGCTTATGGAAGTTTGTTCCCATATTCAATCACTTCATGTTACTCATGGATTGTCTCCTACTTCTACCAAGAGAGTAATGTCGAACCATCTATTGGCTCATACATCATCTGAGGAAAGAAAACTATCAACAAAAACCACTTGTCATGCAATGCAAGTTGAGAGATGGAAAAAATGGAGAAGAAATTTGGGTGGAACTTGAATAGAAAAAGAAATGTAAGCAACAAGTAAGAAGAAGAATGATATCTAGTTTCACACAACATGATGAACATTGTTTAATAGAAAGAACAACTATCTAATGTTTCTAGATATCAAGTAGTTTTTAAACTATAAAAAATGATAAGGAACATGTCTCCTTTTATAAGAGGAAAAAGAGTGAATAATTAATGACATTTCCATTGTTATTCCATCCTAGAGTTAGATTCTAAGAGTCAGAAATGATTTGGCCAACAAAACTTAGAAATTACAAGAAACATGTATTGTATATGAAAATAAATATCTAAATTGGACAAGCTAAATGGGTCAAATTTAGATCAGATAATATCTGAATAGAAGAGTTCATCTAATTGGATACAGATGTACTCGACTAGGTTAAGAATCAAATCAAATAGGCTAACAAATACAACTCAAAAAGGTATTAAAAATTGGTCTAATATAGCTCAAATAAGAAGGTAACAAAGGAAAAAACTCATTTGTGCATAAAATAGCTCAAATATTCAATCAGATAGAGATTTGAATGCCACTCTAATTCATACATGTTCAATGTATATCTTCTAAGACTACCAAATGAAATTTTACATGAATAAAGATGATAATATAAGACCCTTGGTCTATTGATAAACTTAATTATGTGCTTTAATGCTTTAATTACACACCTCTTATAATTTTGTAATCAACTAGTTGATGACGTGCACTTATGGATCTATTTGCAAATTCTTAATTCTTGGAGGTCATTTTTTGTAATTTTCACATATAATTATTTCTCTCTTTCTCACTTGGACTTGGTCTAGTGAGCCTTGGTTTATTATCAAACCACACTGCTATCCCTTCATTTGAGTCCAATGATGGCAATTAGTCTAGTTCACCTTTCTCATCCTCATCAACTAATGGACCAACTGGGTTGAGGCTGATGGAGTCTAATTTTTACCAACTAATGGACTTCCTACCTTCACAACCTAATGCATGTGTTGGAACTCTTAACCAGTGAAGAGTGTGGGAAAAGACAACAGATGGACTTGTTGCGAACTAATGATGTGATTGATGAGACCTCGACTCACTCTCTAGTGACAAAATTTTTATTACCATGTACTAGTAGGAGATTGGATCTATCCTCTGGCGATGTTCCAGACTGATGAAGCCACATGTGTAAAGATTGTTTTCTCTACAACTTTGACCATATCCTTATCTATCTCCTTTCTCTTTCCTCCATTACACTTTGATCTCCCTTCTTCTCCTCTATTGCACGAGATACCTTTGATGATTTGGAGCTATAGTGAGTCATCATCGATTAACGACAATCACTGAGATGCATGCCCTCGTCAACCTATGATGGAGTTGTTGGTTACTCCTCTTCTCTTCTCATGTGATGATCACATTTAATCCATTAAAGTAAAGATCCTTTTCTTCTTGTCTTGATGGTCCTTAATCTTATTTCTTCTTGAGCGATGTTCTTGGTGGTTCCTCCTAGGGATTCAAATTTGGTAGTCTTACACCTTATTTTCCTTATTTTTCTTGCCCTAGTTTCTCTTAGATTATTTAGTTAGAGTTGTGGTCACATTGAAGATAGAAAGCTTAGATCTTTGGAAAATCTTGGCTTACCTAAATTTTGGAGCTTGTTGGAGCCTGAAGCCTAAAGCCTAAAGCTCAAGGTTTTCATTTGTCGTCTTTTGTTAGACTTGTTTCCACTATACGTAAGGTGAGTGACATAACATATGATGCACGTAGTACCTAAGCCATGCATGCGAACCCTAATCTTGCTATCAAAATCTTCTATATGCTAAAAGATGGAGTCTTTATACTAATTTTGGAAATATAAATGGCATAAAAACTTGCATGTCCCATCTAGGCTTATGAATATACTTCCTTGATAATGAAGTGCTCTTTGTTTACCTACATGAGCAATAAAATTGATCCATGTTAGTGTATGATCTTAAGGATGGTACCTTTATGATGCTCTTCTATTTATGATGTGGATATAATGTATATAGTAATCTTTGATATCATATAACCTCCCTTACATATTATTGGGGCTTTTTACTAAGTTGTTCTGCTATAATTTTTTTTGTGATAGTATATGGCTACATATATTAGTTTTCCCTATGCTTGAACCTTAAATTCGCATGTCATTTATCTTGTTAGTTTTCTTATTTGTTATTATTGACAAGGAAATGAGTAGATCTCATTGTTTAGTGATGTCTTGGAGTAAACCTAAAGATTTGTAATGGCTCGATATGACATCATTGAGAAGGTGAAAGCTTGGCATGGGTTTTTATGCAATGATAGGGCCTTGTGGACTCATGATCTTAATCTTTGTCCTTATACATACAAAGGCTATTACATTACACCACTCCATTTAATAAATGGATCGATGTTACAATACATTTTATATCTTATGGAGTTGTAAAAGGGCTTGATTAATCTTTTAGTTAGTTTGTTGTTGATTCTATGCAACTTGATTGACGTAGTCATATAACAAACAATTCCCCTGCCCAATCAAGAGAAACCCTAATATTATAATACCTTCAATCTGTATACCTATTTCCCTGGGTTTTTAGGGAAAATAGTGAAATAAGTCAATCTTGTAACAATCTATGTATTGTGAAACATTCTCAAAGACATATATTATTGAATATATGGGAAATGTTGGGTGTTGGTAGAACCTAATGTCTTTGAAAAATATGGGCAATGTATAACTCTCAAGTCAACACTCTCCCCCTTTTTGACAATGACAAACCATTCCTCAATCAAATTGAAAAGGATATTTGAAGTTATACCTTTGCCTTGTGAATTGCATGGGGATTCCGGATTTGAACAATGTGAGTTGCTCCCCCTAAATCTATGCTTACTCTTACCTCCATATTTAGTCTATCTACACAAAGCAACATGACATATATATATATATTATATGGTTCTTTGAGCAACTCACGTGATAAATCATATAATGAACAAGAAAAGGATCACATAGAAAATAAAAAAATGATTGAGCTTCAAAACATTGAACTTCTCTCCCCCTTTTGACATTATCAAAAAGGAAGGGGATAAAAGAGCATAGAAATAGGTCTTCTCCAAGCACAACCAAGCATACATGCACAATATGCAATCTCAAAGCTTAAACCAAACAGAGACGAGAGAAACAAACAATCTAAGTCATAATCAAAATATGGTAAAACATTGCACCAACTCATGAGATATAGTCAATCAAAGAGTAAGTGTACAAAGGATTAAGATTACAACCTAGAAAGCAAGTTATCAGAAGAAGAAAAAACTACAAGCCAAAATGATGAAAACTAGATGATAAAATAGTACAGCTCAGACCTAGATTTTTGTAATACAAAATAGCCTAGAAAGATATATATGATCAGCATCTAGACTAAAAACTAGAACAACTAAACATCTAAGCTATCTATGTCCACAACATCATCAACATTAGAAGCATTAGGCTTGTAGTCATCATCTCCGTCTGAAGGTGCAGTAGAGAGAAAAACACCATCTTCATCGTCGGAGTCACCAACAAAGCCATCAGAGCCATCATTAGAAGAATAACCATCATCTTCATCATCCTCGTCATCAGTAGCAACCTCCTCATCATCCTGGTCTGGCATCTCCTCATCAGCAACAGAACCAAAACCTCGACCGAGCCAACCAGCATTCTGCTCATCCCAAGACATACCAAGAGCATGGAGCTCATTGGCCTGTAGGAAGGAAGGAGTAGAACTACCAAGACTAGTAAGCAAAGTGGCCAAGGGGCCAACTGTCAGAGGCAACACACCAGGAGTAGATCCACCAACAGAAGAGGGTGTGGCAGCAGAAGATGTAGGTGGAGGGGCAGGGTAAAAGTGATCATATGAATAGGATGCGTAGTCATCTCCTGGGTAGGGCTTGTAGGCAGGGTAGGTGTGTGCACATGACATGTTCATATTGGACATGATGGAACATAGGTCTTGATGTTGGTTCTCCTAAACCTGAAGGTTGTAAGCATGTTGATGCATCATGTAGCCCATAAGGGTTTCATTAGATACATGGAACGAGGCATTGGTAGGTCGGGTAGGCTGAGGTGGTAGAGGTGCTCGGGTAGAGGCACCAGGTGTGGTGGAGGATAGGATAGGCACATACTTCTGAAGAGTGGTCTCACTAATGCTAACTCCTTTTCGGGAAGGTTTGTAGTGAAGGTCATGGAAAAGAGATTTGCCAATGGCAAGCTGGAATAGACCACAGACCAAGGTTGGGTAGGTTGGGTGGGTGCCACAGGTGTTTTTTCCTGAGTCGAAGTAGGTCATATTATGGAGAACATATCTCTCCCACTTGACTCCTATGTTCTTCAAGAGACAATACATGATTACTGAAGTGTTTTCTGCAATCTCATTTTGATTTTTCTTTAGATGACTATTGCAACTAGTAACTAGGGCAAGGATGCATCTCTTGAAGTCCAAGGCATAGGAGGGAAGGGTTCACTTCTTCCTATATTGGAATTGAGGATTCTTCAAAAACTTATGAATATTAGGGAGAATGGGAGAATATTTCTTGTGTAAGGCCTCAGGCTCAACTAGGTCAAAGTACTCTAGATAGTCCTTACACCAGGTGTAAGGCCCCTAAACTTGCTTAATGAGTTGAATAAGATTAATTATCATAATTGAATTCTTATAACCCTACTCCAACCTTTTTATATGCTTTGAAATCATAATATAAGCTTAAGTTTTAAATTTGGTCCAATTTGGACACTGTTTGAGCAAGTGATGCAATTTTATACACATTTTGGACTTTTCTACAATTTACCCAATTGAGAGGTTTTCTTTGCAATTTATCACTTGTATTATGTTCCTTGGATATTGTATCATCATTCTTGATCTTTTTTAGCCATGGGTCACCTATTTAAACCTTGATTTGAAGGTGTTTTCTCTAAGGGTAATTTAGGGTTTACCCCTTCACGGATGAGCTACCTTTTGTAGCTATCAACTAATGAATTATTTGATTGGCTTGGAAATTAGACAAAGGAAAGCTAATCAGATCTATATGGGTGGTGGGGGATCTTCTTGTGTGTGTTCTTGTATATTCTTAATAGTTTAAGGCCATAGACACATGGGGAGGCTACTTTTACACCTCATGCTAGCTTCCATCCTTATCCATGGGCTATATTTACCTCTTCCTTGCCCAAGTACGAAACTTTTCTTGATTTCTCTTTCCTATAACCTAGATAAATGACTCCAGTCTATTTTTATACAGAACCAAGTTCTCTAAGGTAGAATACAACCTCTTTTTGGAGAAGAAGGTCTCCTAGAGCTCTACCTTGCCCTACCTAGGGTTTCCAAGGTCATCTTCTAGGGATTTCGACCAAGGAAAGTTGTTTTCTTGCTTCCTTCTCTATTTCTATTGCTCTTCTCCTTCCTTAGACCTTCCTTCAGGTCTAAACCTTGTTGTTCCATGGTAGAAATTGCTCTAAAGCTCTAAAACCCTACCTTTCTTGCTCCTTATGCTTAGGGTTTGCTCATTTGATGAAGAAAGGTGCTAGATGGACGAGTTCACAACTTATGCTTGGATTTTCTGCCCTACCTTCTCAAATTTTCTTCTGTTTGGAGTTTCATCTTCCACTTAGAGGCAAGTTTTATAACTTTCTCCATGTTTATTGCTTACCATAAGATTGCTAGCTCATGTTCTTGCTTGAAAATGATGATCCATGCACTAAAAAGCTATGCTTGACTTGGATTTTGATTTTTATAATGTTTCCAGTTCTGATTTCATTTCTAGATGAACATGTGATCATGTGTACAGTATTCCTAAGGTATAATATGACTTGTATTAGGTTGGTTTGGCAACTTATGGTGCTAAGCACCTATCAACCAATGGTCAGTTTTAGGGTTTAAAGATGATTTCCTCTATAAACCCATGACCCGATGATGGTACCATTGCAACAACCCTATGGTGTTGTCTTCATGACAGCTGATGGTCGGGATCAAAGGTGTCATATGATGGTGACAACCTATGATCACCCTCTTAGGTCAGGTTTTGGATCAATTAGAAGTTTAATGATCAACCATTAAGTACCCTACTGATGTTATCAATCAATGGTGACATTAGCTTAATATTTGATGCTAATTAATGAATATAGTGTTGATCTAACAACCTATGGTGACTTAATGGTCACTAATGATGGTGGATCAAGTCTCTACAACCTCTGGTGAGTTAAGAATTGTACTTGTAGAATCAATTAAGCCTTAGACCAATGGTTTCTTGGGTCACTTGATGTAATGGTCGAACCTATACTGTAATTGATGGTTTTAACATATGAACTTGACCCAATGGTCAAGATCTAATGTTTATTCCTCCAATAAAGTGTAATTATATCTAATGTAATATGTTGGTCCTAATAATGTGATTTAGATGGTTTCCTTTATATGATCAACTTAAGGAGCTTACTTGTTGACAATGGATGGCTTGTTTTAAATGAACAGTCGATTGCATACTCTCGATGGAACTTTTTGTGTTGTTAATCAAGGGATGTATAGGGTTAGATGGTGACTATTTATAGAGTGCAAATCAATGACTTCATAGGTGGTTTGTCCAAGGTGTTTACTTAAGTAAACAACCAATGGTCTTACCTTTTAAACATCCAATGGTTCTGGGTGACATTGTGGTATAGTGAGGTGGATTGAATGATGATGGAAAAAATGGAGGGTTACCCTTAATAAGGTAGTCTTACCTATCCACTCATATGAATAGAAGGGATGGTAATCACATTGTGTTGATATGTAACCCTAATGAGGTATAACTTGTTATACCTAGCTTTAAATTTCACTACATGATGGTAATTGGGTATGAATAGTCCTTGAATGACTAATACAATCATGGAATACTTTGTTATTATTGTTGAAACCTTAGTATGCTATAACCAAATGGTTACACCTTGATTTATGTGTGGGTTCATACTTGAGAATGGTTTGGAATGTGATGGTGATGCTTCACCTTATGCATCCATGATCTAATGGGGATGTCATGAGTTAGGGTTTGGGTATAAGTGTTGATTAGTAGCACTAATTATATAATTTATCTTGTTGAACCTAATTCTAATGCAAATAGATAAAGATGAGTATTCATGTTTAACATTCTTATATGATGGAATGATGGTGGAATAACCTCCTTAATATGATCATAATGTTAATTTGTTAATTGGTGGTTATCATAGCCACATGGTTGATACTTTCTTATGCTAAACATGTGCATTATGAATATGATGAGGGTTAATCATATCTAGATTCCTTGCATGTTGATGTAATAAAGGAATGTTCTTAATGTTAATATAATCCTTCTATGATTTTTTGTGAATATCTCCTAGCTCATTAATGCAATATTGTGATGTTCTGGTGTATTATATGTAAGTGATGTTGTTGAGCCTTGCTATAAGGCATGGAATGATAATGATGATATTGTAGGGAATAGTATGATGGTCTTGATGACCTTTGGGCATGGTTGACCCTTGAATGAGGTGTAATCCTCTTGTGTTGATAAGGGTTGATACCCTATGATATTGTGAAAAGGATTTATATCTTGCGATAGTATAATGACTAGTGTAGCCTCATGAATGACAAGTGAATAGTACCATGTGATGATGAGATGATAAATTATGCTTCACATGTTTTATATCTTTTGAAGTTGTGATATTTATATGCTTGTTAGAAGTGAATTAGGGTTTGTATGTCCACTTGTTTGATGCATATTTAATTCACCCAATTGGCATAACTAATCAAGCGAAACTCTAATCATGTAGTGCCATGTTCCATAGATCCATCTGAGTGTCAGAACTTTCCAGATGGTGAGACGAGTATTCCTAAGGGAAACTCGGAGTGCATACTTATGAGTATGTGGGGTGCTTGTCATCTTGAATTCAAATGTTTAGGGAGGATGACTGCGGTCATACCTAGCCCCCAGTTTGAAAATGACTGCGATCGTGTCACGATGATTATATATGTGATGAGATTGGAGGACAACTACAGTTGTACCTCAGATGGTAGGGTATGCGTACCCAACTCCTTTCACTAGTGTTGTGACATGTACCAAGGACAAACTAGGCTATTAGCAGCTTGACCTTATGTTTCACTATGGCAGACCTATACTGACTGGGGGTGGAGAAGATCTTAGGAGTCTAGCTCTTCCAAGATCTTGTATGGCACTGATTTTGACTTAGCAGTGGTCAGTTGGATTTTGAGTGGTATCCTCAAATTCCACATGGCATAATAAAAGATGTAAGACAGTCGTGTAGCATATTTGTTTAGGGTTATACACAACGCTTTATATTGGATGATAACCCTTGTTTGCTTTCTTTTCATTGAGATCATGTTTAGTACAATAAGAGATAATAGATATGCTTATGTTGTAGTTATGCTCATGTTGTAAACATGCTTATGTTGTAGTTATGCTCATGTTGTAAACATGCTTATGTTGTCAAATATACTCACACAAATGGTTAAGATGATGCTGCTAGCTATGTTTAATATTGCTATCCATGCCTATGTAATCATACATGCGTAAACTTCTAATCATGCCTATGCAATTAATTGTGTTATGATGTTAGTTCTACTTATGATATAGTTCTATTCCCTTTATTTGATATGCCAATATTGATAGCCATGTTATGTTACTAGACATATTCATGATGTCAGGGATGCTCATGCTACTAGATTGCTTGTGTTGTTAGCAAGGAATATGATGATAGTTATATTAATGATAATGATTGTTATTAGATGCAATTTGATGTTATTTGAGTGGATATCTATCCAAAGAAATGGATTTATTTGTTATCTATATATGCATTGATGATCATACTTGTTGCTAAGATTATTTGCTTAATCTATTTAGCATACTTAAATTGTTCAATCTGTTAAATTGATTATTAAATACTTCAACTGCTCAGTTATCTACTATTTAAAATGTTGTAATCAATAAACGTTGTTGGAGGTTATATCTCTTGCTGGGACATGGATCTCACCCTTGTGGTTCGCCACATTTTTTATGGTAATCAGAAGTGACAAAAACAAACATGTGGCAGCAAAGAGGAGCTATAGTAATGAATCTATGAGAAAGTTTATTAGATGTCTAGTGTGTCCTAGAGTCATCCATGTACTCTCAGGTCCGGGCAGGAAAAGTTTGTATATGGTGTTTCAAATGCATCAGAATTTTGTTAGCATGTAAATGTTTGTTGTGTGGCATATACAAATATTGTTCTACTATGTATATATGTTGTGGTCAAGGCAATAGAACAATTTGTATCAAATTCTTGGCATAGTATGGATATAAGAAAGATGTTGGGCTCTTATGCAAACGTTTCTGAGTGGGTGTTGACGTTGAAATTGGTTTTAATTTACCCATATTTTTGGGTATGTGATTAATTAGTGATTGATAGTGTTTTATATTTTGAGTAATCTCATTTAGTGTAACAGGTTCTCACACCAGGTGTCTATCACTTTAGTACCCAAGAAAAAGATGTTCAAGGTATCATCAAAGACTTGGAATTGATTCCCGGCTACCATAGATGTGAGGACTACTTGGAGGTATGAGGGTATCATAATTCCAATGCAAATTTGCATATAATTCATGAACGGCTTTGGTTCTTGTGATGTAATTGTTATAGCACACATGTTCAACACCCAAGGCTGAGAGACGTGGTCATAAAGAAACTCTGCTACTTGATTTATGACCTCTTGTCTTCATGGTCTTAGCTCAAATAGGGCACGAAAAGGGAAAGGTTTCCTAGGAAGGAGCTCCTTATACCTATTTAGAGCCCCATTTTAGATGAAGAAAGTGTCATCAAAGGGAATCAAGTGTGGGTTGGACGAAGATGAAGGTGCATTACCTGGGGCTACCCTCTTCCTCTTATTGGATGCCATGGAGACAAAAAGGAGAGTAAGGAGAGAGAAAAAGCTAAAGAACCACTACCAAAACTCATCCACATACCTAGGTTAGAAGGGAGAAGGTTAAGGGAGGTCGATCTAGGCCTAACTAGGGTTAGGGATAGGAAGGTTGGGGCTAGAGTTGAGAGCTTAAGGGAGCTAGAGGTTGGATCAGTCGACTTTTCTCTAGTTGAGAGGGAGAATAGTCGCCCGACCCTATCTTAAGTTTGGTTCAGCCCGGCCATCCGTCGAGTTCTCTAACTCAGAAACTTGACTGATAGGCTCTTTAAAAAAGCTCTCGGCCTCTAACCTATCGAGTTGGCAACTAGACTGATGGTCAACTTGACCTAAACTTAGAAATCCTGATTTCTAGCCATTAGAGTGCTAATTAAATTTATTTTTCAAGTACATTATGCATTTTAACATACTTAGGCACATAACACTCATCATTGGGTATTATTTTGCAATAAAACAATCTTTGTGAAAAATACCCAATAACAAGAGAAAAACAAGGCAAAATAAACATGAAAAAAATGATTTTTAGCATATTAGTAAGCAATGGTGATCAAAACATAGCAAAGCATATAGGATAGATGACAACTACCTAGAAGGCATATCAGATTCATTCAAAATAGTTACGAGCAGTTTAGATCTAATAAAGTTAAATTGCTCTCTAGCTAGAGGTTTAGTGAAAATGTCTGCCAACTGATTTTCTGTGTCCACATGCGTGATATAGATATCCTTTTTGGCAATGTGATCATGGAGAAAATGATGGTGAACCTCTATATGCTTATCTCTACTATGCAAGATAGGATTATATGACAAGTTAATTACACTAGTATTATCATAATAGATAGGAGAAGCATCAAAATGAATGTTAAAGTCTTAGAGCATTTGCTTCATCCATAGAACCTGGGCACAACAACTCCCGGGCACAATGTATTTAGCCTCGGTGGTTGATGATGCCACTATGCTCTGTTTCTTAGAAAAACAAGACACCAAGCATGGTCCTAGGAGGAAGCAAGTGCCACTTGTGCACTTTCTATCAATCAAGCACCCTACATAATCCGCATCACTATAAGCAGTAAGAGTAAAGTCCCTTGACTTGGGATACCATAGTCCAAAATTTTGGGTTTTGGCTAAGTACCTTAAAATCCTCTTAACAGCTATAAGATGTGATTTCTTAGGGTTTGATTGAAAGCTAGCACACAATCCAACACTAAACATTATATTAGGTCTAGAGGTAGTTAAGTAAAGTAAACTTCCAATCATTCCTCTATAGATCTTCTCATCTACCTTCTCACCTTCTTCATCTTTGTCAAGTTTAGTGGTGTTTGACATGGGTGTGTCCATCAACTTGGTGTTCTCCATCCCAAAGCGCTTAAGTAACTCACTTGTGTACCTGCCTTGGTTGATGAAGTTCCCATCATTTGTTTGCTTGATTTGAAAGTCGAGGAAGAATGTGAGATCACCCATCATACTCATCTCGAATTCACTCTGCATAAGATCACTAAATTCTTTGCAAAGATCAAGGTCAGTTCCGCCAAAAATGATATCATCAACATATGTTTGAATGATAAGAAAATTGTTATAAGTGTGCTTTAGAAATAAGGTAGAATCCAATTTTCCCATGATATACCCATGATCTAACAAAAAGTTTTTGTTTCTTACCACTTTGTCACTTTCATCAAGCTTGTTGTGATAGACCCACTTGGTGTCGATGATATTTCTATCACTTGGTCTTGGCACTAGGGTCCATACTTTGTTCTTTTCAAATTGCTCCAACTCTTCTTGCATAGTTAGGATCCACTCATCATCCCCAAGAGCTTCCTTGACATTCTTCGGCTCAAGTTGTGAGATGAAGGGGTTGTTGGCTGGTTCTTTGTTGAATGCAGCCCGTGTCTTTACTATTTCAAATGGATCACCTAAAATCAGCTCTTTTGGATGATTCTTTGCAAACCGGGGGGTTGGATCCTTCTTCTCTTCATCTTTTTCTTCTTCTTGAGTGACCACCTCTTTTCCCTTTTAGGTGATGTTGAGCTCTTTTAGAATAGGAATTACTTCACCTACAACATCATCATTTGGAACAATATCTTTGGGAATAGAGGGGTTAGTCTCAATAAACTTAACATTTATAGATTATTCTACTTTAGCAAGATCAAAATTAAATACTCTATAAGCCTTGTTAGTAGTGCTATAGCCAAGAAAGAAAGCCTTGTAAGATTTTGGATCAAACTTGTCCAGAGAATCTTTCATATTCAAACCAAAACAAGGACATCTAAAAATATGGAAATACTCGATAGAAGGCTTCCTACCACGCCATATCTCATAGGGGGTTTTCTTCAAAGAGGGATGTGTAAAAACCCAATTTTCAACAAAACATGAAATACTGACAGCTTCAGACCAAAACTTCTTTGGTGTATCATACTCTAGAAACATGGTCCTATCCATCTCCTATAGTGACCTATTCTTCCTCTCTACAACCCCATTTTGTTGAGGTGTTCGAGGTGAAGAGAAGTTTTTTTCATAACCAAATTCTTGACAAAAACATTCAAAAAGATCGTTTTCAAATTCTCCCCAATGATCACTATGGATGGAAATGATGCGAAAAGAGGCTTCATTTTCAACTCGTTTACAAAAGCTCTAGAAAACATCAAGCGTTTCACTCTTGGAAATGAGAAATAAGGTCCAAGTATATCTATAGAAATCATCGACAATGACAAGGCAATATTTGGAACCATGAAGCAATTGAGTTCTCATTGGTCCAAATAGATCAATGTGAAGAAGTTCAGGAGCTATCTTGGTACTAAGGACTCCTTTGGATTTGAAGGAGGACTTGGTTTGGTTTCCTTGGGTACAATGTTGGAATTCCTCATCCTTTTCAAAATCCAATTTGGAAAGTCCCTTGGCCATGTCCTTTTTGCTCAACTTCTTCAACTAACCAAGCCGACGATGCCAAAGAGAAATATCATTCAAATTGACTACTAGGCATCTACCAACAACAAGCTTATTAGAGTCAAGAAAAATAACATAAATATTACCACTTCTACTTCCCTTATATATAACTTGGTAGGTGAGGGAATCTAGAATCAAGCATTAAAAGGAAGTAAATAGCACAAGGTAACCATTGTCACATAATTGACTAACACTGATTAGATTATGATGTTGGCCATCCATAAAGAGAACATTCTTGATATACAAGGATTCACCTACATAAACCTCACCTTTGACTTTACCTTTCTTGTTGTCCCCAAAGGTGACCGAACCTCCTTTCTTTTTGGTGAAGTTGTTGAAATGGCTTATATCACATGTCATATGCTTAGTGAAGCCACTATCAACAATCCATCTTTCCTTTTCTTGTAAGAAAGGAGAGTGTCAGTTCCCAACTCAAACTTTGGGATATGGAGTTAGCTTGGGGACCCATTTCATCTTTGGGTTGGTCCCCTTAGGCTTGTAAGTGTTGGTATGTATGCCCTGAGAGCTAAGAATGGGATGATTGGTGGGATACATTAAGATTGATTTGATAAACATCAAAGGCAAGCTTCCAATTCTTTCTTGTTCAGTCATATGAGATAGTGATAGAACAGATTGAATGTCTAGAGAATGACAGTACTCAATGACGTATGCTTTCAGGTTGAGGACCTGAATGATGAGATCATACGAATGCTAAGAGTTTGTACATTCTTATTATGTCCCTAGTCGGATGTCATTGTGGAAGGTAGATAGACAGCAATGGCACACAAGACTAGATTGTGGTTTTGGTTGATGACAAAATCTCATTAGTCATGATATAGAGATATCAAACCAAACACATAGGTACTTGTTAAAGAACAAGTGTACCAGACAGACCCACTGTGAGTTTGATACATGGAACCATGACATGGTAGTCACAGTCAGTACTCACAGTGATGGTGGTGAGTATGATTCTTTGACCTGAAATCACTACACTCAACACGTGTCGTTGGGCACACTTTGACATCATCAAACGCAGTCCTGAAACATGGGTTGTTATAAAGGTGATGATTGGGTGGCTTTGACACATGGGGCTTTTGAGGGGTGAGTGATATATATGGGATTTGTTCCTCCCGAGGGAGTTTGAAATCCATGGCCACTTGATGAGTAGGATTGAGAAAGGCGTGCACGCATGTGTGAATCAGTATGTGATATTGATGTCATACATATCTCTTCTAATCTACTCTAAGATCAAGAAAGTGAATGAACGTTGACAGGATGACTGTTCCATGCCTCAATTTCATTCGGGATATCGGTGACAAAGGAATTATACATTCATTGTAACACCATTCACGGATTGTAGGATTGAAAGTTGTTTTCCAACTTTCTATTTCACTTGGGAAGCACTGGTGTGTGACTAGGCACCGCTCTTTTCTCATGAAGTCATAAGTGTTATGGACTTTCACTGCCAACGTGAAATGGACCTGCAGGGTCACACATAGGATTTAACCTGGAAGAGGAGTTTTGTCCACAAACAATGTTTAGATTGATTACTAAAGGAGTTTAGTAGTTCAATTAAACACTCAATTAATTGATAGCTCAATGTCATAATGTTCAAGGTGTTGGACACATTGATTGGAGTATCAGATTAATTGAAACTACAATTGACTGATTCTGCACAATTTTCACTCCCAACCGATCGGCTCATGTGATGAACTGATCGGCTGAGCTTGGAGAACCGATCGGCTCAGATGGTGAGTCGATCGGCTGATGGACAGGGTGAAACAATCGCTTCAAGTGTTGAAACGATCGGTTCAACTGGTCCAACCGAGCAAGTTGGGAAAGTAGGATTGGTGGGAAATTTCTTTTCGTTTCACTTGCCCAATTTGATTGGAACAAGGATTGGTATTTGGTACCAATTACAAACAAAAGAATAAAAGTCAGTCAGGAACTGATCTGGACCATGAACCGACCGGTTCAGAAGTGAACCGATTGTTTCATGGGTCCCAACCAATCGGTTGAGGTGTCAACCGACTGGCTTAGGTCCCCAATTGACCGTTTCAGAAATGAAACGATCGGTTCAGGTTGCGCAGTTGGTTGTTTTTGTGAAAAATCTCAAACCCTTCTACTCCTGCTTTAGTCCCACATTGCCCGGGATAGAGAACTCTATCCCATGACCCTCCTATATATATAGGGGTATTGGGGGCTTCTCAAAGAACAACTCAGTGCAACCAGTTGCTCTGTAAAGTTGTCGTTCTCTCTAGTTTTGGTAACTGAGAGAGCCTGAGCAAGTGCTACCCGATAAGGGAGGCACAATAAGGGAAAGACAACTACAGAAAGTGACTGGTGGCAGGAGAGTGTGTCAATGACTAGTACGCTGACAGGAGGGTACGACTCCTTCCAATTCCTTGTGAGATAAGGAGATTGGAGTTCCAGGTGGTCCGTGTGGACTACTTTGGAGGTGGGAGATTTCTACCACTCAGAGGATAGCTGTGAATCCCGACAGTCCCAGTGAGACCAGGAGTTGTCAGTCCTGGTGTGACCAGGAGCTGCACAGACACCGTCCAAGACCGGAGGTGAAGACTGCGTAAGCCGCGAGGTATTGTCGTCGAGCAAGCCTCGAGACAAGGTATGATTCCACAAACTATCATTTCCTATTGTATAGACGTTGATGTGTTTCCTTATTCTGGGTTTGGGGAGGAGAAATTTTTTTGTTTCCGCTGCCTTCTCTGCCTCCCCTAAAACCCAACAGTAAGGACAATAAGTGGAGTAATGATAATCATACTTGCAATAAGAACAAACCATAGTATTCTTAGTACTAGAAGACTCTTCTACAAATAAAGAGGTCTCCTTGCTCTTTTTCTTACCTTTGGCTTTTCTCTTACCTTTTTGTGCTCCCCCTACAAATCCCAAACCACTACTACCACTTTGTTTGGTAGAATGGTCAATGATTTCATTTAGGGAGTTTTTACCTTTGAGGAATTTCTATAGAGGCCCTTAGTCTATGATTATCATCATTAAGAGATATGATAGTAGAAGATAAACTAGAAATATCATCTCTAACAATATCAAGACAGATGGCTTTAGTCAAATAAGAATATTTCTTGAGAGAAATAGAAGAAATATCATTACTAGGCAAGATAGGTCTAGAAGATAAATCATTAACTTGACCAAGCAACCTAGCATTTACATATTTAAGCACTTGAATTTCCTTAAGATAAACATCTCTCATCCCTACAAGCATCATCAAGAAGCTTAAATTCAACATTTTTAGTTTTAAGAATTTCAAGATCCTTTATGCATTTTTTATTATCTTACTTAAGAGTTTCAATGTTCTTAAGATAGATACCATTCTCTACTTCAAATCCATTGTATTGGAGCTCAAGATAAATATATTGGCCTTGCAAGTTTTCAATGCTCTCTAGATGAGTTTTCTCATTAAGCTCAAGAATTTCAAGTTTACCAAAAAAATCATCAATAATTTTTCCTAACCATTTTCTTTTAGATTTACACTTAGTAAAAGAAGAACGGGTAGAAACAAGCATGTCAATAATAGATTTCTTAGATAACTCATGTAAGATTACTTCACTAACCTCACTTACTTCACCAATTTCTTTACTAGTAGAGGCCATGAGTACAATGTGGCACTCTCCATCTTCTTTAGAGCTTGAGCTACTTGAGGATGAAGCTTCCCAAGCAGCATGAGCTGCATTCTTGTGTCTTTTCTCCTTCTTGTACTTTATCTTGTACTTTCTCTCCTTCTTGTGCTCTTCCTCCTTGTTTGATCTGCCCTTGTGGTGTGATTTTCTTGACTTGGGACATTGACACCTATATCCAATGTGTTGTCCAAAGTAGCCAGCCCATTGATGATGACATTGAGTCTTGAGTACATCTCTGCAATCCCTTCTTTCTTGCCCATCTTGAAGTTCTCTAGAAGGCTGTTCAACATGTAGATCTTAGCCTCCTTGACTTGCTTTATGCCCTGATAAGTGATGCACAATTTGTCCCAAATCTCATAGGCGGTGTCCCAAGATGAGATGTGGTTGAACTCTGTTGGGGTAAGGGCTTCATAGAGGATGTTTATGGCTTTGGAATTGAGTTGGGCTTCTTTGAGTGCAGCTGCACTCCATGTTACAATAGCTCCAGTTGGCTCCTTGTATGGTGTGAACATCACCTTCCACATGTCAAAGTTCATGCTTGAATGTAGAATCACATGCGCCTCTTCTAATAGAGGAAGTTGGTGTCATCAAAGATCAGAGAACGCATGGAGAAGCCTCCCTCTAGGTTGAGAGAACCAAGTAGGTTGTCTCCCATCTTCTCATCTATTAGCAGATTGTTGGAGAAGATCCTTGACTTTGATACCACTTGTTAAATCTAGGGCTCTAGAGGGGGTGAATAGAGCTTCTAAAGATCTCACAATATAGATTAGACCTTCAAATTATTTCCATAAAAACCAATAGATTAAGTGCAATTTGAAGTCCTAACTAACAAGCTTAGCAAGGATGAGAGAAAATGGAACATGCACTTGACAATGTCATTTAGAGTGGTTCCACTCTCCAAACTAGGAGAGAATCAGTCCACTACCTAGAGAGGTCAACCTCTAGGACTTTGCAAGTGCTTTCCTCTATATATTCACCAATAAGAGTTATAACACAAGACCACCAAAGGACTTACCTATCCAATACAAAGAGTCTTACACCTTACCAAAGACTAACCCACTTTGTAAGAGTTTTTTGCCTTCTTCCAAGGACTTGCCTACTCTTGCACAAGTCTTCAGCCTTCAAAGGTTTACCCACTCTTCTTGGATCTTCATCCTTTGCCTTCTCCCTCACCTAGAGAAGATCTTCACCTCTTCTTCAACCTTGAAGAAGAACTGCAACAACTCCACCTTCACTCGGAGTAGCTTGCTTCACATTTGCTTCATTGAGGAAAGGAGTAGGGAATATGGAATGGAATGAGAGCTTTACAAGTAAAAGGAAGTATCTCTCTTACAAATGGCCTATCTCACTCATAATCATGAAATGAAGTGTAAACTAGAGAGAGAAAGAGGCTCAAGAAGTTGCAACACACTCAACTATAGAAAGGACTTAGAATAGCATGAATGAGCAAACTTGGAATGAACTCCAAGGGGCCCCATTTATAGTTGGGGGTGTTCCCTTGAGTGTGGGATCACTTAAGGATGAAATATAGCCATTTTCCAAGTTGTAACAGATCTATTCCTGCTCAAAACAACTCACTAACGGTTATAATCACTTTTTCTGCATTTTTCGTACAGTACATTCAGTCAAGTTTCAATAAAGGTAACTCGACCGATCCACTAAATGACAAAGCCAATTTTCAAATTATCGGTCGAGTTTGTTCTGGGAAACTCGACCGATGAGCAAAAATTAATTTTGCGCAGTGATTCGGTCGGTCGAGTTCTATGAGTGTGCAACTCGACTGATTGGTGTTTCTAGAAAATTGATCACTAAATCGGTCGAGTTTCCAACTCGACTAATAAACATCTTGTGACAAATTTTCCAAATTGACATTTGAGTGATTAAACCTTGGAAATAAGTGTCTTTGATTTTTCCTCATCTTAGTTACAAGTCATATCATCAATACAAGTGATTATAAAATCATCTAAGGTCATTTGAAATAATTTCTCAAAATGTGCCCTTGTATTTCTTTTGACTTGAACTTGAACAAGCTAGGGCTTGTATAATTTGATCCTTTTCATGTACCTAAAGCCTAAAATCAATCTTAAATAAACATATTAGATACATAGAAATGGAATGGTTAAGTCATTATCAAAATATGGGCAATGTATAACTCTCAAGTCAACAAAATTAACTTGACATCTTTGTCTAGTAAACTTTATCAATATCTGGATTTATCTAGACAATTTATTGAGATCTTCCTATATATATTTGATAACACATCCACAATTGAGTCTAAATTACAAGTTATCATAACTATGAATAAAGCACCTATTAGAAGCCATGGTATAGATTTTGATTCTCCTAGTCCAACAATAGACCATCATCCAACTTTATCTCAAGAATAAAGGGAGCGGGAAAAGAATAAAAAGTGGAAAGGAAGTCTCCATGGAGAAGCAATGAGAAAATCAAGGTTGTATGTGGAGAAACCACATTTTAGGATAGTAATAATTTTCCCACAAAATATTTCACATGACTGGTGATGAGGCTCCAATCTATTGTACTTGGAGATCATATTATTTTCAAGAACTTATTTTTAACCTTATTATAGATGTTCAATTGTATGTATGCATGCATATATGTATTTGTACACACACACACATATACATATATATAAATTTAATTTTCTCACACAATTACTATAGATTGGTCGACCTATGTCGAAAGAATAATAATTTGATATAAAAGTAATTATTAGGCATGAAAAGTAGCGATGCTAAATATAAATAAAAATATAGTGTACATGCTTTTACTGTATATTTAGCGTTATTAGTTTTCAAACGAGATAGTTACTTTTTGTACTAAATGGTTATTTTATAGGTATGATAGTTACTTTTCATACCTAATAGAATTTATTCAATCTTTTTGTCAGATAAAGAAAAAAGAAGGAAGCACATAAATGTCCTAAAAGGAAGCGTGAAAGCTTCAAGAGTGGATGCCAAAGGCATAAAGGGATGCACATTACATTAAATAAGAGGCAAAAAGTTACAAAAGGAGGTGCATTATTGATAAATAAGCATTAAAAAATGAACAAAGGCACAACCTGAAGATAAGGAGGTGCAAAGGATGCAGAAATACTTCAAAGGGAGGCTTAAAATATCCAAAATGAGGTACACTACAACACACCGAAATTTTGAGTTATGATACATAATCCACTAAAATTGAAATTTCTTATGCATTTGCATTCATATTTACACTTCATTGAATTGTCCAGAAATGTGAACACTTGAATGCAAATTTACCTCATCTTGATTTATTCATCCCATGTGAGACCCTCCATTGAAAAATCGAACTCAATTATAGACTCCTAGCATTGGAATGACATCAAAATACAATTTTGGTTATTAAATAGTTATATTTGAATTCAATAACATGGTAAATATATTGGCCGCTTCAAAACCATAAATATAGGAACTGGGATTTTAAAATTTTGGTTGGGACAAGTGGAAGACAGAGTTTAAATCCCAGGAAATTCAGATTAGTAACTAGGAGCTGTAAATTATTGAAGGAAATAAGATTAAAAAAAGAATTATAACTTAGGTGTAACGCCCGGTCAAATAGGACTTTGACCGGCTGTAGCCCGTGTTCGCGGAGGGTCGTCTTCCCCACGGATACAGCGGACGTCACCCAGACCTCGCCCCCTGCATCTTAATCATCCGTTTTCATCCCAATAACTTCGGTTTCACCAACAATCACTAGCAACTGCGTCCTCCCCCTCTGGGCTTCTGCAGCTGAACCCCTCCCATATACGGCCAACGACGACATGCAAACCCATGGCCGCTACCTTGCATATGATTTCTGATGATAAACCTTGTCTCTCCCAATCTGCATCCTTCCTCCCTACCCTGGTCGCAAAACTGCAGCGCCACACACCTGCAATCACTAACTCTACTACATGGGTCAGCCGATGGCATGAAGGATCAACTCCAGATCGCTCCAACTCCACACTCAACCCTAAAAATCCTAGTCTGAAACACCCCCCTCCTTGATCAAGCTGTGAACTAGGTCTAACTTTTCAGCAATTAAATGACATGTTGCTTTCCGTCTCCATGTTTGATGTTTGCAGCTGCATCACCTAATCCGCCTTCGGAACTGTACAATACCTCCAACTCTAATCCGTTACACCCTAAAGAGTAGCATGTATTGAAGGATCTGTGAAGAAGTCAATCTGAAAGACCACATGCCTCACTACCATCGTGCCCATCCCAATCAAGACATAAAGGGTGTTACGGTCAAGAAGATCGCTCCCGGTCCCAGGTTACAATTGGTGATTTCAGCAATCGAGTAGAACTGGAATCACCTTTATGAAGAATTACTAGTTAAGATGTACTCAGACATATCAGTTCTTTCGGTAAGTTATCCTTATCCCATAAAGCTCTATCTTCATAAAAACACTTTAACAAGGTTAATGATGATACTAGTAAAGATAATACATCAAGGGGCGTATAGTAGTATCTGACTGAAGTGGGCATCTAAATATCTTTATAGCATATATATTAATAGATATACCAATACGGTCACAAAAATAAAAATAGATCTAGTACGTATATCCACTATATTGCTGATTTTCAAATCTTATGGTTGAAAAGATAAGGTAACTTTTGGTAAGAAGCTATATTTCAATCAAATACATAGATACATTTATATTAGCAATAATCTACCATAAGATTACATGTTATTTTGAAATGGTATGTAAATTTGCTTCATTTTATTCATCCATAGTATGAAATACATAATTGAGTTTATATGTATATTCATACCTAAATAGTAACATGAAAATATTTGACGAAATAAAAACATATCATACGAGAGAGAGAGAGAGAGAGACTTGAAGACACAATTTGGAATGCTATCACATACACGAGTCTATAACCTAATCGGAAATCTAGAAATGATAATTATGGGGAAAACAAGGGATGGAAACCCTGGATAGAAAAATCTAATCATAAATAAGTCAATTTGAACAAACTTGATTCAAGCCAATAGTAATTGTATGTTCCAAATTGTAGCCTCTTTCCTCAACTATTGGAGCAGTTTAAATCTTGATGATGAAAAATTAGAATTTTGCTTTACATAGAGGTACTAAATTCTATTAATGAATAGTTTGTCAGCACAACTAAATTGCATGTTAACGTTGTTGCATAATTGAAATATTGGTTGATTTTGATATTGGTAAAAAAAATTGGCTAAGAGTTTTGGCTTACTAGATCCGGCGGGTCATATCGAGGTGATTGAGCCAATGGATAAATTGTTTCAATTTTAAATAATTTGGTATGTTGATATTAATTTTGAAAAAAATCATCTCATTTGAAATCTTGATATTAGTTTTAAGAAATGTGTTCATTGATACTAGCTACCATTTTACCTTGTTGTATCCCTTTTGCAATTAATATGGTATCTAGATTATTCTCTTATTCTTACCATAGTGCACCAAGAAATCTTAATTAAATTTGATCACATAACTCTTTATTTTAGAATATCTCAATAATTGAATTTAGTACCAGCACAACTGGCCTATATTTTCCCTTCATGGGGTCCATGTGTGGTTTTGTTTCTTCAAAAACTCATGGACAGGTGATACAAAGAAGGACTAGAAGAGACATCCATGATGTTGGTATGTATGCCCAAAGAGTCTGTCATACGATGATTGTAACGTCATATCTTGTAAATGATTTGATTTATAATAAAGACAAATCCTTCTATACGTTATTCAAGTATAAGATGTTGATATAACATGTCAGATGTTTAAAGAATGGTATTGTTCAATAACATGTCTTCACGTTGAGGACTTGAACAATGAGATTATATGTATGATAAGAGTATTTACATTCTTTATTATGTCCCTAGTTGGATATTATTAAGAAATCTAATAGACAACAAAATACATAAGACTAAAATGTGTGTTGGTTGATTGAAAAATCCCATTAGTCATGATATGTGATAACAAACCAAACATATAGGGGTTAAAGAGCAGTATACCGGACAGACTCTCCCTGAGAAGTGATACATGGAGTAAAATCATAATCATATCTCAATGTGATAGTGGGTATTGAGATTCTTAGACCTAAAGTCACTACACAAATCGCATATTGTTTGATGTGTTATAACATCATCCAACATGACCTTGAATAAGGGTTTCTAAAGGTGATGCTTGGGGTACATTGTGACACGAGGATTGACTGTGAGTGTGGTAGATGAGATTTGTCCCTCCTAATGGAGTTGATATCATGGCCAGTTGATAAGTGAGACTTAGAAAAGTGTATGGTCATACTCATGTGAGTCGATATATGATGTTGAGCTCATATTCATCTCTATAGTCTACTCTAGTTCAAGGAACATGGATTGAATGATTAAAAGAATGAAGTTTTTATGCCTCAAGTTCAATCTGGATATCTGAGACAAAGAAAATTGTATATCACTGATCACAGATCTAGCTCAAAGTTGTTCTCCAACTTTCCAATTACTTGGGTAGCAATGATGTGTTTCTACATATTGCACATTTTTGTGAGGTCATAAATTAATTATAGATGCTTACTACCAACGTAATTTGGGACCTATAAGGTCACACACATAGGATGCACCTGGAATAGGAGTTTACTCATGAATAAGGTTTAACTTGATTACTAAAGTGTTTAGGTAATTGAATTAAACAACATTTGCTGAAAATTGGCTGACTGGGAACATTAATCGACTGACTCAAGTGTTGAGTAGACTGACTCAAATGGTGAGTCGACTGCTTAAGAGGTCCAATTAACTGACTGAATGACCAGTAAAACTGGATAAAGGATTCATGTTAACGTCATGTTGTACATTGATCGTTGCATTGAAAGCTAATATGTTTGCAAATAAGAAAGTATTTCATTCATCCGACTAGATGCTCCATTCAACCGATTGGGGTGCGAGTAGACAAATCAAGTGTTGAATTGAACGACACATGATTGGCAAAAGTCAAAATTGTGTGAAAATCCATCTCTTTGACTCCTAGTTAATCTAAAACCCTGACCATGGCCCTCCTATAAATAGAGGGGTAGTCAAGTCTTTCAAAAGCCACAACTAATGTTACAAATGTTGTCCTCTCACAGTTGTGATAACGTGAAAGTCTGAAGCACGACTTACCCATTAAAGGGAGAGACAACAAGTGAGAATGAGTCAACACTAGCATATTGACATCGAATGGACAAATTCCTTCTCATTGGCTCTGATAAAGTGCAATGAGGAGTTCCAAGTGGTCTGTGTGGACTACAATAGAGGCATGAAGGTTGTCGCTAACATGATAGGAGAATGCATCAGCCACCGTCTGTACTATCACACTAGGAGATTGTCCTGACTACCATGCAGGTGCTATCAGATCTAGAAGAACTGTGCTTCGAGGATTGTCATTGGACTTGCTCTAGGACCAGGTATATGACTCACAAACCCTCTTTCCTAAATACATCATTGTTGACGCGATCTTCTTGTTTAGGATACATGTAGATTTTTTTTTTCCAGTGTCTTATTTTCTACCTAAATTCCCTAAAGTGGTATTAGAGCTAGGTTTATTTATAGTGGATTGAGATTTAATTGATATGACTGAATTTTGTTTTATCATTTATTTATTACATGCAATGTGAATTATTAAAATGATTAATATGCATATACGATTAAAATCACATATGCTCCTATATATGTGATATGACATATATGTAATTGATACATGTTGCCCCAAAATTTGTTTTGATGGTGGATATATGTGCGGTTATGGCCAAAAACCTTATGGATGTGTGCTTGGTTGAATGGTTTTTATTCATGTTGTTATTCAATTTGCATACCAAACCTGTAACTTTTCTCCACATGTAAATTAATGCTTCCCACCATATGATCTTCTCGAATGTAACTTGAGATTTCAACTTTACAATGTAAAAAATTAATAGGAATATGATAGTTTGTATTTATGTTTGGCAAGAAAAGGCGTTCTGCACCAGACGGGTCGACCGACTAGCAAGTTGAGTTGATCAACCAAAGGATTGAGGAGGCTAGAAAATAGGAGGAGCAAACTGATCAACTAGAGGTCTAATTGATCGACTGTAGGAGTCCAGACACCGTTTGAGCTGGGAGCTAGTTGATCAATACATGAGCACCAGTCGACCTATCGGGCTAGTTCCAACATATATTTTCTACAAGAAAAGGTTGCTACATATGATGTGGACCTTAGGTGGAAGTGAATCTTTGTGGATCCAAAGAATTAAAATAGTATGGCCATAATTGTTGCGTGTATTCTGCGATTACATGTTTTGTTTGTGGATGTAGCATGTATGTGATACATATTATAAGTATGTGGTGATAGAATATGTATATGTATTTATAGATACAAATCCCTCAATTAAAATATTAAGTCTTGGATGCATTCCATAAGCGACACACATAAAATGCTTGATCGAATAAGCATGAGCATGGTGCGTCATCTATCTCGTGGAAGTGTGATGATAGATATGTGGGTATGCCTCCGCAGGGTGCATCTTCTATCATGTTGAATTTTGGGTTAGGCTTAACTAGATGATCTTAATGGAATTAAGCACCTAGAAACATAAATATGGATTATGACAAAGAGTTGTACATACTATCTACCAAGAGTTGCATATGATGCAACTGACAAGTGTTGCCTACCTAAATAGTCAAGTTGTGGGAGATCAGCCCTAGTTGACTCATAACTTTGAAGAAATATAGATCTTGACTCACTAGAAGGTTGTACACTACAATCTTACAAATTGATGGTGAGGGCTATCAATTTATACAAAATAGTTGGAGAGATAATTAATTAAAGGCCTAATTAATATTGTCAAATTTTCTTTTAATCAAATAAAATCAAAAGTGTTTTGACAAAAAATGCAAATTTCTTTTGTAGAAACTAATGGAAAACAACAACATGTTTTCATTGCAATCAGCCCTTGAGAATGACAAGTTAAAGAGGAATAGCATTCATGTCTGGTTCAAGACATTGAATCATTCTCACACAAGAGTGCAAGCTCTATGTCTTGGAGACACTAGAGTCAGATGAACTTGCTTCCACTGTGCCTAATGCTGAAAAGGATGCTTACAAGAAGCATATCGATGATGTTGTGGATGTCAATTGTCTGATTCTATGCTCAATGAACTATGAGTTGCAGATCCAACATGAGAACTTAGATGTCATTGAGATGATAACACATCTTAAGAGCATGTACCAAGATCAAGAAAGATAAGAGAAAATATGATGTCTTGAAGGCGTTTTTCAAGTGCAATATGGAAGGTGGAGATCTAGAATATTCCCATGTACTCAAGTTGATTGGGTATGTAGAGAACCTTTTCTAGACTGAGATTTCCCTTAGGCGAAGAGTTAGCCACATATTTGATTCTGCAGTCACTTATGTAGTCATACAACTAGTTTTTTATGAACTACAACATGAATGATTTTGAAAAACTGTTGTCAAAATTACTTGGCAAGTTGAGAATAGTTAAAGTGTATAGGAAGATTTTCTCAACCAAAACATGTGATGATGATCAGAAGAGGAAAAGGGAAGTCTAAGGGCAAAGGCAAAGCTTAAAGGAGTTATAAATCTAGTCAGAAACCCAAATCTCCTGTACTAAAAGCTAAGGGAGGGGTGAACAAGGAAGGGCAATTGTCACCACTATCACCAGGATGGACACTGGAAAAGAAATTGCCCTCTTTATCTTGAGAAATTACAGAAGAAGAAGTAGGGGATAGAGATGTCCACTTCATGTATATACATTATTGAGATAAATATGTCTACTTCTTCATCTTGGGTACTAGATACTGAATGTGGATCACACATATGCTCTAATATACATGATCTGAAAGAAGAAAATCTTTAAGAAAGGGTGAGGTCAAACTGCGGGTTGCAAATGGGGCAATATTTTCTGCCACAAGAATTGGAACCTATCATTTATCTCTTCCCAGTGGGCTTGTAATAGAGTTAGATAATGTTATTATGTACCTACCATTAATGGAAACATAATTTTTGTATCTTGTATGGACAAGGATGGATTTAAATTTCACATTAAGAATGGTCAATGTTCTATTTTTAAAGATGAGATCTTTTATGGTAGTGCCCAATGTCTGATGGTCTTTATTTGTTAGATCTAGAGACAAGTGTTTATAACATAAATACCAAAAGGCAAAAACTCGATAACTCAGACAAAACATACCTTTGGCATTGGTTTCTAGGGCACATTGATGAGAGACACATCTCTAGATTCCATGAAGATGTTTATCTAGACTCTTTTGATTTTGAATAAATAAAGACACACAAATCTTGTTTATTTGACAAGATGACAAAGACTCATTTCATTGATCATACATAGAGAGAGAGAATGATCTATTAGGACTTATACATATTGATGTATGTGGCCCTATTAGATCAAAAGACAGAGGAGGTTATCAATACTTCATTACCTACACTGATGATCTCAGTAGATTTGGCCATGTTTACTTGATGAAACACAAGTCAAAAACCCTTAAAAAGTTTAAGGATTTCACAAATGAAGTACAAAACTGACTTGGAAAAAGTATTAAAGAACTTCATTCTGATCAAGGTGGAGAATAGTTAACCCAAGAGTTTGAGGACCTTCTATGAGCTTGTGGTATCGTATCACAATGTACTTCACCTGGAACACCATGACATAATGGTTCATCATAAAGAAGGTGTGACGTCCCCAGATTTTCAAAGCCTTGACCACACATGTGACGTCCAAATTGAAACCTCACCTTAGTAAGAATCTCAATTTTTGACTCCGCACACTAGGCCAATATGGAGAAAATAAGAGGAAGTCAAAGGAAACCAAATTAGCATATGCACGTGAACAATAAATAAGTCATACATACACAAGCCCACCATTCAACATATAATTACAAAATGAATTATTGCAACATTTGATATTACACATTGAATAGTAAAATTTTACATACGCACATACTACCTCTACAACAAGATCTTTAGATAATATGTCCACCTATACATTTGCTCGCCACACATCTCTCAACTATCCTAATTCTTCAACAACATATGTCTACAACCTAAACAAAAGATTACAAGCGGTACATGTCAGCACAATATACTAAAATATTGTGATGAGTACGGCTACATGTCTTTTGTATACCTCTTTCAACTATCACTAGTACATAACCGACCGTTAGTGTCGGTTATTTAAGGCCTTTAGTGTCGGTTTCTAAGTGAAACCTATGTGGGCGATGCTAAAAGACCAATCATTACACGTCGGTTAAAAAACCGACGCCAAAACCCTTCGTGTACCACCGAAAATGCGCCAGCAGGGGACTATAGGAGTCGGTTATTAGGTAAGAAACCGACGCCATATACCTTCACGCCACAGAAAGGGTGCCATCTGGGGCACTATCAGCGTCAGTTTATTAGTAATAACTAACGCCATATCACCCACGACTATAGGCGTCGGTTATTAGGTAAGAAACTGATGCCATATACCTTCGCGCCACAGAAAGGGCGCCATCTGGGGCACTATCAGCGTCGGTTTAATAGTAATAACCGACGCCATATCACCCACCGCCACGGCCATGCTGGCCAGCACGGCTGTGGTGTCTGGTATGCTTCTGCGGACGTGTTGGCTAGCACGGCCGTGGTGTCTGGCCCGCTGCCACGGCCGTGGTTTCTGGCCTAATATAGGCGTCAGTTATTAGATAAGAAACCGACACTGTAAATATGTGGCGTCAGTTGTATACAAATAACCGACACCTATTGTTTTTTTTCCTACAGTCTGCAGACCTGCTGTGGCTAGTCGCAAGATGAGAAACTTGTTCAGTTATGAACTATAGGTTTTACGACATCCATTGATATCAGCCAACAACAGGCCACAAACCTACAAAATTAACAATAAAAATATTCACACATTTAGCAACGCAACCTGCAGTTCCATTTGATTTTCACACATTTAGAAACATTCATGTAGCTAGCAATCTGTAGTTCCATTCATTTTCGCTTTCACACATGTAGAAACATTCATATAGCTACCAACAGTTTCATTCATTTTCACTCAGACACATGTAGAAACATCCAGACATTTAGAAACATTCACACATATATTATAATTTAGAAATTCATTTACAAAATATCATTCTTTAGTCATTATTCGCTATCAACATCCCAATTATATGTTAAAACCCCCACTATTTGTATGGTTGTTGCCCATTCTTCTCTTACTTCATTTAATTCTCCCTTCATATAGGGAGCATGTACATCTGGTAAGGCGTTTCATGTAGTGTGGTCAGTTTTAAACACCTGCAAAGAGAATGATGTATATATATAATTAATGAGCTATAAATAAGATTGATATATTTCATATTATCTAATGAGACTATATAATACCTCAGCAATACAATCGATGTCCATTGCGGCATATTTGATAATCATGTGCATAAATCGCATCACATAGTATGCACATGCCCATCTGTTGTCTTGTGTAGCACACTATAAATTGAAACATACAAAATATTAAAAAAATATAACTAATTAAGCATAAATAATATATACATTGCAGTCGGGAACTTACTTCCACGTTCTTCCAAATTATTTGCTGGTTCTTTTTCTTGGGGACATTTCCTCCCGCCTTTTTAAACTCATCAAAACCCCTACATGTTAATGTAACACAGTACATTGCATAATTAAATAGTAATGTAATAACATATGTTAATGGATATGAAAATGAAATATTTCTCACCGGAATAATATCATTTTCATTTTGTGTCCATATCTTGAATTCAATTTACTCCCCTTAGGATCTAGATAATAGACAGTGAACGTCTCGGGGACAATAACTAGTAACTCCCAATGCATACCACTAGAGGTAAAAAAAGTTAAAGATTAATAACTCAAAATCCACAATAAAAATGTATTTTTTTAAGTCCAAATTATAATAAGCAAAGTAAACTTACTCTACATTGAATGGAGATATTATCACTGTCTTCTTATTTTGAGAAAAATTTGTAAAAGCCTCACAGCAGTATTGTTGAACTGACGTAGGGTCTTTAGCTACTAGACTAATCAAAGATGGAATAAAAAATCCTACATGTTCGAATGCAAAATCTGCACATATCTTGTCTAAGTAGCTGCAAAACATGTATTAATTACGCATGCATTAATAAATAAGAAACCATATCACCAGATCCTACACAAGGTATATGGATGTATAAAGAAGATCTCACCTTATCCATAGCTCTATCACAGATGTATTTAGCCAATCATATCGAAACAACTCCAAAATATCTTGTATAAATAGTTTGCATTTCTATGATTGACCTGCCGCATCTGAATCTAAAGAAACAAGTATAGGGCAATTTATATCATGTTTGCCTAACCATATTGCCATACCCCTACAGTTAGGACCTAACAGGATAGGTAGGTCCTGTGGAACCCAACTGGGTAATGTAGGAGGTGGAAGTGGAGGCCTAGATGCTGTGGGTGTCTTCTTTTTAACCTGTATATATATATAATTTCAGATCAACTGACATTATATACACACACTAACAATTGAACGTAATGTAAATTTACCATACCGTTTCAGTAAAGATGACATCCACTTTTAGCCACAATATCACTCCGCCTTCTGCCTCACCCAGCGTTTTACAATCTGGGTGGGCATATGGCAATGGAAGATCCATCCACTGGGAGAATATATGTATCGGGCTCACACGAATCCAACCAGCTGGTAATGGAGACCCGTGAAACATTTCCCCTGGTAGGGATGGGTAAGCTGACGCCTCTGCAACGACATATTCTTTACTTTTTAGATGGCATGGCTTCAACCCCTACAAATTTTTGTGTAAAGTATGTTATATACATATATACATTTCATCTTTTTTTGAAATGACTACAATTTCATATATACATATCATCTTGAAAACATATCATCTTGAATTAAAAAACTAGTTACTATGTCATAAAAATACCTACATCGGATGTGCTAGGTGGTGGGTCTACAGGATTACTCCCAACCTCTGCAGTAGGAGTAGAGCCTGCAGTAGGAGCTATAGGTACTGTCTGGTAAGTGGCAGTCTGAGATGCCTGCCACCTTTTCATTGCTTCTTCGAGTTTCCTATCAAATAGCTTATCTACCTATACATGGATAAAAGAAATGTTAGCTTCTAATTATTGAATTCTCTTTTACGGTAACATTATAAAGAAATAATATGTTACCTCTTCTTGTAAAAGTCCCACTTTTGGGACATGTTTGCGCTGGGATGGCCCAAAAAAAGCTTTGATGCCCACACCAGCGCCTGCAGCCCTAACACGTCCAGGTTGCTCTAGGTTACCCAGAGCAACTGCCAATTCATCCTGTGTGCCCTCAGGGATGAACTTGCCTTGTTTCCTCAGCTCGTGCAGCTCCCGCTAATCGCCAAAACAAAAATTTGTAATTAAGTAAACACCACAAATAATCAATATTCGAACGATTGTTGTAAGAGTTGTATTTTACCATTTTTGCAGCCGCCTCAGCAGTTGCGGGCTTCGTTATTTCTCCCTTCTTATTTTGCCTCCCAGCTATCCAAACATGATGGCGAGGCAGAGGTGTGCTTCCTATAGTCGAGGACTCCTGAGTAGCAGTAGACTGAGCAATAGCCTCAGACTGTAGTCTTTGGCAAATGCCTGCATACCCCTTTGGACCCATTGTGTGGTCATGCACATTCAGTGCACACCTTGATTTTTGTGCCTCACTGAGGGCCTAGTTAGTATGCACATTAATGATTTGGTTAGTAACACTAAATGTATTAATTAATGAGATTGGGACTGATGCCTAATACCTTGAATTCATTAGTTTGTCTTGAAGCAACAAACGCGTCCCATTCTTCTTTGTCCAGGAAGTTCCACTATTCAGTGGTTGTCTTCTTTCTCTTGTCAGCTTCTTTTATGTATTCTCAGGTGAGATTTGTCCTATATTTCCTTAGGACTCTCCCACAGCGTTGCATCACACATTTACGATGCAGTTTTTCATCCAATTCAAATATACTCTGCAAAATAGAATTGCTATTAACTAGTATCCACAAAATTAGTAATCTACAAAATAGAATTGCAAATTAATAATAACTCACACATAAATCCTTCCATATTACGTCTTTCTTCTCCTTAGAAACTTTATGCCAAGAATCTATCTTACAACCGCAATGGCTACGAGTAACATACCCAAGATATGAAACAAACGAATTGCGATTCACACCAGATGCATTTCCTGCATTATTAAAATCCATAACAAGTTTGGGTCCATTGCCCTTTTGCACTATTAACTTCTTCATCATAGTGATTCCCCTTCTCTTGTCAACTTTTTGGTGATGCTGATCAAGTGCCTCAAGTGCTTCAGATGGTACATGTGCATCATCAACTTAAAATTTGACAAAATAAACACATTTACAAGATATAACTATAAATGGACATATAGATATAAATATATGATATATTTTTAAAACTTACATTGTGAGGCGGCGCATTGATGTCCTCACCCTCATGGTAATCATCAGCATGGTCATCAGGAGAATGCTCAGCCATCTGAAAATTCACATTCACATTGTAAAGTAATTCAAATTGTAAAGTAATTCACATTGTAAAGTTCACATTGTAAAGTAATTCAAATTGTAAAGTAATTCAAATTGTAAAGTTCACATTCACATTGTAAAGTTCACATCAGGAGATACTCAGTTTTGAACAACATATTAAACTTTCAGAATTTTTGGAAGACATTTTGTATCACAACAGAACCTTGATCAGTCGAGTTCTGAGAGAGACAAACTCGACCGACCAGATTTTTCTGGAAAAATAAAAAAGACTAAAAAAATGTTTATAATTAATTATTCCAAGCACCTTAATGAGTATATAGGACTCTATTATAAATTCGGTATAGATTATAAATCTTTACTAGGTTTATTTGCTTTACTAGATTATAAATTTTGTATAGATTAATCGCCTTTGTCGAGAAGTTCACATTCACATTGTAAAGTTCACATATTCAGAAAAATAAAACATATAAAAAAATATAAACATGCCTCTAATATTGCAATTTTTTATCAATTAACAATCCTTCATTGTGATCTCCGTGCACATACAAGTCATCATTAGCTTCAATATTTGCTGGTGTTGGAAACCCAACTGAGAATGGACTGGAGTCATCATACTTATCATAGTACTGTTCTTCATCTATAGGATCTTCAATGAACTGTCTTTTACCATGAAGAACAACTGACCATTTATCATTTGCACGATCATCGATATAAAATACTTGTTTCGCCTGTGATGCCAATATGAATGGTTCACCCTTCTCGCCAATCTTTTCAAAGTTCACTAAAGTGAAACCCAATTCATCCACTATAACTCTTTTGGTGTTATCAACCCAATTACATTTGAAGAGCAGAATTCTGAAATCTATGTAGTCAAACTCCCATATGTCTTCAATGACACCGTAATATGACATTTTATCTTCACGTGGACTCTTATCCTTTGCACTTGCAAAAAACATAGTCGATGCTTGAAGGGTGACCCCACTATTTTGGACGACACTCTTATCATCTTGGCGCTTTGTGTAATATGTGAATCCATTAATGTCATACCCTTCATAAGACATAACAGTCAATTTTGGTTCAAAGGTGAGGCATTTGATAGTTTCAGTAATATCATCTGGTGTCTGAGATAGTTGATGTAAGACTTTATCTTCAAACCACTTAATAAATGTCTTGTTATGGTCTCTAGCAAGCCACATTGTATTGGCTCGAGGATATTGTCTCTTGATGAAATTAGTATGTTCCTCGATATAAACGTTCACTTCGTCCATGTTGTGTAAAATATACAAGTGACCTTGTTCCAACTACTCATGGCTGATTACTTTCACACGTGATCCCAAAATTCCTTTGCCAAATTGCTCGTCAATATTCTTGTCATTATCAGGAGTGTCATTACCATTGAGAAAGTTATTGCAAAAATCCATAACCTCTCTCACCACATAACCCTCAATAATACTCCCTTCAGGCCGATAACGGTTTCAAATATCACTTTTAAAAATGCTCATGTATCGTTCAAAGGGATACATCCAATGCAAGAAAACTGGTCCCAACATTTTCACTTCCCTAGTCAAGTGGACAACAAGATGTACCATGATATCAAAGAACGACGGAGGAAAATACATCTCAAGATGACATAGGGTAACAACCACTTCTCTTTGCAATTTATCGAGAGTATCAGGGTCAATAACTTTGCTGCACAGACTGTTAAAAAAGAAACAAAGTCTGGTGATTGCAAACCTTACATGCTTCGGCAATATAGATCTAATTTCCACAGGCAATATTTGTTGCATTAGAGTGTGATAATCATGAGATTTAAGACCTATCAACTTTAGATCTTTCTTTGATACCAATCTACAGATGTTGGATGAGTAACCCTATGGCACCTTAACATTTACCAAACATTCACAAAAAGCTTTCTTCTCCTTTCTAGACAATGTGTAACAAGCGAGAGGTAAGTATGTTCTCCGCTTTTCCATTTCACGAAATTCTGTTAATTTTGACCTTATTCCCATTTCACATAGGTCCAGTCTGGATTTTATCCCATCTTTAGTCTTACCTGGTATATTCAACAAAGTACCAATGACACTATCACAGACATTTTTCTCAACATGCATGACATAGATACAATGTCTGACTGTCAAAGAACTCCAATAAGAAAGATCCCAAAATATTGAATTCTTCTTGAATAAAGATTTGTCACTCCGTGTGGCCATAGTACATTGTGATCTCTTACCAAATTCATTAACAATGTCTTTTACTCTTTCATAAACAACCTCCCCTGGTATAGGTTTAGGTGCACTCCGTTCCTCATTCAATTCATTGAATGCTTTGCGCTTCCTACGATACGGATGGAATTTTTTAAGAAACCTTCGATGATCGAGATATACAGTCTTAACTCCATGTTTTAGTCTTGTTGAATCAGTGTTCTCTTCACATATAGGACACGCTTTAGCTCCTTTGACACTATATCTAGAGAAATTCCCATATGCTGGAAAGTCATTAATAGTGCAAAACAAGATAGCATGCAAACAAAATGTCTCTCTTCGTGAAGCATCATAGGTCATCACACCTTCACCCCAGAGTTTCTTTAAGTCATCAATCAGAGGTTCAAGATAACCATCGATGTCATTTCCAGGTTGTTTAGGGCCCGATATCAACAACGACAACATTATGTACTTATTTTTCATACACAACCAGGGAGGAAGATTGTATATAACAAGCATGACTGGCCAAGTGCTATGTTGGCTGCTCAATGTCCCATACGGATTCATCCCATCTGTACAAAGCCTAAGTCTTAGATTCCAGACTTCTTCACGAAATTCAGGGTACAATAGATCAATCTTCTTCCACTGTGGGGAATCAGACGCATGTCGTAGGATCCCATCATTATTTTTCTTAACATCTGCATGCCACCTCAAATTCTTCACATCTATCAGATTGGCAAACAAGCATTGAAACTGTGATATTATAGGTAGATATCACATCACCTTGGCAGGAGAACCAGTTTTGGACTCCCCCGAAGTCGTCAATTTATACCGTGACGCACCACATTTTGGGCAATCTTTCAAATCCGCATAGTCCTTTTGAAATAATACACAATCATTCGGTCATGCGTGTATCTTCTTGGCATCCATTCCCATTGGGCACAACAATTTCTTTACCTGGTATGTTGAGATTGGCAGCTCGTTTCCTTCAGGAAGCATTTCTTTCAACAAAGACAACAATGACGTGAAGCTTTTGTCGCTCCATCTATTGTTAGCTTTCAGCTTATACAATCTCAACACAGTGCTAAGCTTCGTAAACTTAGTACAACCTGTGTATAATGATATCTCAGCATCATGCACAATGTTTCTAAAAATGGGAGGTGGATCAGTGTGCTCTACCCCACAACTATCCAGCATCACATCAACGATGTCTACTGGAACTGGTTCATTCACATCTACATCATCGTAGGCAATTTCTTCTTCAACACAAGCACTGCTATCGACATCCACTGGTTTCGGGTTTGAAGTCTCTCCATGCCAGTGCCATTCTGTATAGCCTTGTATAATCCCGTTTCACATGACATGACTTTTGATTTCGTCACCAGTGCTGACTTTCAAGTTGTTACCGCAATGCCTACATGAACAGTAGAACCTATCTCCAGGTTGTTTCCTATGTTCCTCGGCAAATCTAATAAGCTGGTCAAGACCAGAAATAAAACTCTGGGGTGCAGCGTTTGCGAATGGACATCCATGATCTATCCATTCTATGATCAAAGAGAAATCAAATATACATTACAACAAGATTAGGGTCTAGGGTTAACAAATACATGTGATGTCATTCTTATATATAATAAATGTGCACCACCTATCCCATTCTTTTTTTTGTCAGCAAAAAACATTGTTGCTATTAAATGATACCAAAACTTTAGGTACAAAGGATCGCACCCCCTAATCCTCTATAAGGATTACCAAAGAAAACACAAACAAAACAACCCAAAGTCTTACACAGAAGACCTCAAACAGAAAGAAAAGACCAAACAAAAAATACACCAAAGCCTTCATACAAACAGAAGACTGGCCTGCCAGCAGCCATCTCAGATGAGGAGCTCCACTATCATTATGCTTACCCACAAAATGTGCAGACTCAACTTTGATGGGCAGATGACTGTCAGCTAATGTCTATACTAGGGCATATGAGCGTATTCAGATATTGGCAAGTCTAACCACCATCAGCATCCACATTAAGTGATCATTGGAACTATCTCCTATCATCAACTTGTTAAGCAACGCACATCTTCAAAACTTGAATCAGCAGATCAAACACCAGTGGAACAGCTCCTAGGCCTCCCCCCAACTGGCATAAAAAACACAAACTGAAGGTATGGGCGAAGGATCTAGGATTGAACCCCCAGACATCAACCAACAGAACAAACGGGGAAATGCTGCCAAAATTTTCTCAAAAACCCAATACATATTATAAACTTACATCCTAAGCGAGATCAGGTGTTCAAGAACAGTCCCAAACCGGGGACTATCCAAGATTTACTCCTAATGAGTAAATCTTGGACGGGTTTCTAGGCCAAAAAATACATGTGTTGTCATTCTTATACCTAAAATCCTAGTTCTTCAAGTTAGGGTGATTATTGATGTCTTTAAAAGCATGATTGGCAATTTAGGGAAAAGTTCATCATTTACATTCCAAGCATGTCACATGTGTGCATTACAGTTCATCATTAAGCAAGAAGGGTGATTAGGATTCTCAATATACTCAACAATGAAACAAGTTACCAATTTCATAGTTAGGACGGTAGAGATACCCCAATTAAGATCCAGATCTAATGGTTCATAATAAGCTTGTGATAAAGTTACATCACTATAAAGTTACATCACTAGATGATTATATAATTTCAAAAGTAGTACACAAATAAATTCAAATGATTAGATAACTAAATAAAAATAGTAGACAAAAAAATACAAATAAGTAGATGAATAAATACAAATCTATTGATAAACTAATATAAATCAGTAGATGATGATCAATTAATTGTTGAATCAGTACATAAATAAATACAAACATTAGATGAATACATACAAATCAATTGAAAAATATAGTTAAATTAGTTGATAAATAAATTTCATTAAATAGATGATTAAATCATAACAAAATCAGTACGTAAACAAACACAAATAAGTAAATAACTTAAAAAAAACACCCAGCAGCAGCCTAGGCGTGCCTTGGCACCGCCCAAGCAGCCGCCGGAGCAGAGGAAGAAGGAAGAAGGTAGGGCGGGCATACCTTGAGGGCAGAGGAGAGCAGCAGTTAGAGCAAGACCTAGCAGCACCTGGAAGCCGGTGCCGGCGGCGAGGAGAGGAGAGGAGCGGCGACAGGGGCGGCGAGGAGAGGACAGCAGCCACCGACGGGGGGGGAGGCGAGGAGAGGAGAGGCACCGACGAGGAGCGGCGGCAGAAGGGAGAGAAACAGGAGCGACGGCGAGGGCGTCGACCAGGAGTGCTGGCGGTGCGGGGGAGCAACGGCGGCCGGGGCAACGACGGCGGTGACAGCGGGGAGCAGAATCGCCAGACCTAGCAGAGTCGCAATGAAACAGAGACAATGGAGAAAAGATCTGTTTCGCGGGGCCATTAACTGTACCATAGGCGTCGGTTATTCAAATAAACTGACACATAAAATTAACAGTGTTGGTTCTCCACAAAAACCGACACCTATTCTCAACTATAGTCATCGGTTGTAACTACAAAACAACTGACGTCTAAATACATATGCCGATTAAAAAAATTGTTCTCGATTAATGACCATAGTCGTCGGTGTCTTCTAAAAACTGATGCTTAAAGGGTGTGAAAAATTCCCCACGGACAGCGCGGGAAAACTCATAAGCGTCGGTCATTGTGGTTAAACCGACGACCAAAATGTGCCCAATTTCTGTCTCGCGAATAACCTTTAGTCGTCGGTTTATTATTTATCAACCAACGCATATGTTAAATTTTGGAGGTAATTTTTTTCCGCTGGAAATTTTGGATTTGGTGGTTAATTTTAGGCGTCGGTTTTTTATTAAGTAACCGAAACTGAATAGAAGCGGTACTTGTGTCTGGGCGCCCTTCATAGATTGGATGTCAGTTTATGTTATCAACCGACACTGTATAGTTTTGATGTCGGTTTATTTATACAACCGACACCTGTAAAAGTGACTTTATAAGCCATTTCTGTAGTAGTGTATGAACTTGGAAATAAGATAAAGCAGTAATAAAAGATAACAAAAGCATAGTCGAACAAAATTATTTATTTATTAACAAAAGATAACATGTCTTTTGGCATATTTTTCATTATATCATCTATGTATTTACTACCTCAGAGTTGAATGCATTAAGGCCCTTACGATCTACTACCAAAGAGTTGGATAATTTCACAATGTAATCTACTACCAAAGAGTTGGATCACTTCCAAGTACTTTACTACCAAAGAGTTGGATCACTTCCAAGTGCTTTCTACCAAAGAGTTGAAGTACTTTACTTTCCAACAATTTACACCAAAGAGTTGAAGTGCTTGGATATAATGAAATATATATATTATGTTTGATGTGCTCAGAACAATATATACAGAAAATCAAGCAAGGTAGCATACAATAGCAGTAATTTCATCCAATTTCATATGCCAAGTATTTTGTACACACATAATACAACCATACTAAATAGTAGGCCAAGTAAGAGGTAAAGCATACCTTGAATAGAGATATCTAATCATCATAGTCTTGGTATCAACTCTAACATTAGTTAAAACCCTAGTTAAGACAAGATCATACATGCCATGTGTTAGGTCTCATAATCTTAACCATAGGCTATATACTTTAATCCAATTAGGGTTTCAAACTACATAAATTACAAGTCAATATCATCATAACATAAATTATGTGTATCATCATGATCTTAGAATTACATATAAAGTTCCATGTACTAATATGAGCTTAAACTGAATTTTCAGTATTTATCTCCCATCACTATGCTTATTTCATTTTATTAGGGTAACTAGCCCTATATAGCTATATCTAGAAAATTACATCCTTTTATGTACAAACATCATCATATATGATGCAATATGATTAGATATCCTTTTTTGGATTAATTGTTGCATTATCATAATTTTAGGTCATCGTTTGATATTTATTACACATGATATCAGCATTATATGTATTACTTAAGATATGTGTTATTTAAGTTTCAAATGACTAATTTGAGAGTTTCATATTGTTCTACTCACTTTCCTAAGAATATTGATACTATTCTAGGATTTTTTTGACATTAAAGCTAGTTATTATGAATTATACAAAATATAGGGTTTCTTACCTCAGAGCCAATCATGTACCGCCACATGGCTGCTTAGACACATAGGTCCTGTCTTGAGCTTGTCGGTCTGGCATGGATGAACTGTCTGGTTTATTGCAGATTTAGGTTGGTTCAGACTGAGTTAGGGCCAGTTTGTTCCTTTCTATCTTTTCTCACATTCAACATCATCGTTTATCCAGCACTGTGTGCACTTGCACTACTTCTACAACAAGCCTCCATACTCTCAGGCACTGTCGCTATTGGAACTCCGACAAGGAATGCATGGCGCCTAGGTTCCCACCAAAAAGCATCTGACATTGTCTTTAGACTTAGGGTGATCGTATGTGGCCTCCATCCTCCCTCTCGCTCCTCTCCTATGTTTCTTGTTATGAGAACAGACCTTCTACAGACAGGCTCCTCAGGTGAGTGACTGACAGTCGGCTGATCCTCCTTTTTTCCATGATTCTTCTTGCTACAGGTTTGTCGCCCTCATTTAGACATCCTCAATTGCTTGGGTCACCATTCACGGCTCCAAATTTCTACCCCTTCAAGCTTGTCGCTGCTAGCAGCAGTTGTGGTTGAGAAGGCACCCTTGTATTTCTGATCTCCACCCTAAAGCCTCTAGGACAACCACATCACCTCCAGGAACTCGTCCAAGACTTCTATTCCTATCTCTAGTGGCACATCCTTAGGGCCTCTCTATTCCCGAGGATTGATCTCCATGAGCTTGCCTCCACCTGCTTCCCGCTCTCGCTCTCTTCTTTCTTTCTTGACCACTACTTTCTTGCTTCATACCATCTCTCTTGTCTGTAGAACTCAGTGGAGAAGAAGTGTGGGCATGGAGGTGGAACCCCCTTATCTCTCCACACAAAGGTTCAAATGAGGGGTTGTTACACTCCTCATGATAATGCACACATGTTCTTCCACTTGAAACAGCTCTTTAGCCACATTCTCCATGGCACCATGTCATGGATGGTCACAACCATGACCAAGACTCAACATCCATGAAAGGACAAGTCACAAATTCATTCCTTAAGGTCATCTCAGGGATGAAGAGGTGCCATGTAGCCGATCCACTACCCTCAAGCCAAAACATGTACTCTCTTAGTGTCTAGAGAAGGCCACATATCCCATCGCTTAAAATTGTCTGCTTATATCAAGCTTTAGGCTAAGAACAATATAAAAACTTAGTCTATTATATCTAATATAAATATTGTTTCATCATTTTCATACCTCATTATATTCCTCTAGGAGTGTCTGAATTTCATGAAACCTTAACCACGGTTTCACTATAACTCAAGCTACATTGTTCTCTAATTTGGTGCCAAAATTCAATTGTTTGATCTGTCAATTAAATACCCCAAAAAGGTATAAAATTAGGGATTTTGATCATAAAATTAAAGACAAACAAACTCCAAACTTCATCAATTACTTGGAAATATTAAATTAACTCAAACTTGTGAACCTATATGTCTTATTAGGTATCTGGATACTCTAAAAGTTCACTCCATCACAGAAGGAATCACACATTACTAGATATGGTGTGATCAATGATGAGTTTTGTTGATCTTCTGATTTCATTTTGGGGATATGTTTTATAAACTGATGTGTTTACACTTAACCGTGTACCTTCTAATCAGTTCAAAAGATGCCAATATAAGATATGACATGGGAAACAAACTGATGTGTCTTTTATGAAGATTTGGGGATGTGAATCTTATGCGAAAAATAAGTTTCCTGAAAATCTTGGACCCAAATCAGATAAATGTTATTTTGTTGGATATCCAAAGAAATTAGGGGATACTACTTTTACACTCCATCTGACAACATTGTTTGTGCCAGGAATGTTGTATTCCTAGAAAAGGAATTTATTTCCAAAGGAAACAATGGGAGAAAAAGTAGAACCCAAAGAAGTTCAAGACCAACAATAAAACATTCAAATTTCAGAGGTACATAAGGAACAAGAACGCTCACAAGCAATCTCAAGTTCCTTTTGTAACATAAGGACCTCAAAGATCTAGTAGTACATGCATGAAGCCTTAAATATTTGGTTATCTTGTGACTCAAGAAGGCAATGAGTTGGTCATTGATGTTGAACCGAAAACCTACTTAGAAGTTGCTAAGGGATTAGAGTCTAAGAATTGGCTTGAGGCCAAGAGATCTGTAACATACTCAATCCTAGGCATATAGGTTGATCCTCCATTCTTCTAGACCCCTATTGAACTCAGTTGTTATCCAATCTACTTCCCTACCTCTTCTTGACCCTTTTTCATATAAATACCTTCTAGTGCAAAAAAAAAAACTTTTTTAGGATAGTTTAGATCTTTTCTAGATTGTTTAACCCTAATTAACTATTAGTATCCCATGGACGTAAAAGAATATAGGATGTAATGACCCTAATAATTCAATCATGGGTAATTGGTGAATAATAATAATAAACTAAGGTATCAGTCATAATTGAATGACTTGTATCAACCTAGTATCCTAGAGTTAGATAATTGGAAATAACTTAAAATAATTCACCATATTTGACCATTAGGTTAAGCTTAAGACATTAATTGAGTAATTTATGCACAATGAAAAAATTGTAACAGAAATAATCTCAAACTTCAAATTTGAATTCAATTAGGGTTCCCCATACCTAATTTATGTAAACCACCAAATTTTGGTCTTAATCATGGTTCAAATATACCACTAATGTCAATTTGAAGACTTTAACCTAACTTAGAAATCATTTAAACCTTGATTTTCTGATTTTGACGAAAGTCTGGATTTCTTTGTTTTGTCATGGGTTCCACTTGTGGACTGACGAGTCATGCGAGCCTAACCTGGGTCGGGTAACTGGGTGGGAGAGCTCGTCTTCCACCTCCAGCTTTCCTACACGCACATGACTTGCTCAACACCTCCGCAACTATCACTATGTTTCCTCACATTACGCTCAACTGTTTGCTGTGATTTCTTAACTTTCAGACCCCCTTTCCTCTTACGAGTCTAGAGAGTTGTTACTTGCGTTGTGGGGTGAACAAAACATAAAAAACCCCAACCTGAGCCCTAAGGCTTCCACATCTACACAACTCACAACCCCTAAATTGTAGTCTTGTGCAATCTTATATGAATCCCAATCTATCCAGAAATGCTCCTCATCTTCCCTCCTGATGTTACCCTCATGCAATTCTTGTTGGGGTGTAGAGAGTAAAGTGGTTGGATTTCATCCTCTTCCCAATGAGTGAAGATGATTGACAGCATTCTGGGCTGCCCTGGGTGAATTGGTCTCAAGGTAAACATCTATAGACCTTCCTCTTTTACTTCATGTATGCATCTCATTTCGATTCTTCTTGAGCTTCTGGATTGACAAGACACCACTCTCCTCTATTCTCATTCATGGACGAGAAGAAACTCCGTGAGGTTCCTGACCCCAGGGACACGGCTGAACCCATCGTGGGTAATCAACATAGCTTCTGGGATTGAATGATGTTGAATGTGTGTAGGTACTCTTCCCTGCCAAGTCTTAGTTCTTCCTCATAGTCAGTCATCATTTTCATTGGCTTGCCACCCAGACAGCTCTGATGTTCCTCCTACATTTTCAAGTCTATCTTGCCCTGTCTTTACCTATCTCACATTCTCCTTATCACTGTAAACTCAGTTCCACCACTGGCAACCTGTGAACCACTACCATTTAGTGTTTCTATCCCCTGGACAACCTGCTTTGCAGGTGAGCCACGTTGAGCCCAATCTTTGAGATACCCCAAATATGGGATCCCCCGATCCAGAGGGACCTTGTGGTCACACTAGGATCATGATGCAAAGTTGAGGGAGTCCAAATCTATAGCACAGATGGAGTAAACTGGAGGTCATGAGCTCAGAGCTCCTACAGGTGACCATGGTGCAAGATATAAGGAAATCAATCCCTGGGGCAAAATTCCTATCTTTCCCACGGAACCTCAGCCCGATCAAAGTCACCCGCAAAGGGTATTCTTGACTTATCATCTATTTTTACCGTGTTTTACCGTGATGATCAAAAAGCTAGATCCTATGTGACATTATGTCATGCATAGATTTCATTCAGGGGTGAATTGGTCTTTTTCAATTTCTTTTTTACCAAAAATGGATTTATATTGTAAAAGCCATAAGTAATTATTAATATATCCAAATAGTACATATTGGTACATTTTCCAAATTTGAAAAATATGGGGAATTTAATAATATACGCTTTGAGATCATATTTCCAACTTAATGTCAGGTTAATTTCTATGTAATGAATATAATAGAATACATATTAATTCAATGAATAAATATTGTGATTAGGTTGTGACAGTCCTAGACCTGATCATAGGAAGTATTACTGAATACATAGGTCTGATCATAAGGTACTTACATCCTCTATTTTATTTTGGGCATTATTTGATTGAAACCTACATTCATTTTAATGAGGCATCTCTTGAGCTCTTAATTTCTACTTGAAATCAATTACTTGGACTTTCATATTTCTTGTTCTTAATTCATTATATTCCATGTGGTTGATGACCTATTCAGTTTATATGGTTTGTTGGACCCCTCCAGATACAATTGTTATTTTATGAGAAATTGACTAGAATGCTAGTCCTGCCACTCTATTTATGCATGCTACATGTTTGACTAGAATATCTAGAATAGTGGTACTTATGTACAACCATACTTATATAGGGTGTGCGTATTCCGCCCGGGGCATGAATTTCCACCCTTTCTTTTTAGGCCATGATCCTATGGTGTTATGGCCATGTTTTAGGTATATTTAGTCTACACTATTATGCATGCAAATGTTTATTGTTTTATATTGAGATTTTTTATATATGTTATGGCAAGACACTTTCATTCTCACACTTGTAATTTGAATTTTAATATGCCTCATTTCTCTTATTTTTAATTTCTCTTGAACTTACCTAATTGCAAATAGCCCCCTTCTTGTGAAAACATTTATGTTGCACTTTTAACCCAATATAATGCCCAAAATGTTTATTATATGTACATACTCAGTCTTTGTTGAACTATACCTTGTTTCCTATGTTATATGATGTTCCCTTCCACCTAGGTGTAGGTACACTAGAAGGCAAGGATGCACGAAGATCATATATATCAGGTTCTGGACCTAAGGATCACTTGAAATGGCTAGGTTACTCTCTGTTGATGGCTTTAATTGTGGCTAGTTCAACTTTTGTAACATCACCTTGTATGGTGAGGAATAAATGTATAACGATACATAATGTAGTTTTGTAATAGTTTTTCCACTGCTATAAACTCCATGCCTTGATATGTATACCATTTGAGAAATGAATGAAATTCCCTTCTTATTGGAATTGGATGGACTTATTGTTCAATTCGTTGAAGAGTGGATCTCCTATCGGGTCCCACTCTTTACAAAATGGTATCAGAGCCTAAGAAGTCAGCAACTTTACTATTTTAAGTTATCCTAGCTTGGCCCTTAATTAGGTATTTAGATGACCCTTTACATGTAATTGGTGTACCTATTCTTGAATATGGAATACCAAATAGGGTTTTAGTGTTGGTATGTATGCCCTGAGAGCCAATCATGGGATGATTGGTGGGATACATTAAGATTGATTTGATAAACATCAAAGCCAAGCTTCCAATTCTTTCTGGTTTAGTCATATGAAATAGTGATAGAATAGATTGAATGTCTAGAGAATGACAGTACTCAATGACGTATGCCTTCAGGTTCATGACCTGAACGATGAGATCATACGGATGCTAAGAGTTTGTACATTCTTGTTATGTCCCTAGTCGGATGTCATTGTGGAAGGTAGATAGACAGTAATGACACACAAGACTAGATTGTGGTGTTGGTTGATGACAGAATCTCATTAGTCATGATATAGAGATATCAAACCAAACACATAGGTACTTGTTAGAGAACAAGGTACCGGACAGACCCACCGTGAGTTTGACACATGGAACCATGACATGGTAGTCACAGTCAATACTCACAGTGATGGTGGTGAGTGTGATTCTTAGACCTGAAATCACTGCACTCAACACATGTCGTTGGGCACACTTTGACATCATCAAACACAGTCCTAAAACATGGGTTGTTATAAATGTGATGATTGGGTGGCTTTGACACATGGGGCTTTTGAGGGGTGAGTGATAGATATGGGATTTGTCCCTCCTGAGGGAGTTTGATATCTAAGGCCACTTGATGAGTAGGATTGAGATAGGCGTGCGCACGCATGTGTGAATCGGTATGTGATATTGATGGCATACATATCTTGTTCAATCTACTCTGAGATCAAGAAAGTGAATGAACGTTGACAGGATGATTGTTCCATGCCTCGAGTTCATTCGGGATATCAGTGACAAAGGAATTATACATTCGCTGTAACACCATTCACAGATTGTAGGATGAAAGTTGTTCTCCAACTTTCTACTTTCACTTGGGTAGCATTGATGTGTGACTAGGCACCGCTCTTTGCTTGTGAAGTCATAAGTGTTATGGACTTTCACTGCCAACATGAAATGGACCTGCAGGGTCACACACATAGGATTTAACCTGGAAGAGGAGTTTTGTCCACAAGCAATGTTTAGATTGATTACTAAAGGAGTTTAGTAGTTCAATTAAACACACAATTGATTGATAGCTCAATATCATAATGTTCAAGGTGGTGAACATGTTGATTGGAGTATCAGATTGATTGAAATCACAATTGACTGATTCTGCACAACCTGCACTCCCAACCGATCGGTTCAAGTGTTGAACCGGTTGGCTGAGGTTGCTGGACCGGTCGGCTCAAGTGTTGAGCTGATCGGCTCATGGTTAGAGTGAAACGATCGGTTCAAGTGTTGAAACGATCGGTTCAAGTGTTGAAACGATCAGTTCAACTGGTGCAACCGAGCAAGTTGGGAAAGTCAGGTCGGTGAGAATTTTCCTTGTGTTTCACTTGCCCAATTTGATTGGAACAAGGATTGGTATTCGATACCAATTAGAAACGAAAGAAGGAAAGTCAATCGGGAACCGACCAGGACCACGAACCGACCGGTTCAGAAGTGAACCGATCGGCTCATGGGTCCCAACCGATCGGTTGGTGTTCCAACCGACCGGTTCAGGTCCCCAACCGACCGGTTCACTTGTGAACCGATCGGTTCAGGTTGCGAGTTGGTTGCTTTTTGTGGAAAATCTTGAACCCTTCTACTCCTGCTTTAGTCCCATATTGCCGGGGCAAGAGAACCCTGTCCCATGACCCTCCTATATATATAGTGGTATCGGGGGCTTATCAGACAACAGCTCAGTGCAACCAGTTGCTCTGCAAAGTTGTCATTCTCTCTGGTTTTGGTAACCGAGAGAGAGCTCGAGCAAGTGCTTCCCGCAAAGGGAGGTGCAGCAAGAGAAAGACAACTGCAGTTGCAACTGGAGGCAGGAGAGTGTGTTGGCAACTAGTACGTCAACAGGAGGGTGCGACTCCTTCCACTTCCTTGTGAGACAAGGAGTGTGGAGTTCCAGGTGGTCTGTATGGACTACTTCAGAGGCAGGAGGTTTCTGTCGCTCAGGAGGACATCTATCATCCAACAGTTTGGTAGGAGGAGGAGTCGTCAGTCCCGGTGCGACCAGGAGATGCACAGACACCGTCCAAGATCAGAGTTGAAGACCGCGCATTGCGCGAGGTATTGTCGCCGAGCAAGCCTCGGGACAAGGTATGATTCCACAAACCATCCTTTCCTAATATATAGACGTTGACGCGTTTCCTCGGTATGGGTTTGGGGAGAATATTTTTTTGTTTCCGCTGCCTTTTCTGCCTCTCCTAAAACCCAACAGTGGTATCAGAGCCACGTCAACTGCTCTATATTTTAGGAATATCGATATGATCGATTTTGGTTTGTCGCCTTAATTTATTGCATAGGATTCGAATAATATCGGCTTTATGCATGTCCAATCCTAAATCCACAAATCCCAAATTACATATATGATATGTATTATTAATGCACTCGATACGCGTTGCCCTTAAACGAGTTTTGTGGTGGATGTGTAGCATGATTATGGCCTATAAACCCCTATCTGTGTGTGGTTGTTTATGGTTGCTTGCATCTCGGTCTGCGCACCGATCTTCCCTCTCTTATTCCTGATGTAACTCGAAATAATTTGAGATTCTTTCCTACCTTTGCTCCCCCCGAATGAAACTCGGGGTTTCCCTTTTAAGCAATGTATAATTAGGATAGATTTTATTTCCTGTTATGTCAAAGACCGGCGGACATCAAGACGACAGCTGAAATGATCGATTCAAGGTGTGAACTGATCGGTCGACGTTCCAGACGATCGGTTCAAGGAGTGAACCGATCAGTTGATGACCGGTTTGAGGAGCGAGACGACCGGGTGGCGGACATGACGAGATGCACGATGACCAGGTGAACCAATCGGTTGGAGGAGCCAACCGATCGGCTGGTGGCACCCAGACGACCGGCTGGAGAGAATAGATCATTCATGAGATGAGTTGATCTACTCGGAAGGCAAAGGCACAGATGTTCATCTTGTACAGGTTGCATGTGATGTAGACCTAGATGACCGTGATTCCTCTTGGCTCGAGGAATCACATTAGGATGGCCATAATCATCGCCTTTTATCATTTTGTGCATGTTTTCTGTGGGATATAGCATGTATATGATACGTACTATATATTGTGGTGATTGGATATGTATATGTATATAAAACCAAATCCCTCTTTAAATATTAAGCTTTAGATGCCTTCCAAATGCGACACACGTGAAAAGCTTGATTGACCAAGTGTGGGCACGCCCAAGCGTGGTGTCCCGTCTATCTCGTGGAAGCGTGAAGGATGAATGTGTGGGTCTGCCCAAGCAGGGTGCATATTCATCGTGTTTGCTTTGGGTCGGACTTAACAAGGTGACCTAGATAGGATCTAGCACCTTGAGGCATGGAGATGGTCATGGAAAGGAGTTGCATATGACATCTTATTAAGAGTTGCATATGATGCAATTGGCAAAAGTTGCCTACCTGAGAGATCTATGTTGTGGGTGACAACCCTAGCTGGTCCATGGCTTAGAGGATTTCAAGATCTTGCCCACTAGAAGGTTGTACGCTGCAATCTTCCGAATTGATGGTGAGGGCTATCAATTTGAAGTAAAATAGTGGGAGCGATAATCAATTAAAGGCCTAATTTTATCGTCAACTTTTCAAATCAATCAAATAAGTCAAAAATAGTTTTGAACTAAAATTGCATATATTTCCTTTTATTAAAATAAATGGTTAATCAACAAATCACTTTATTTGCGATGGGTCTTTGAGACCAAAAAATTAAATGGGAATAATTCCACGACTGGTTAGGATGATGAGAAGTGTTCTCAAAGAGCAAAAGCTCTAAATCCTAATTATACCAGAACCAGATGAACTCAATCCCACCACATCAATGGCTGAAAGTATGCTTATGGAAGCATACCGAGGATGACATTGATGAGGAGTTCTTAATGTTGTGTTCTCTGAACTATGAGTTGCAGATACAACATGAGACATATGATGTCTCCAAGACACTGTCCTAGTATATCATGATAGAAGGAGATCCAGTAAGGTATTCACACACTCAATGTGATTGCGTATGTGGAAAGACCTGACTAAGAAGGATTCCCTCTGAGCCAAGAGTTGGCTATTGGTATGATACTGCAAATGTTGCGAGAATCATACAGTTCATGATAAACTACAACCTGAACAACTTTGACAAGCGTTGACAAAGTTGTTGGACATGTTGAGGATAGTAGAGGCAAAGATGAAGAAGGACAAACCATAATCTTTGATGTGATCAAAGAGAAAGGTAATTCTTAAGGGCAAGGATAAGGGCAAAGCAAAGAAGTGTTCTGATGCTAGCCAGCAATCCAAGCCGTCTTCAGCCTCAAGGCACATGGGAAAGGGTGTATGAGGGATTGACCTCTATATCTGGAAGAACAAAAGAAGATGCAGGAGGGGATGGAAATCTCCACCTAAGGTATCATGAAATAAACCACTTCTTTATCTGAGGTATATGATACCAAGATATGGATATGTCATATATGATATGCAATATCCATAAAGAAGTGATGGACTTTGTGAAAGGACCAAGAAAGGAGTACCCATCATTGCAGTAAATGTTGCTGCCATAGATAGGAGTATCTTTCAGTTTATTTCAGCCTAAAGGGCACGAAATAGAGTTGAGAACTGCTATTTCATATATTGTCAATAGATAGAAACACTTTATTTTTGCATATTGTATGACAATGATGGCAATTAATAAAGTTGATGTTTCAATCTTAAAGATATGATCTTTGTGGCAATGCCTTGTTTATCTTGTGATACATGGTATGCATAAGATAAAATGATACCTAAAGTTATTGATAACTCAAACAATCAAATTAGCATCAATCATGAGAAATTCATTTCTAGTTTCCATGTGATGGATAAATCTAGACTCTTTTGGTTGGAGAACCAGTAAGAGACATGAATATCTTGGACATGATTAATCAATCTTCACTAATGGTAGTGGGAGAATGATTATCCAATTAGGTATAATACATGTGATGTATTTACATACCTATTGGAACAAATGCTAATACTTCAAATGGTGTTTAGAGAAATACCAATATGAATATCTTGAAGTGTTCAAGATTATCATAGATGAAGTGCAAATTTGGTAAAGTATTAATTCTTGATGAGATCAATGAATGAAATACTTGGACCAAATGTTTGAGATCCTTATGAGTGATTATGATAGTGTATCATAGTGAACTCATGATTAAGGCATGGTGATGTCTAAATGAAGAAGGAATCATACTCTAAGGAGTTAGAGTATGATTATCAAATAACTAAACACTTCTTGAATAAAGAATACCCCACACTAATAAAGGACATTGAGAATCACAAGGAGTTGTGAATTCTTATATCCTTGACAGATACACCTCAATCATCTATGTGATGAGTTGTTCGTGAGATGAATCAACTATCTAGATGAATATGAGGAACCAAATTTTGAGTTATGGTTTATGACCATTACATCCTAAATGACTTCCATGTAAACCATAAGGTATGACCTTGATGGTGGCACCCATTGGATGAAATCCATAAGTGTGAATAAGTCTTAAGTGTTAAGACACATGGATAACATTTTGAGAAGGATGATTTTTGTTGATTGCAACTTAATGACTAAGACATTTGGCATATAGATACTAAAACCGCATTCCTATGAGGAATAAAACAAGGATGTGTACGTGACACAACCTATAAGGTCTATGAATCCACTAATGCAAATGAAGTCTATAAGTTACAATGAACTAATCAATGTGATTGATTGAGTACAAGCAACTCAAGAGTTTGGATATTTACTTTGATGATATAGTTAAAGGGTTTGACCGATATGTCGAAGATAAAGAAGGGATCTGTGATTTAGTGGGAGTGTGTTCACATTCCACATGTTGATGTGAAATGGAAATGCTCTAGAATGGACATCCAAAAGTGGAAATTATCTTTAGGAAGATAGAGATGTTTCCTATATGATAGGAATAGAGATCTATAGAGATAGTTCTCGAAAACCTCTTGACCTAAAAGGAGAAAGCATACATTGGCAATCTGTACTGAAGAGTTCAGTATGCACAGATTCAGTGGGAGAAAACTTTTCATGTTACATGGAGTTAGTATCCCAAGGCCAAGTGTCCAATTCTTATGAAGAATGGGAACACTAAGAATAGATATGGAACTATCATGTGTGTAATCATCCCTTTGTCTTGCATGTATGGACATGGCAAGAACAAAATGCATTCATCATCTTATATGTATGACATGACAATTTGATATGTTCATCCTGTTAACTCGTATGTGGGACATGACGAGTGGATGTTTGTCTACTTCCAGTAAGGGTTATTGGTATACCATGAGAACTTGATAAGTACTTGTGAAGTACTAGTTCTATGGAGATAAGGAAGAGTTCGATGTAAAGAGTTACATTGATGCGAACTTCCAAAAGGACAGAAAATTAATCGCAAAATATACATAGGATGTATAAAAGTGAAGGTTTGTTGATAATTGGAAATGTTCCAATAAAACCATTTAAAAGGAAATGCTGAGTATCTATGTGTTAGAGAACAACAGTAGATACTATATGGATCTGGAAGTTCATGAGATGAACTTATAGATATTCCTCTCATTGATGACAAGTCTGGAATCCTTGATCATACAATGTGGCTAAAGGTTAGCAAAGGAATACTAGATCGCATATTACGGCAACTCCATCTCATACGTGCGACGTACAACGAAGAGATGAGAGACATGCAATTTATACTGACTTTGGCAAGGTGTTGCCATTACTCACTATGTTGGCACTAGAGCACAGTAACATGTGGGACATGTTTGAAGATCACTATGAATATGATTCAAGGGTAATTGGCTCGCAGTGCAAGTGGGAGTCTGTTGGTATGTATGCCCTGAGAGCCAATCATGGGATGATTGGTGGGATACATTAAGATTGATTTGATAAACATCAAAGGCAAGCTTCCAATTCTTTCTGGTTCAGTCATATGAGATAGTGATAGAACAGATTGAATGTCTAGAGAATGACAGTACTCAATGACGTATGCCTTCAGGTTCATGACCTGAACGATGAGATCATATGGATGCTAAGAGTTTGTACATTCTTGTTATGTCCCTAGTCAGATGTCATTGTGGAAGGTAGATAGACAGCAATGACACACAAGACTAGATTGTGGTGTTGGTTGATGACAGAATCTCATTAGTCATGATATAGAGATATCAAACCAAACACATAGGTACTTGTTAGAGAACAAGGTACCGGACAGACCCACCGTGAGTTTGACACATGGAACCATGACATGGTAGTCACAGTCAGTACTCACAGTGATGGTGGTGAGTGTGATTCTTAGACCTAAAATAACTGCACTCAACACATGTCGTTGGGCACACTTTGACATCATCAAACGCAGTCCTGAAACATGGGTTGTTATAAAGGTGATGATTGGGTGGCTTTGACACATGGGGCTTTTGAGGGGTGAGTGATAGATATGGGATTTGTCCCTCCTGAGGGAGTTTGATATCCAAGGCCACTTGATGAGTAGGATTGAGATAGGCGTGCGCACACATGTGTGAATCAGTATGTGATATTGATGTCATACATATCTCGTTCAATCTACTCTGAGATCAAGAAAGTGAATGAACGTTGACAGGATGATTGTTCCATGCCTCGAGTTCATTCGGGATATCAGTGACAAAGGAATTATACATTCGATGTAACACCATTCACGGATTGTAGGATAAAAGTTGTTCTCCAACTTTCTACTTTCACTTGGGTAGCACTGATGTGTGACTAGGCACCGCTCTTTGCTTGTGAAGTCATAAGTGTTATGGACTTTCACTGCCAACGTGAAATGGACCTACAGGGTCACACACATAGGATTTAACCTGGAAGAGGAGTTTTGTCCACAAGCAATGTTTAGATTGATTACTAAAGGATTTTAGTAGTTCAATTAAACACACAATTGATTGATAGCTCAATATCATAATGTTCAAGGTGTTGAACATGTTGATTGGAGTATCAGATTGATTGAAATCGCAATTGACTGATTCTGCACAACCTACACTCCCAACCGATTGGTTCAAGTGTTGAACTGGTCGGCTGAGGTTGCTGAACCGGTCAGCTCAAGTGTTGAGACGATCAGCTCATGGTCAGAGTGAAACGATCGGTTCAAGTGTTGAAACGATCGGTTCAACTGGTGCAACCGAGCAAGTTGGGAAAGTTAGGTCGGTGAGAATTTTCTTTGCGTTTCACTTGCCCAATTTGATTGGAACAAGGATTGGTATTCGATACCAATTAGAAACGAAAGAAGGAAAGTCAATCGGGAACCGACCAGGACCACAAACTGACCGGTTCAGAAGTGAACCGATCGGCTCATGGGTCCCAACCGATCGGTTGGTGTTCCAACCGACCGGTTCAGGTCCCCAACCAACCGGTTCACTTGTGAACCGATCGGTTCAGGTTGCGAGTTGGTTGCTTTTTGTCGAAAATCTCAAACCCTTCTACTCCTGCTTTAGTCCCATATTGTCGGGGCAAGAGAACCCTGTCCCATGATCCTCCTATATATAGGGGTATTGGGGGCTTCTCATACAACAGCTCAGTGCAACCAGTTGCTCTGCAAAGTTGTCGTTCTCTCTGGTTTTGGTAACCGAGAGAGAGTCTGAGCAAGTGCTTCCCGCAAAGGGAGGTGCAGCAAGGGAAAGACAACTGCAGTTGCAATAGGAGGTAGGAGAGTGTGTTGGTGACTAGTACGTCAACAGGAGGGTGTGACTCCTTCCACTTCCTTGTGGGACAAGGAGTGTGGAGTTCCAGGTAGTCGGTGTGGACTACTTCAGAGGCGGGAGGTTTCTGCCGCTCAGGAGGACATCTATCATCTGACAGTTCGGAAGGAGGAGGAGTCGTCAGTCCAGGTGCGACCAGGAGCTGCACAGACACCGTCCAAGACCAGAGTTGAAGACCGCGCATTGCGTGAGGTATTGTCGCCGAGCAAGCCTCGGGACAAGGTATGATTCCACAAACCATCCTTTCCTAATATATAGACGTTGACGCGTTTCCTTGGTATGGGTTTGGGGAGAATATTTTTTTGTTTCCACTGCCTTTTCTGCCTCTCCTAAAACCCAACATTTAGTCCTGATCTAATATGGTGATTTGCACTCCCCAAACCACTATGTGGTTGACACTCAAATTTTGGGAAGTTAACCCTTCATCCTTTTATGGATAATAAAATTTCTCTACATAGGAATCGACTCTTCTAGTGATTATTTCACATCTCTTGACACCTGGGAGGCTATCTAGAATACTACTAAGCATAGGTTGACTTGAACGTGCATATTTAATCTTAACCCTAGTTTTTTCTTCAACTCTTTCTCCTTGATGCTCTTCTAGCATGCTTCAAGTACATTGACGATGAGGACTATGCATGCATGGATGACAAACGTAGGCATTCACATGAGTTCTAGAGTTACAATGATTCCCTTAATGATAAGTGATAATCTGAACTAGTTCGACTATGTTCAGGCATGCTTGCCTTCAACACAGAGTATCTCCAAATAGCTCTTTCCAAATATGTCTATCAAAGGGCGGGATACCATTCCCATTGAGCTTGTTATACCCAATAGATGTGAATTGGTTGATGGAAGCTATAGGTTTCAGTGGATATCCTTAAGTTATCACATATCTCGTCTTTGATAGTATACTTTGTTTACCTAGTGACTGAGAGGAATATTTTGATTTTATTTATTACCTTGACTTGTGGATACGTTAAGGTTATAAATGAATGTGAAACAGAGAAACCCTAAATCTCTTCCTATAATGTTGGGTGATCTCATGACTCCCTTAGGTCTCAGGATGAGGCAGTGTGAATCATGTTTAAGAATGACATGGGGAATGATGGATCTCATGATTTGTTAGGTTTTGATTGATGTTGACTGTGTTTAATACGAACCCTTCTCTCTTTCATTCTTACATATTAGGGAAGTAGTCATATGACATTTTAGTTGAAAAAAGGATTACACCCCTATTTGTAAAATGAAGTGGTGATAGGATGACAATGTATGTGTCGTGTTGTGGAAGGTGGATGACTTGGTTCTCGGATCGATTTTGGCACCAATTTTGGATTTTCGTCGCATTATTTTCTTTTTAAACCTATTTTCATTATCAAACTCTTTGTACAAAAAGAAAAGTTTTTAGACTGAATCGATCGTTTTGAAATCAAATCACCACCACAAGGAAATTGAGCAATAGAGAAAGCCTTTAGTGAGAAAATCCTTGACTGGTAGGATCTAACATGTGACCCTATGTCTAGTGTGAAGTAAGGAATACTAAGAATAAAGGTTTCAATGTATACGACCTAGATCCACCTTTGTTACCCTTCTAGGTGATTAGATGAGTTATAGATTAACCCTTTTAAGGAGTGGAGTCTTATACATTTAGGAGTGTATCCTAACTTAGGGAATGAACAATTCTAGTAATGGTTGCAAAATTTATAATTGGGTACTTCTAGTAATAATTTTACCCCCTAACTAGGATCAGTGAGTCGGCCTTGCTAATCATGCCAACATAAATGTTACATTGATAATTAGAACAAATTTCAAAGTGTGTCTTCCCTTATCTTCTTAATATGAACTTTAAGTCATGTAAAGTACTAATGTGTGTTAAAAAATGAGTAATCTATACCTAAAATCTTGAACTTACTACCCACACACTTTATATCACATAATAGGAATGGTATGGGTAACCCTACTCTAGGAATTGGGGTGAACGCACTAAGGATGAAAATACTAAAGGATGGATGGCTTGCCCATAAGATCACAACAAACTAAAGTGACATGAACAAAGTACACCTTAATTACAACATATGTAAACCTATTGTATCTCCCTATCATATGAATGGTTAGTTCAATAAGTGGTGTGCAATACACTAAATTCCACAAATAAGAACGATAAAATATGGTCGCTAATAATAGCTTTATTTTACACCTCAACATTAATGTAACTAATAGACTATATGCAATGGCTTGGACATGGGAAATAGGATAATTAGTTCTCCATGATAAAATCCATAAATATATTTAACTTAAGATATACCACTAACATGACAAGGAAAATAAGGCAAATATGCATGTTATACACTAATTGTAAAAGTACCATTTATTAAAAAAAATTATATTTATAAAATAAACTTGCAAAAAGAAAACAGTAATCTTGATGGTATGTTGAAGTTGTTGTTCTTAAGCTAGCTTAGCCCATCAACTTAGTGATTGTAGTCTGAATGGTTCTACTAGAGGATTTGTGTGTGATAATTGATCACTAATGCTTAGTGATGGAAAATAAGAAACTGTAAAATGAGCCAATGACCTCATATATGTAGTGGTGTAGGTCTTGTAAGAGGGTAATGAAACGACCATAACAATGCATGTAACCTTTATGAATGTAGCACTGCTAAGATAATCAATGTCTTAGTGTAATTGTTTTTCTAGCTCACCCTAGAATATAAAGAAAATTTGGGGACTTGATGCATGAAATAATGTTGGTTCACCATGGAGATTTGGATATTAGTATGATATGGCGTTTTGTACAATAGTCCACTATATTGAGCATATTAGAAATCTTAGATTGGTTTAGAAGTATGTCTTAGTACCTATGGTTAGTGACAGATGGATTTCGGGGATGAAATCTTCTTTAAGGGGTGGAGTGTGGTAACATACTCAATCCTAGGCATATAGGTTGATCCTCCATTCTTATAGGCCCCTATTGAACTAATTTGTTATGAAATCTACTTTCTTCCCTCTTCTTGACCCTTTTTAATATAAATACCTTCTGGTGCGAAAAATTCCCTGCTTTAGGATAGTTTAGTTCTTGTCTGGATTGTTTAACCCTAATTGACTATTAGTATCCCATGGACATAAAAGCATAGGATGTAATGACCCTAATAATTGAATCATGGGTAATTGGTGAAAAATAATAATAAACTAAGGTATAGGTCATAATTGAATAACTTATATCAGCCTAGGATCCTAGAGTTAAATAATTGGAAATAAGTTAAAAGAATTCACCATATTTGAACATTAGGTTAAGCTTATGACATTAATTGAGTAGTTAATACATAATGACAAAATTGTAACATAAATAATCTCAAACTTCAAATCTGAATTCAATTAGAGTTCCCCATACATAATTTATGAAAACCACCAAATTGGGTCTCAATCGGGAATCAAATACACCACTAATGCCAATTTGTAGATTTTAACCTCAGTTGTAAATTATTAAAACCTTGATTTCTTGATTTTGACCAAAGTCTGCATTTCCTTGTTTTGTCACAGGATCCACTTGTGAACTACTGAGTCATGCAAGCCTAACCCAGGTCAGGTAACTAGGTGGGAGACCTCATCTTCCACCTCTGACTTTCCCACACGCGTAGGATTTTCTCAACACATCCACAACTATCACCATGCTTCCTCACACTACGCTCAACTGTTTGCCGTGATTTTTTTGCCTTTAGACTCCCCTTCCTCTTATGAGTCCAAAAAGGTGTCACTTGTGTTGTGGGGCAAATGGAACATAAAAACCCCAACCTGATCCCTAAGACTTCTGCCTCTATAAAACTTACAACCCCTAAATTGCAGTCCTCCCCAATCTTATATCAATCCCAATCTATCAAGGAATGCTCCTCATCTTCCCTCCTTCTGTTACCCTCATGCAATTGTTGTTGGGGTGTAGAGAGTCAAGTGGTTGGATTCCATCCTCTTTCCAATGAGAGAAGATGAGTGACAACATTCTGGGTTGCCCTAGACAAATTGGTCTCAAGGTAACCATCTATAGACCATCCTCTTTCACTTCATGTATGCATCTTGTTCCAATTCATTCTGGGCTTCCAAATCAATAAGAACCACCACTCTCCTCTATTCTAGTTCACTGATTAGAAGAAACTCTGTGAGGTTCCTCACCCTAGGGACACGACCGAACCCATTGTGGGTAATCAATGGGGTTTCTTTGATTGAATGGCATTGAATGCGTGTAGGTACTCTTCCCCGCCAAGTCTCGATTCTTCCTCACAATCAACCGTCATTTTCAATGGCTTGCCACTCAGATAGATCTGATGTTCCTTGTGCATTGTCGAGTCTATATTGCCCTATCTTTACCTATCTCAGATTCTCCTTATCCATGTAGACTCAGTTTCAACGCTGGAAGCCTACGAACCACTGCCATTTAGTGGTTGTATCCCCCAGACAACCTGCTTTGTAGGTGAGCCATGTTGAGCCCGATCTTTGAGATACCCCAAATATGGGATCCCCTGATCCATAGGGACCTTGTGGTCTCATTGGGATCATGATCCAAAGTTGAGGGAGTCCAGATCTCCAACACAGATGGAGTAAACTAGAGGTCATGAGCTCGGAGCTCCTATAGGTGACCATGGTGCAAGAGACATGGAAATCAATCCCTGGGGCAAAAGCCATGTCTTGTACACAGAGCTTGGGCCCGATCAAAGTCACCTATGAAGGGTATTTTTTACTTACCGTCTATTTTGACTGTCTTTGATTGTAGGGATCAAAAAGCTAGATCATGTGTGACATTATGTCATGCACCAATTTCATTCAGGGGCGAACTAGTCTTTTTCACTTTCTTTTTTACCAGAAATGAATTTAAATTGTAAAATCCATAACTAATTTTTAATATATACTAATAGTACATATAGGTACATTTTCTGAATCATAAAATATGGGGAATTTAATAATATAGGTTTTGAGATCATATTTCCAACTTAATGTTGGGTTAATTTCTATATAATGAATTCAATGGATCCATATTAATCTAATGAATAAATATTGCGATTAGGTTGTAAAATCCCTGGACCTGATCCTAGGAAGTATTATGAGTACATAGGTCTAATCATAAGGTATGTACATCCTCTATTTTATTTTGGGAATTATTTGACTGAAACCTACATTCATCTTAATGAGGCATCTCTTGTACTCTTAATTTATACTTGAAATCATTTACTTGAACTTTCATATTTCTTATTCTTAATTCATTATATTCCATGTGGTTGATGACCTATTCAGTTCATATGGGTTGTTGGACCCCACTAGATAAGATTGCCATTTTATGAGAAATTGACTAGAATGCTAGTCTTGCCACTCTATTTATGCATGCTACATGTTTGGATAGAATATATAAAATAGTGGTACTTATGTACAACCATATTTACATAGGACGTGCATACTCATGGTGTGCGTTTCCACCCTTTTTTTTAGGCCATGATTCTATGGTGTTATGGCCCTGTTTTAGGCATATTTAATCTACATTGTTATGGATGAAAATGTTTATTGTTTTATATTGAGATTTTTTATCATTGTTATTGCAAGACACTTTTGTATTCGCGCTTGTAATATGAATTTGAATATGCCTCATTTCTCTTATTATATTTTTCCTTAACTTACCTAATTACAAATAGCCCCCTTCTTGTGGGAACATTTCTTATGCACTTTTCACCCAACATAATTCCCAAAGTGTATATTATATGTACGTACTCAACATTTGCTAATCTATTCCTTGTTTCCTATTTTCTGGGTGATGTTCCCTTCCACCCAGGTGTAGGTATACTAGAAGGCAAGGATGCACGAAGATCGTATATTGGGTTCTGGACCTAAGGATAGCTTGGAATGGCTAGGTTACTCTCTGCTACTGGATTTAATTGTAGCTAGTTCAAGTTTTGTAACATCCTCATGTATGGTGAGGAACAAATGTATAACGATACACATTGTAGTTTTGTAATAGTTTTATTTCTACTGCTTATAAACTCCATGCCCTAATATTTATACCATTTGAGAAATTAATGAAATTCCTCCTTTCCTTCTTATTGAAACTGGATGGACTTATTGTTCAATTTGTTGAAGAGTGGATCCTCTATCGCTTCCACTCTTTACAAGATCTAAGATGGAATTCAGTACACCAACAAGTTATGGACCTTGGTGGATCCACCTGAAGGGGTAAAACCCATAGGGCGCAAATGGGACTTCAAGAAGAAAACTGACATGGATGGTTATGTACAAACCTATAAAGGTCAATTGGTTGCAAATGGTTTCTAACAATTTCAAGGTGTTGACTATGATGAAACCTTTTTTCCAAATCCAATGGTTAAATCCATTAGGATCATGCTTGCAATTGCAACTTGTTATGACTATGAGATTTGGAAGATTGATGTTAAAACCACATTCCTTAACGAGAATCTTCTTGAGGATGTATACACGACACAACCTGGGAGTTTTATAAACCCAAAGGAAGCCAAAAAAATCTATAAGATACAAAGGTCAATGTATGGATTGAAGAAATAATCTTAGAGCTGGAATCTTTGATTTGACTAAACAGTCAAGGAGTTGGGCTTTAGTCAAAATGAAGACAAACCATGTCCTTACAAGAAGGTTAGTGGTATCATAGTTGTATTCCCCATATTGTATGTAGATGACATACTATTGATGGGGAATGACATCCCTACTTCATAAATGATAAATACCTGGCTGAGAAGTACCTTCTCTATGTGGGATTTAGGCAAAGCATCCTATATTTTAGGAATCTAGATCTATAGAGATAGATCTAGAAGTCTTCTAGGCCTAAGCCAGAGCACATACATTAACAAGGTGCTGAAGAGGTTTAGCATGAAGAACTCAAATAGAGGAAACTTACCCATGTCATGTGGTGTTAGTATCTCTAGAGTCCAATGTCCCAGTTCTTGTGAAGGAGGGGAGTGCATGAGTAAGATTCCATATGCATCAACAATTAGATCTATCATGTACACAATGTTATGTACTCATCATATGTCTCATATGCCTTGAGTATGACTAATATGTATCAGTCAGATCCCATTGAAAGTCATTGGACTGTCGTAAACAACATCCCTAAGTACTTAAGAAGAACTAAAGATCAATTCCTTATTTATGGCAATAAGGAAGAGCTAGTGATAAAAGGGTACACTAATGCTAGATTTCAAACTGACAAAGATGACTATAGATTGCAATATAGATTTGTGTTTTTCCTTGTTTATGGAAGTTAGGAAGAGCTAGTGATAAAAGGTTACACTAATGCTAGATTCCAAACAGATGACTATAGATTGCAATCTGGATTTGTGTTTTGCCTTAACAACATAGATGTAATCTAGAAGAGTTCCAAGCAAGAGATTGTTGTTGATTCTACAACAGAGGTTGAGTATATTGATGCATGTAATGCAACAAAAAAAGTTGTTTGGATCAAGAAGTTCATATCTAAACTCGGGGTGGTTCCAAGCATATGCAATGTAGTAGAGTTGTATTGTGACAATAATGGAGCTATTGCACAAGCAAAGGAACCCAGATCACATCAACATTCCAAGAACATACTATGGGGATTCCATCTCATATGAGAGATCATACAATGAGGAGATGTGAAGATTTGTTGAGTATCAACTAAAAGCAATGTTGTTGACCCACTGAGAAAAGCACTTTCACAACAGAGCATGATGGGCATGTAAGGTCACTTGGGATTAAGTTCATGGGTGATTGGCTCTAAGTGCAAGTGGGGGTCTTTTGGTATGTATGCCAAGAGAGCCAATCGTATGATGATTGTAATGGCATATCTTGTAAATGATTTGATTATAATAAAGGAAATTTTTGATTTATTCTATTTTATTCAATTATGAGATAATAGTATAACATAATAAATGTCTAAAGAATGATATTACTCAATGACATATGTCTTCAGGTTGAGGACATGAACTATGAGATAATATGGAGAGTATATACATTCTTGTTATGTCCCTATTTCATCAAATAATTATGTGGGTTTTTGTTATTAAGTATGCACTGCTTATTGTTATTAGCATGTGAAATACTATTGACACAAATAATAAGTATGTTTACCAAATTTTAAAAAAAAATCCATATTTTATTTAGACTTATGTAGGTTTTTCCACATTTCAGGTAATTTGAGCACTTACAAAGAAGCTCAGTGTTATCGGCCTCAGAGTTGGTGGTACCAAATTAATGTGAAATTCAACATGGAGATCAGAGATGTCTTGATGCTACTAAGATATAATTTGGTGCTGCCAAGTTATAGCTCGAGGACACCTACATGGCAAGTCAGTACTACCGACTTATGATTCCAAGAGCAACAAGAACTGAGTTATCAACTCAGTGCTACCAACCAGCTAGTTTGTAGTACCGACTATCATCAATAGGAGAATTCAGAAACTGCAAAATAACAACTCAGTGCTACTGACCTTTATGTCAGTAGTACTGTCACTCAATGAGGGTTTCAAGTCAGTTGTAGACTCGTACCACTGACTTCCCATCGATGGTATCGACTTGTTACGATCAGTGCAAATTTTAGATCGAACCACCAGATCTAATGGTTAGGACATAATGACGGCATGAGTCCCACTTATGACCTAAAGGGAGTTCGGTCATACAAGATCATCATGTTCTATTCTATTGCAATATAGAATGGATCCAAGATAGGAGGAGACGAAGGAGACAACTATGTCTCAAATGATTCAGGCACCTCCAGAGAGTAGATTTGCAGTCAAAATGTTGTGGATCAAGACGTTCACTAGAGGGGACCTTCCAGACTTGTTTCTCTAGGGGTTTACATCAGTTTTCTTATGTTTACCATGTTTTTTCTCTCCTCCTCTATGTATTAAACAATATAAATCATGGGGGCTAATCCCCTTTTTCCTTAGGAACTAGGAGTAGTCCAATTATTCATTGTAATTGATTTTCATAAGTTAATATAGTTATTTGTTTTAATTTAGGACTTAAATCTTTTATTTCCTAATGAATTATCTATATTTGATCACCATAGTTAATTTATTAGACCGTTAATTGCTTTGAGATAGGGATTAAGGGTTGGAAGGGTCGTACATTTACATAGCCTATTCATGCCTTGGGATACAGATTACAGTTGTTAAGAGAATAATCCAAAGGTTTTGTTAAAGTGCCTAACTAATTCCTAAATTGCTATGGAAGTGAGATTTGTCTTAGCATAGGTAGTGTATTACACTATCAGAGTGGGTAATACTTGCTACAAGTCCCTTAGTCTAGGGTTCAAAGCAAACTATTATTAATGAAATAGAGTTAATTGCAATGTACATCATGGTGTAACTATAATCCTAAAGAATCCATCCAATTTGTGATCAAACAATTAATCACTTTTTCCTTAGGTCTAGCTGATCAGGTTGTAGTTAGTAGTTCCCAGAGTTCGACATTTGGGCCTCATACTTATACTACTCAATGTGTACACTTGTGTTTCACACACAAAGTTTGGGCATGTCAAGTTTTTGGTGTTTTTTATGAGGAAATGACAACTCCAGGACTACAACTGTTATGACATGTCACTCTAGGCCATTTCTTTTATTTACTTTTCAAAAAATTCTATTGATCATATTTGAAAATTTTATCTTTTATTCAATCCACTAGTATTCACATTTTCACTCACTATTATCCCACTTTCACGTACTAGTGCAGGGTTCAGACCAGATTCACTGAGAATGGAGAATCAACTCCACATGGTATAGGCCTAGAAGTACTCCTTACAGGGCAAGAGATCATGAAAGGTCAGTAGAAAGATTTCTCCATACTCCACCACCACAGGTAGAGCAAGCAATTATAGGTAGAGAGGATCCTAATGTAGAAGAGAGTGTTGGGGCTGAGCTTGAGGAACAAACCGTCTGGGAGAAAATCAAGGCATCCTCAGCTGCACCACAATTAGGGTTGATAAAAAGGCAAGTAGTCAATGTGGGAAGTTACAAGATAGACCCTAGGCAAGTGGCACTCATTAAGTCACAATCATTTCATGACAACAGTATGGATGGCCCAATGACACACATCAATGGTTTTGTGGAGAGCTATGATATGTTGAAGATTGACAGGGTCCCGAACACATTAATTTATCTGAATATGTTCTCCTATTCATTGTCAGACAATGAGAGAACATAATTTCTTTGTCTTCCTTTGGGATCCATAGAGACATGGGATGAGATGATATATGCATTCTTTGAGAGGTACTCCCCACTACAGAATACACAAACCTTGGTTGGGAAAATCTACATCTTCAAACAACATGCTATGGAAACTTATTCAAAAGTTGGGGATAGATTTCAGGACATACTGAGAAAGGTTCCATATAATGGGATTGATCTTTATGGACAAGCAAATGCATTTTACTATGGGATACATATAGGGGATAGAACAACTCTTAACAATGCAGGAGTAGGTTTCTTTCTAAAGAACAAAGCCACAAGGTGTCAAGATATTTTAAAGAATATGGCAAATAATCAATCTTAGGGAGAAGAGTGTGACTCGCCAAAAATTGTCAAAAGTATTGTGTAATCAAAGGACATCCCCGTATTGAAGGAGAATACGGACACCCTCACAAGGACAATTGAGTAGAAATTTAGAATCTCATCTGGAGGTGAAGAGGAAGAGTACATGTATATGTAGAAGTAGAATACCTAAGGTTGAAATGACTATACATGGGGGAAGGATCCCAAGTTCTCATGGAAAGATATGAATAATTTTCAAAGAGATCCGTCATAGGTGCAACAACCGAAGCAACAACAGAGAAACATGTCTTAGCAGTACCGGCATGATAGAAGTCCTAACAAGTTAGATTGGATAGAGGATATGTTCAGTAGGTTGGTGAATCAAGATGAGCAGCACTCATAGACCAAACAAAGAGAGAGCAATAGAATCAAGGGGCATAGATCCACATCATAAAAAATTATATTTCTCAGCTAGCGGCGGAAGTGGCATCCCTTAAGAAACCCATCCAATAAGGATTTACAAGAAACATAGATGTTCCATCTGGAAATCAATAGGTGAAAGCAGTACTTCTTTGTAGAAGTAAAGTGTAGAGGAAAGATCAAAAGGTGGCTCTAGAGAAAAACATCACCACAGCTGACACATGGGAGGTGGTATAGACTGGTCCTCTAGAGCAGCCACTAGACACCACGCCACAGGAGGAGAGCCCATAAGAGGAGTACTCTGAAGATAAGGAGTACAAGAATGAGTATTATATCCCACCCCATCTACAAAAGATTGTGACTCCAATACCATTTCCTAATTGCTTAAAGGCCAAGAAGGTTGACCAGTAGTTCCAAAAATTTCTAAACACATTTAGGAAGCTCCAAATCAACCTACCTCTAGTTGATGCTATCGAGAAAATTCTTTTCTACGACATGTTTTTGAAGGATATTATCAACAAGAAGAGGAGGACTACAGATTCTGATGTTGTTGTCTTAAAGGAGGAGGTCAGCACATTGATACAAAGGAAACTTCCACAGAAGAGATAGGATCCATGGCATTTCAAGATACCATCATACATTGAGAGGGTCAAATTTGGAGAGGCACTTTGTTATTCAGAGGAAATCATTTATTTGATGTTGTGACTACAATCAAGAAATTGGGACTCAGATAATCCAAGAAGATCAACATAACCATTCAACTAGTAGAAAACTTTGTGGTGAGACTGATGCAACCTTATTTTAGTGCTTCATCCTTTGCTTTTTTACATTATAATCACATCTAAATATGGTAGATTGCAAATAAATTTCCTCAATATGAACTATCATATAAAATGAACCTATGGCTACTTTTTTGCATGTTTTTCAGGCACGTGTGCATGCATCAGATGCAAAGGAGAGATATGGGTCTAAATCTTCCCTGAGCATTCCTTAGATTACAATAATTGACCCTGAGTAAAAGGGAGCCATTTGATGAAGTCTGGAGCAAGTTGAATTAGCTTGGACCCCTACCTCGGCCGTGCTACATCACCATAGTCATGGTGAAATGGTCCAAAAATTTATAGGGAACCCATAAGATTTGTAGATGAATGCCCACGAAGGCCATTAGCATGATTGTGGCCCATGAAGGCCACCTCACCCGTGGTATCTGCCACGACCATGGCAAGTTGAAGATAGAGCAAAGCCATTTCCCCTCCAGCACAGTTGTGCCACGCAACACGGCCATGGCGCCATCCCTCCACCATGACTATGGCACCTTCCATGGTCGTGTCCACTCCACCCTCCTAACCTCCATTATGCAACTCACATCCACTGTGACGTCATGTGCCACACAAAGTGAGATGACTCAAAACCAACAAGGAATGAATACTAAGCAAGCAGATTACCAGAAACCATAAGAAATTAAAATCAATTTCATAAAAGCACCATGATCTAAAAACTTTCACAGATAAGTCCATAAAAGGATGCCTGGATCATGTAACACATATCATACGGTACTTACATCATTGTTCTCAACATTCCTGTCATCAATTTTTTACATGAGATACATGTTCCATATATATACATGTACATCTGACTAACTATACAGCAAAAGGCACACAAGCCAAAACCTCGTATCGTGACATTTCTACAAAACACATCAAAAACACCCCCAAGACCTGAGTGTACAGGGACGACTCTAGGACTCTAACACCAAAAGACTAGCAGTACATCCAACCTTATCTGCTATTGCTCTTGCTCTTTCTCTTTCTCTGTTGCAAAATCTCCACGCACGACCACCTAAAAGAGTGGAAACCCACAGGTGAGTCCAAATGTCCCAGTGAGAGATTTAACTCTCCGCTAACGTCTATTAAAAGCACATATAACTAAGCAGGTAGATATCATATTAAGCAGGTTGAGCAGATTCAACTAAATGATATGAAATCAATAGATTAAGAAGATTAAGCAAGACAAGGTAGATACCACTGAGCAGTAGAATAATTAACATTCTAAGAAGGAATATGAAGAACGTGAATAACAGTTGACTTCTCTTACTATCTTATAATTCAAAAAATCAGTAAGAGATAAGGAAAAGGGTTCAACCAATGTTATTCATATTTAACCCTAAGAAAAATACACTACGCAGCTATGTTACATCTTTTACTTTACCCTGAGGAGATGAGGTATACCACTCATACTCCAACTAACCACTACTAAGTTGAAATTAGTGTCATACAAGGTCTATGGAAGACTTGGAATTCATGACCTCTTAACACCTCTCGGTCAGTATGAGAGAACACCGCAGAGATGTTGGAAAATATGGTACAAAGTAGGCATAGGAATTTAAAATTTTATTACCATATTCCCCATAAATAATAGATCGTGTCGATAACTATAATGCAGGAAGGATGGTTTATGGGATATACCTAGTATTGGAGCAAGTCCAGCAATAATCCTCATCGTTGTAGATGCACAACTATGAATCCTAGTTGCACTAGGACTCATCTGACTGTTGCACCTCCTGGTCAGCACCACAGACTGTAGCCACGGACATCGTCTTCTTCAGTTGCTCCTCTTGTCATGGACTGTTGGTTGACGTTGTCCTCCAAGAGGTAAACAATGGCTTCCCACCTCTATGGGGGTCCACACGGACCTCCTACAACTCTTGTCATCCTACTGGATCAAATAGGAAGAAGTTGTCTCTCTCCATCGGTGTACTAGTCACTAACTTTCTCTCCCACAATGACAACTCCCAGTTGTTCTCTCCTTTGGATATCCCTCCCTTTTCGGGTAGGATTGGTCGGGGCTCTCATGGTTACCACAACTAGTGAGGACAACAATTGTTAGAGGAACTGACTCTCAGTTGCTTGTATTGTAGTTGTACTTCGGGAAGCCCCCAGTACCCCTCTATATATAGGAGGGGTCAGGATCAAGGTTCCTAGTCCCCAACCAATGTGGGACTAAAGCGGGAGTGGAAAGGAAAAGTAGATCTTGAATTTTCATAACTTTTTTGGAAGTTTCACAACCTACGTGCAACGAAACAATTGTCTTTCCAAATGAGACGGTCATCTCACACATGAGATAGTCATTTCGCTAAGCAAAATTATTGTCTGGGATGCAGACAGTCATCTCATTAAGCGAGACGGTCATTTCATGCTTTCCCAATCATATATGAATTGGCAAATTATTTCCTAATTAATGTCATACATTAATTTAGTTGCACCTCAAGTATGTGCAATTGAAATGAGTTCAGAAAACTCTAGAACTTTCGTTCATCCCAACCGATCTGTCTCACACAAGTTGGACACCCATCTCACTCACCTAGGCAGCCGTTTGGTGAGTTCAAGTCGATCCGATCAGTTCAAAAACTTGAACCGGTCAGTTCATAGGGAAGAACGAAGCCAATTCAATTTTTGATCTGCCTGACAACCCAAACGGTCGTATCAACACTTGAGATGCCCGTCTAGATGCCCAAACAGACATCTCACCCAATGAGATGGTCGTTTGGTAGTTTAGTCAGTCATCCCATTGATTTGTTGTGTGAATTGAGTACCTAAACACTTTAGTACTTAATGCAATTATCATTTAAGATCAAACTCCTCTTCTAGATGAGTTCCTATGTGTGTGGCCCTATAGGCCCCATATCACGTTGGCAGTGAATGTCCATAATAGCTTATGACATCACAAGTAAAGAGTGGTGCCTAGTCACACATCATTGCTACCCAAGTAAATGGAAAATTTGGGGAACAACTTTAACCTACGATTTGTGTATGGTGTTGCAATGTTTATATAGTTCCTTTGTCACTGATGTCTAGATTGAACTAGAGGCATGGGGCAGCCACCCTCATTATTATTCAATCCTTTTCTTGAACAAACAGTAGACTGTCTGAGATATATGTAAGCTTAATATCACGTATTAACTCACATGCGCATGGCCATGCTTTTCTCAGTCTCGCTTATCAAGAGGCCTAGGACATCACACTCTAGTAGGAGGGACAAATCACATGTCTATCACTCACAGTCAATCCCCATGTATCAAAGCCACTCAATCATCACTGTTATAACAATCCATGTTTCTAGACTACGTTTGATGATGTCAAAGTGTACCCAACAACATGTGTTGAGTGTAGTGATTGCAAGTCTAAGAACCACAACCACCACCATCACTGTGAGAGATGACTATGACTTCCATGATGATGGATTCCATGTGTCAGTATCACGGTGGATCTGTCCCATACACTATTCTCGAACATGTATCTGTGTGATTGGTTTGATATCACCATATCATGACTAATGAGATTTAGTCATCAACCAACTCACATTCTGATCTTATGTGTCATTGTTGTCTATCAACTTTCCATAATGACAACCGATCAATGACATAATGAGAATATATATATTTACACTTAACATTTGTATGATCTCATCCACAAGGATAGTAACTTGAATACATACATCATCGAGTGATATAATTTGCTAGACATTTATAATGTTACATCATAATCTCATAATTGAATTAAATAGAATAAATTGGAAGATTGCCTTTTATTAGTAATCAAATCGGTTTTATATGATATGAAATTACAATCATCACATGATTGGGTCTATGGACAACGTTGCTTTCAGTTGGTACTTTGCAAATCTTTTCATCTCCACATTGTACGATTTCTCATATGAGATGATACCACCTTTGTATATGCTTTGAGTGCTGATGTGATCTGGGTTCCTTAGCTTGTGCAATAGTTTCATTGTTGTCACAATATAGCTCAATTACGTCGTTGATGCTTGGAACAACCCCAAGTTCTGTGATGAACTTCTTGATCCATACAGCCTACTTTGTTGTACTTGATGTAACAATATACTCGACCTCTGTTGTAGAATCGACAATTGTCCCTTACTTGGAACTATTCTAGCTTACAGCTCCATTGTTGAGACAGACACAAATCCGGATTGTGACTTGTAATCATCTTGATCAGTCTGGAAGCTTGCATCGGTGTAACATTTTACCACCAACTCTTCCTCTCTGTCGTAGATCAAGAACTGATCCTTAGTCATTCTGAAGTACTTTAGGATGTTCTTTACAGCTATCCAGTGAGCATCACCTAGATGTAACTGATATCTTCCCATCATGCTTAAAGCATACGAGATGTCTAAATGGGTTCATAACATTGCATACATGATTGATCCAATTATCGATGCATATGGAATCACACTCATGTGTTCCCTTTCTTTACAAGAACTGGGACATTGATCTCTAGAGATGGGGACACCAAGGTGTGTAGGCATATTTCCTCTCTGTGAGTTCTTAATGCCTAACCGCTTCAACACTTTGTCAATGTATGTGCTCTGACTTAGTTCAAGAAGTCTTTTGGATATGTCTCTATAGATCTTTATCCACAAGATGTAGGATGATTCTCCCAAGTATTTCATAGAGAATGTATTTCCAAGCCATGCCTTTACCTTTTGTAAAGTAAGGATGTCATTCCCCGTCAATAGTATGTCATCTACATACAATATGAGGAATGTCACTATGCTCCTACTAACCTTCTTGTACATACAAGGTTCATCTTTATTTTGAGCAAAGAAAAACCCTTTGACTATCTCATCAAAATGAAGATTCCAGCTCTGAGATGCTTTCTTTAATCCATAGATTGACCTTTGTAGCTTACGGACTTTATTGGCAAACTTTGGATCTATACACCCCTCAAATTGTGTCATGTACACATCCTCAACAAGATTCCAGTTAAGGAATGCGGTATAGTCATGATAAGCTGCAATACCAAGCATGATTCTGATGGATTTAACCATGGCCACTAGACAAAAGGTTTTATCATAGTCAACACCTTGAACTTGTCTGAAACCCTTTGCAACTAGTCTGCCATTATAGGTTTGAACTTTTCCATCCATATCGGTCTTGTTCTTGAAGACCCACTTGCACCCTATGGGTTTTACCCCTTTGGGTGGATCCACCAAACTCCATACTTTGTTGTTATACATGAATTCCATCTTAGATCTCATGGCCTCAAGCCATTTCTCAGACTTTGGTCCCTCTTTAGCATCTTTATAGGTTATTGGCTCATCATCTATGACTAATTCACCGCCTTCCTAAGTTACAAGATATCCAAATCTCTCAAGTTCAAAGTGTGTCATATTAGATCTATGAGGTTCCTGTGTTACTTGAGGAGTTTGAGATTCCACAACACCTTATGATTCTCTAGGTTCCTCTGGTTCATCTACTAGTTCTAGTTCTCTTTTTGGTCTTGAACCTATTTGAGTTCTACTTGTTTCCCACTTATCCCTTTAGAAATAAATTTCTTTTCAAGGAACGCAATATCTCTGGCAACAAACACTTTGTTGTTAGATAGATTATACAAGTAGTATCCCACAATTTCTTTGGGATATACAACAAAGTAACATTTTTTAGATCTAGGGTCAAGATTTTTAGGAAACATTTTCTTAACATAAGCTTCACAATCCAAAATCCTCATAAAAGATATTTTGAGATGCTTCCCAGTCCATATCTCATATGGTGTATTTTGAACCAACTTAGATCGTACTCAGTTTAGTGTAAATGCAGTGGTTTTTAGATAATACCCCCAATTTGTAGTTGGAAGCTCTGATAAACTCATCATCATCACACCATATCTAGTGATGTGTGAATCCTTGTTTATGGTATACCATTATGCTGAGGTGTTCTAGTTGGAGTCCACTGGGATACAATCCCATGGGCTCTAAGAAGGCCCTCAAACTCTTGGTTTAAGTATTCTCCACCTCAATCAGAATGAAGTGCCTTAATACTTTTACCAAGTCGGTTATGTACTTCATTCATAAACTCCTTGAACTTTTCAAGAGCTTCTGACTTATGTTTCATCAAATAAACATAACCATACCTACTGAAGTCATCAGTAAAGGTAATGAAGTACTGATACCCACCTCTATCTATTGTTCTAAAAGGTCCACAAACATCAGTATGTATGAGTCCTAATAGATCATTAGTCCTCTCATTGTTTCCATTGAAAGGGGTCTTATCCATCTTGCCCAACAAAGAAGATACACATGTCTCAAATGATTTGAAATCAAAAGGCTCCAGATAACCATCCTCATGGAGTCTAGATATGTGTTTCTCATTTATGTGCCCTAGACGAAAATACCAAAGGTATGTTTTGTTTGAGTTGTGGAGTTTTAGCCTTTTGGTATTATCGTTATATACATTTGTCTTTAGGTCTAATAGATAAAGACCATAAGACATAGGGGCATTGCCATAAAAGATCCCATCTTTTGAAATAGAACATCGACCACTTTTAATATGCAATTAAAATGCATCATTGTCCAAACAAGATATAGAAATGAGGTTTCTATTTATAGCATGTACATAATAGAAGTTCTTTAACTCTATTACAAACCTCGTGGACAAAGATATAATATAGGTTAAAACTGTTTTGGACACAACTCTTGCACCATTAACAACTCGTAGTTCCACCTCACCTTTTCCCAAAGGCCTACTTCCTTTTAGATCCTTCATATGAGAACATATGTGAGATCCACATCTGGTATCTAATACCCAAGATGGTGATGTAGATAGATTTATCTCAATAATGTTTATACCTAAAGTGGAGATCACCATCCCTATCTTCTGCTTCCTAAAAGCCTTCAAGTATAAAGGATGAGTTCCTCTTGTACTTTTCTTTCTCCTTATCTTGAGTGATAAAGAATTGGACTTAGGCTTGACCACATAACTTTTATCAGTCTTGCTTTGATCCTTGGACTTAGCCATGTTGATCACTATCACAGGCTTCTCCTTCTTTACTTTTGCTTTCGCATGAATCAACATGGCAAGCAGTTTTGACATCTGTCCAGCCGAATTACTCACATGCTGGCATGCAATAAAATGGCTATATGATTCTGGCTCGGTCTTTAGAATCATATCAGTAGCCAACTCTTGGCTCAAGGTAATTCCCAGCTCTTTAAGATGATATACATGTCCAATCATATTGAGCACATGTTCTTCTACTGCGGTTCCCTCTGTCAGCTTTGACTCATGTAGCACATTTAAGATAGCATTCCCTTCTTGCCTGTCAAGACCAAGTGTTACCTTCCTAAGATGTGTGACCATCTCAATAACACTCATATCCTCGCATTGCTCATGCAACTCATAGTTCATGCAGCTTAGCATAAGGCACTTTATCTCTAAGGCATCATTGGCATGCTTCCAGTAAGCATCCACTTGTGCCTTAGGTGCATCAGGAGGTATTTCAGGCACTAGTTTTTTAAGGGCGTAGAGCTTGCACTCTTCATTGAGAACCCTTCTCAAAGTCCAAAACCAGTCATGGAAATCTCTCCCGTCAAGTTTGTCCTTCTTCAGGACCAATCGCAAATCAGATTTGTTCGCCATTGATTCTACAAGAGTAAATTTGCATTTGTCAAAAACCATTTTTGATTTGATTTGACAATTTTTTACGATATTAATTAGGTCTTTGATTATTATTGCTCCCACAATTTCATTTGAATTGATAGCCCTCAATATCAATTCAGAATATGACAACATACAACATTCTAGTGGGCCAAGATCCATATTTCATCAAGTCATGTGTCAGCTTTTTCTGATCGCCCATAACCTGACTATTTAGGTAGACCATCATGCAAATTGCATCATATGAAACTCTTGGATAGATGATATGTGCAACATCTTTCCATGATCATCTGCATGCCTCTGGGCTTGGGCTCTCCAAGTCACCAGTTAGGTCTGACCCAATAGCCAATACGATAGATATGCACCATGCTTTGTGCAAATCTACACATCTCCCATCACATTTCTATGAGATAGATGACACACCATGCTTTGTGTAAATTGATCCTTAGTCAATCAAGCTTTTCAGGTTTAATGCAAATGGAAGGCATCTAAGACTTAATATTTTAGTTGAGGGAGTTTGTATAAGTACATATACGTTATCCACTCACCCCATATATAGTATGTATCATATACATGCTATATCCCACTACAAAACCATGCAATAAACAAAAGTGATGGTTATGGCTAGTCCTAATGTAATCCCTTGGATCCACAAGGAATTACAGTCATCTAGGTCTACATCACATGCAGAAACCTATTTTTGATGAAGGTATGTGCTTGCCAATCTAGGTTGATTGATTCAACCCTTGAACCGATGGGCTCGCCTCATGGCTGGTTATTAGGTCGCTTGGTCCTTCTGTGCCCCATATGTTGGTTCCTCCAATAGATCAGTTGGGTCCACCAGGTGATCGGTCCGACTTGTCCACCATGTCCTTCAAGGTCCTTCATCTTCGTCATAAGAGGAAAGTAAACTATCTTACTTTTACATGATTGTAAGGAAACCTCAAGTTACATTTGAGGGGAGAAAAGGTAGAAGAGAATTAACTTTACATTAGGAAGATAAGATAGTGGCTTGGTATATAGACCGAGATTACCAGATAAACCATCCACATACAACCATGCATAGATAGGGGTTATTGACCATAACCATGCTACACATCCACCATTAAAACTATTTTAGGGTGACACATGTAAATTGCATATATATATCATATATATATATATATTAGTTTGGGATTATCGTGGTGTTTGGATTTGACAAGATATTATTCGCATTGCATGCAATAATAGAATGACAAATCCAAAATATGATCATATCGATTATCTCGTAATATAATAAATTGACGTTGCCTCTGATACCACTGCTGGAAAATATGGTACAGAGTAGGAAGCGGAATTTAAAATTTTATTACAATATTCCCCATAAACAGTAGATGGCGTTAATAACTAAAATGCAGGAAGGATGGTCTATGGGATATACCTAGTCCTGGAACAAGTCCATCGATAATCCTCGTCGTTGTAGATGTGCAACTCTGAATCCTAGTTGCACTGGGACTCGTCTGACTATTGCACCTCTTGGTCTTCACCAAGGACTACAGTCACAAACATCATATTCTTCAGCAACTCCTCTTGTCATGGACTGATGGTTCATGTTGTCCTACAAGTGGTAAATAATGGCTTCCTGCCTCTATGGTAGTCCACACGGACCACCTAGAACTCATGTCATCCTGCTAGACTGGACAGGAAGGAGTTGTCCCTCTCTGTCGGTGTACTAGTCACTGACATGCTCTCCCAAAACAACAAGTCTCAGTTGTTCTCTCCCATGGTTGTCCCTCCCTTGTCAGGTAGGATTTTCCAGGGCTCTCTGGGTTACCACAACCAGATAGGACAACAATTGTCAAAGGAACTGATCCTCAATTTTCTATGATGTAGTTGTAGTTTGGGAAGCCCCCAGTACCCCTCTATATATAGGAGGGGTTAGGGTAAGGGTTCCCAATCCCCAACCAATATGGGGCTAAAGTAGGAGTGGAAAGGACAAGTACATCTTGAATTTTCACAACTTTTCTGGAAGTTTCACAACCTGTGTATGGCGAAACGATCGTCTCTCCAAGTGAGACGGTTGTCTCACACGCGAGGCGGTCATTTCACTAAGAAAAATGGTCGTCTATAATGCAATACAGACATCTCACTAAGTGAGATGGTCGTTTCCCACTTTCCCAGTCATATATGAATTGGCATTTCATTTCCTAATTAATGGCATACATTAATTTACTTACACCCCAAATATGTGCAATTGAAACAAGTTCAGAATACTCCAAATTTTTCATTCATCCCAACCGGGCCATCTCACACAAGTGAGACGCCCATCTCACTCACCCAGACGGCCGTCTAGTGAGTTCGAGTCGAGCCGATTGGTTCAACAGATTGAACCGATCGGTACATACAACAGAACTAAGCCAATTCAATTTCTGATCTGTCTGACAACCCAAACGGCTGTCTCAACACTTGAGACACCCGTCTGGCTGCCCAAACAGTCATCTCACCCAATGAGATGGTCGTTTGGCAGTTCAGTCAACCAACCCATTGATTTGTTGTATGAATTGAGTACCTAAAAACTTTAGTATCTAATTCAATTATCATTCAAAGTCAAACTCCTCTTCTAGATGAGTTCCTATGTGTGTGACCCTATAGGTCCCATATCGCATTGGCAGTGAATGTCCATAGCAACTTATGACATCACAAGCAAAGAGTGGTGCCTAGTCACACATCATTGCTACCCAAGTAAATGGAAAAGTTAGGGAACAACTTCAACCTACAATTTGTGTATGGTGTTGTAGTGTTTGTATAGTTCCTTTTTCACTGATGTCCAGATTGAACTAGAGGCATGGAGAAGTCACCTTTATTATTATTCAGTCTTTTTCTTAAACCAAGAGCAGACTGTCTGAGATATATTTCATCTCAATATCACATATTGACTCACATGCGCATGGACATGCTTTTCTCAGTCTCGCTTATCAAGAGGCCTAGGACATCACACTTCAGTAGGAGGGACTAATCCCATGTCTATCACTCACAGTCAATCCCCATGTGTCAAAACCACCCATTCATCACCATTATAACAACCCATGTTTTAGGAGTGCATTTGATGATGTCAAAGTGTACCCAATGACATGTGTTGAGTGTAGTGATTTCAGGTCTAAGAACCACAACCACCACCATCACTGTGAGAGCTGACTATGACTTCCATGATGATGGCTTCCATGTGTTTGTCTAATGGTGGGACTGTCTCATACATTGTTCTCTAACATGTATTTGTGTGATTGGTTTGATATCACCATATCATGACTAATGAGATTTAATCATCAACCAACTCACACTCTGATCTTATGTGTCATTATTGTCTATCAACCTTCCACAATGACAACCAATTAAGGACATAATGAGAATATGTATATTTACTCTTAACATTTGTATGATCTCATCTACAAGGATAGTAACTTGAATACATACATCATTGAGTAATATAATTCTCTAGACATTTATAATGTTACATCATTATCTCATAACTGAATTAAACAAAATAAATTGGAAGCTTGCCTTTTATTAGTAATCAAATCATTTTTATATGATATGCCATTATAATAGACACATGATTATCTATCTGGGCATACATAATCAACAAGAGATATATCAGGTCTAACTACGAAACAGCCTAGTCTGCCTTGGTATATCAGCACACCATTAGTGAAACTAAGATATGACCTATAGTCGCACTTTTTCCAGGGTATGGCCCACAGCCAATCCTGTGAAAGTATCATAAGTATATACTGAGTCACATCACTAAGCTACAACTTGTAGCCGCACTCCTACCATGGCAAGTCCTGTAGCCAATCATGTGAATGTGTATACTCAACAGTATACGACTTCAAGCTTCCACTAAGGGAGAACTCGTTTCACCATCTAGCACTAAGACTAACATTGGAATGGATCTATGGCACACGGCAACTACATGATTAAGGTTCCACTTGATTAGTTAGGTCAATTAAGTATCTTTTAGCATCAATCAAGTTACAATGTACCAAGCCAAAGAAACTCTACAAGAATAAGAGCATAGTACAACTTCAGAAGATATAAAATGTATAATGTGTGAACTTGTCACATCAGCACATAGCATTGTAGCACTGCCATTCACAAGGCCATCATCATTGTCACACATCCACACAAGGCTATCACCTATGTCACATCACGACGTAATATCAATCCCTCAATCACATCTCTAGAGGGTATCACCTGAAATCATGCACTAAGCACCTGCCAGGTCATCAGACCCAATCACATGATCCCTACATATGCAACATCACATTATGCCTCAAATTTCTCATAATTACCACCCTATATAATATAGGATTCCCCATAGAATCCACATATCTATGTCATGCAAGTTCATATCACCTGCAAGGTTAGGGATTTATAACCAAGAGAGAGAAAACATCGTACATGAAAACTACTCTGAGAGAAAAAAGCAAAGATATCACATGACCCAACAATTAGGGCTAGGGTTTCATTGTATATCCGATTAGGGTTTTTCAACATAAGCAATCACCAAACCCTAGGTATGCCATTTCCCACTTTCTTGGAGCACATTAGGGTAAGCTTCATTACTTAATTATGATTAGATCATTATCTCAACAACTATAAGAAGTACCTTAATCATAGTATACATGTACCCATCCCACTATGTCATGCATAGGTAGCAACCATACACCATGTATGTGTATCATCCATCCATCACATATGCCTCACAACCAACCATCATTTACATATACATCTCACAACCATACACAACATACATGTGTCTCGACCATCATGTAAGCATGGTGTCGACCACTACACCAACCAGCAAGGTCGTGACCACAACCGGCCATGCATGTCTTGACCACCTACACAACAAGCATCACAACCACAATAAAGAAACAACCTGTCTCGACCCACCTACAAGACATGCGTCGTGACCCCAAGCTAAAATGACATCTCGACCCAACACCCCAAAGACAAAGTGTTTTGACCATATTTCATTCAGGCATCATGACCAGATCACTAACTAGGCGTCGTGACCAGAACATAAACCTAGGCGATGTGACCAGACATTACAACCACTACCTAACAAGGCATCTCGACTGAGACAACACCCAAAAGCAACGTCATGACCAATGTTCACAATAGGACGTTACAACCACCCCAACATAGGGAGGCGTTTCGACCAACTGTCACAACCAAAACAAAGGCCAAGAATCTCGACCATGTGTCATGACCCAAACCTATCAAACATCTCAATCAAGACTACACCAAAGAGACTTGTACCGACCGAGGCTAAATAGTGTGTCTCAACCACCAGGATCAAGACACCCAAACAACACTTAAGCATCATCAAAATGGAGAGAAACTTCATCCAAAATAGGAGATAATGTTAAAGGGAGACCATCATCATCATGGAGACAAACTTCACACATAAACAAGATCCAATCCCTAGAAACAAAAATTATGAGTCCACCATGAAAGATCACTTGCAAGAGAGATAAACCATGTTTAACACATCCCAAAACAAAACTACTCCAAGATGCATCAAAGTACTCGAGCATCATGCATGTGACCCAAAACCAAAGTCAAAAGATAGGAAGAAAAACATCCATGACACATCCCTTTCTAAAATCAAGTACGTCTCATTAGCGTTTCAGATTCCAAGAAAAACAAGCATGATAATCACCTTCATTTAAGATCTAAAGCATGGTATAATCTAGTAGCATGTTAGGATTATCATCTAGAGAGAGAGATAAATGGCAACATGTAAGCAAGAATATAGTGCAAGTAATAGAAGAAGGTGGAGAGTTATATAACCCGACTTAAGGAAGATTACTCCAAGGATCACTAGCTCCAAGCACAAGATCACCAAGGATGATGAAGCTCCACCAAAGGCTCCACTCTCGGCCACAAGATCACCTAAAGAAGGAGAAGATACCAAGGTTAAAGATAACCCAAGAAAAGAGGGCAATAAGCTATAGTCTGAACCAAAAGAAGGAGGAGAAAGAGAGAAGGAAACTTCCTCACACTTGGGTCCACCTTGTCAAAACATTGCCTATGACCCTTGTGATGAGGGGTTAAATTCTCAAGAACGACCACCATGGAGGGTCCATGGCCTAAGGATACGGAAAGAGAAGGAGAAGAAGGAAGAAGATCAAAAGAAATGCCATCAAGGAAGGGCAAACACTTACCAAGGTTGAAAATGAGCAAGAGTCACCATATGCAAGGGATCTTGATCACCAAGGCTCCAAGGATCAACCCTCATTTTTCTACTAAGCTCCAAGGATGAGAAAAAGAGACGGAGGAAAAAGGAAGGCTGAAAAGATTCATATGCAAGGAGAAAAGAGGGTCTATATAGCAAAGGAGGAGAGAGGTAGGGTGAGGGATGATGTGTCAACACTTAAAGACACCTAAGGGACACTTGTCCATCCAAGAAACTAACATGCATCCACTTAAAACACACATGCAAGAGATGGTGATACAACCTATGTTGGGTATTGACCACTTGGGCCACCCAACATATGGTCACAGTCACAACACCTCAAGGACACACCACATGGTCAAGACAAAGCACCAAAACATCACCTGCTCGAGACAAAAAGGATCACCACCGCTAGGTTGAGACACACCTCAAAGAGACCACTATCTCGACCCAAGACACACCCTAGACCATCAAGTCCGAGATAAGAGAAAGCAAGGGAAGTGTCTCGATCAAGACACTCCCAAGACAAACCTCAAGGTCCAGACAAAGGGTCGCTACATATATTCAAGGTCAACAAGGTCAACACCAAGCAAACCCTAGAAACTCTAATCACCTCTAAGGGTGTCACCACTCAACCAAGGCTCAACCAAGGTGCCCTAAAGCACCAAACTCTCTCTCATGAAGCCAAGAGAGAGAAAAAACACTCTAGAGATGGCAAATTGCAAGATAACCCTTATATTTGGGTAAATTTCAATTTGACCCAAAACAAGCACAGAAAGCACAACCATCATCCAAACAAGCTCAAACTAAGAACTTAATCTCTCCACAAGATCTAAAATCATACCAAAGGATTAGTTTAAGGATCTAAGATCTTAATAAAGTCAAAACAAACATGGTCAGCCCAAAACCCAGGTCAGGGTCTTACATCCACCATGCTTGTATTACTCCCCACGACCGTACCACCTCATACTCACCACGGTCGTGGCACTTCACCACAAAAATGGTGATCACCTAACCCAACCCAACTTTTCCACTACATTTCTGTTCTTACCCTACTTAACCTAGTGCTTCCCCACCATGTATATATACATGGGTGGCGGCTACAACATGAGGTCACCCATTCCTTACCTACCTCTTAGCATGCATTGCCACCTTACTTGCATTCAAGAGATTCACCTACCTCCCACCTTCCATTTCCACCTCATTTCCACCCAAAACCTTAGTTTTCTAGGGTTTTCCACCATAATACCCTATATTCTCATGTTGTTTCCATCCTTGGAGGGAGGTGCTTCATTATACAAAAGCTAGGAGGTGAAGGAGAAGAAGCTTCCACGAGCTACATGGCCATCTACCTATTTGTTCTCTCTTTTTTACTCTTTTGCTTGATTATGTGTAGATAAGCCCTTTGTGGTGGGTTGTTTGGGGGTTACAATGATACTTTGACACCATGTTGGGGGAATATATCTTGTAAACTCTATAATTTCATTTTATGATGATTGTTTTCTACTTCTATCTTATTTCCCATAATTCTTCTTGTGTTTTGTGCTTGAAAACATAAATTTCTTGTGGTTTTATGCTAGAAACCACCTAAGTGTAAGAAAAGATAGCATATGTGAGGCTATTTTGGGATTTGCTCCTAGGTCCAATTAGTGGATCCCTAGCTAGCACCCCATATACCCCCACATATAGCCCTTTTTCTACTCCTAGGTGTGAGATTTAAGTATCTAGGGTGAGATTGTTTAGTGTAATTACCTAGGAGTTTACTAAAGCTAGATGGGGAGTAATGTGGGTGAAATACCCTCACCTCTACCCCTCATTCCTACCTTTATCTCCCAATTACCCTAAGCCATCTCACTCTAGAAACCTAGATCAGCCAAATCCAACTAAAATCTTACCTAACCTTGGGCCAATTGAGCCTCGTAAGGCTAGACAGGGGGTGCAAGGGTTTAGTTTCCCTTCCCCCGTCTTATTCTATCCATGGCCACCCAATAGTCTAGGGTGATTTTGTTGCATATGACTGGTTTCTTGGTTTGACAACCTAGAATGATTGCTTGCATGGTATGTTTCCCCCAACTAATATCTCAGTAAAATTGCCCAAATGTCCCACCTCTCATTAATATTGTCAAAACCCATCTTGTTCTCTTAGCTTGTTAATGCTAGTATAGTTGCTTGTCTCAATTGCCTCTTATCCAATTGCTACATTTGATTAGTTAATCTTGTTAAGGTAGTTAGTTCCTCCTTTGCACTTGCTTAATCTAGCTAGTTGTAAATTAGGTCTCTAATTGCTTTAGATCCGTAATTGCTAGTGTAGTGTAGTCTCTTACTCTTGTTTAGCTAGCTGTCTCGTCTTGTTAATTAGACTTTATTTGATTAAGGTTAACTTAGGGTTTCAGATAAACTACTTCTGTAAGGACCATGACCCATGTTTTGGGCTAACCCTATTTTCTTTGCTTAAGAAAGGTGATTAGAACCTTAATCTAATCCCTCAAGAAGTTTTGATCTCATGTTACAAACGTATGTTTCTAGTTTGGTCCCATTTGGATGTTGTTTGAGCAATGTTTGCTTATTTTGGACCAAAGTGCAATTTACCCAAGGTAAGGGTTTATATTGCAATATGTCACATGTAGATCATGCCTTTAATTATATAGCATAATTAGAGAGAGAGTGATGCTATGGGGTGCCAGGTGGAGTGCCTAAGTTCCAAGTTTGAGCTTGGTTGGATGATACTTGTGCTTTATGTGTTAGTTTTGGTATAAATTGCAAATTACCCAAATTAAAGGGCCAACATGCAATCTATCAGCTCTAGAGTCTCCTCCCTTCTATTTGGCATCATCTAGGACGTGGATGGAAGTTAGGGCACCTTGTTTGGATGATATTTAAGGAGTGACATATCTATATAGTTTTTATGCCTTATATGTCACATGTGTTATCTTGTCCTTTAGTGTATTCGGTAGAGCTTGGAGTATGTATCGGTTTTGAGGGTGTGTTGCCCAGGGAAGAGGATCAGCTGCATGATACACAGCCTAGAGTGTATCACCAGGCCATGCATGTGGAGCTTGGGTGGAAAAAAGTGGCGTTAAGAGCATGAGCAAGTGGCATCTAAGTTTATCTGGTTATGACACCTTTCCTTTGCTACCTCTCTCTTCCTTGGTGTATATAACTCCCTTCCTCCTTACCCAAGTGATTCTTTTCAGACACCTCTTTCCCCTTCCTGTATGAGATGAGCTTGGGAGCTTAAGGAAACCCCCATGGAGCTTGGGAGGCTGAGTTCCTTGCCCATGGAGATTTCTTTCTCAAGATCCAACTTTGGTGAGTCATGCTTCTTTACTAGCTTTTCCTTGTGCTTTCTTCTTCACCTCCTTCCTCCCCTCTCGGCCATGGATGGACCCTTGATGATATTAGGCAAGTTTGTGGTTCTCTCCCTCTTTACTTCTTCTTGAGCTAAGCATAACCATGGCTTCTTCTTCTTCATCATCTTTTATTTCTTGAGGTGATGATGATGGATCCGAAGGCAAGTTTGGATCTTGGGATGGATGATCTTCATGGTGAGGAACGTGGGGTTTTCTACTTGGATCAGGAAGCTTGATATCTTTCATGGAGATCCTCTTAAGGTGGGTTACATAACTCTTAACCATCTCTATTATGTTCACTCTCCATATGTGCATACATTGATTCTTGTCTTTAAATCGATACCCTTCTCTATGATAGTTATGTATGTGGAACTTGAGATCTATTATAATAGAAATGGTCACATTTTATTACCATCCTTATCATGTTTTCCTTGTGCAAGTTGGTGAAGGGTGTCTTGAGGTTGAAGATGACCTACCCGATATGGTGCTTACCCGATATGGGGCCTTACCCGATATAGAATCTTGCCTGATAGATTGTGCTTTGGTTGATGGATTGTGAGCAATACCCCTCTCTCACTTTTCTGTTGAGAGGTGAGCTTAGGGTCCTTTGATCCAAATATGTACAATAGTGAGTCCTTGGGAAATACCCTTCTCTCACTTGGTTGTTTAGAGGTGAGCCTATGCTCTATATGGTTGGGCGACATGTTAGTTGGTTGATAGGGTCTCCTTAACCCTAGGTTGGCCGATATACCCTCTTGGATACCTTAGGTGACATGAGTAGACATGCTTTGATGTTGAGTTTTGAGAAACACCCCTCCTTCCTTGAGTTGTGAGGTGAGCTCTAGCTCTTGGCCGATATGATGATGGGCGATATGATAGTTGGTTGATATGAAGCCCTAACCATAGCTTGGACAATATAGTGTCTTGGACGATATGGATGCTCTAACCCTAGTTGCCCGACATGGCATCTTGGGCGACATGATGTCTTGGGCGATAGGGTTGCCCTATCCCTAGTTGACCGATAGGGGTGATCTTATTGTGATGATCTCTTGGGTGTCATGGTGTGTTGCGCAAGATAGTGCTCCATGGATGACAAAGATGTGAGGTTGGGCATTATGGATGGTCCCTTGATATGCTGCCTGATATCATCAACCCTGACCCTATATAAGTGTGTATGTATCAGATGACTTGGGCGACACTAAGGATGAATTCTTGGCCGATACCCTATAGGGGGATATGATACCTTGGCCGATATGCCTTTGCCCGATACATGTCTTCTCTTGGTTGATTACCCGACATGAGTATATGTTACACCTGATAGCTGGGATGGTTCTAGGGTTGAGTGTGTAATGACCCTGACCTGGGTTATGAGGTAACCCTATTTTTTTCGCTAATAAAGCTTCTTAGAACTTTAATTTAATCCTCTAAGGTGTTTTGTTATCATGTGACACACTTATCTTTCAAGTTTGGTCCCGATTGAATGTTGTTTGAGTAATTTTGCTTTGTTTTGGACCAAAGTGCAATTTACCCAAGTTGAGGGGTTATATTGCAAAATGTCACATGTTGAACGTTCCTTATATGTTTTAGCATCATAAGAGAGAGAATGATGCTAAGTGGTGGCTTGTGGAAAGCCCAAATTCTAAGTTTGAACTTGTTTAAACAATGATGGTACCTTGTGCACCAATTTTGGTACAAATTGTAATTTGCCCAAAATGTGGGGTTAATATGCAAATTACCACCTCTAGAGTGTTCCTACTTCCTCTATGTATCATTTAGAGGAGATAGAATGAATGAGACACCATGTTTGAATCAATTATGAATGATGGTAATCTTGGTGATGAAATGACCAAGAAAAGGGTTGAATATGAAAGCTTAACTTGAGTTGTATCAAGTTGAAAAGCTTATATATGAGTGCCTATCGACCAAGGAGCCCAAGGAGGTGCCCCATATAGTTTTGTGAACTCTTGGAAAAGTACATATCGTGCAAAGCACCTCAAGGAGGTGAGGTGTGACGGCCAACAAGTTTCCTTAGAAAAAGTGTATCAGCTTGATTTAAAATAGTGATTAAACCTAGATGACTTATCCAAATGGATAAGTAATGGACGAATTTGCATCTCAAGATGATCCTCAACCATTTTTCAATACAAGATAAATGTTTATGCATGCATGTACACGTGTCATCCATGCATGACACGTGGAACCTACTAGCTCAAAATGTTGACACCTCATTTTTGCCTTCCTTCATGAACAACAAGTATATATACCCCTAGTTTCACCCCTTGGTGCAATTTTGTGACCCTTACCACCCTCATACCCTAAGGTATCGTGCATAGAGCTCCCATATCGTGAAGGGATGCTGTGGTATCGTGCATGGGCCTTGGGATATCGCCCATGGCAAGAGCATATCGCCCAAGTAGGTGATATTGGCCATATAGGGTGATATCGGCCATAGAGTGAAGTTTTGACTCCAAGTGAGTGTATTATCATGCAAGTGAGTGCCATATCGTGAAATAGGGGTGGAATATCGTGCAAGGACACTAGTGTATCGTGCAAAGGTGTTAAGGATCAAGAAGGAGCTCATACTTAACCCTAAGGTGAGGATAAGATCATCTTCAACCTTGGATTGAAGCATGAATTTAGGGTTTTGATCTTCCTTTCTTTTCTTCTTCACCAATTGCTTATCCATGGTGATTCTTTGCATATAGAGTAGTTGTCAATTCCATCTTCAACCTCAGTAACGTGGAGCTTTGGAACTTGGAGCTTTGAAGTTGTTCTTAAGGCGGGTTATATAACTTGAACTCAGTCATGTTATTATTCATCACCTAAATTGCTATACTTAGTGAAATATTTTTAATTCCGAAATTTCCTGAAATGGTTGATGAGATTATGAGTTCTAGTAGTTTCTTAGACCTGTTGACATGAACTATAACAGTTAGAACTAAGGTCTAGATCTTGAAGATGATGGTATCACCTTATAAAAGTGATATTGGGTGCAAGCATACAAGCAAGCACCTCTAAACCGATATGATGATGCACCTACTTCACTAAAATGATATGGATATGATTGTATACCTTGTTTCACGATATGGGGGTTGTAGTATACACCTCTTGCATGATAGGGAGTCAAGTATAGACTCCATGCACGATACAAGGTCAATTTTATACTTGTAAGTTGACAAGAAACCCTAATTTGGGTAACCCGATATAAGTGAAGTGTAACAAGTGCTATGGCACGACATGGTTACATGATATAGTTGCACGACATGGTTGCACGATAGGGTTGCACGATACACAACCCTAGACGATATGGTAACCCTAACCCGTCATGGCTAACCCTAGATGGTGACTAGCCCGATAGGGTGATTGAATGTACTTACAACCCTATATGGTGATCATATGCACACTTCTAACCTGAGATACATTGTAAAGGTGAGGGCAAGACACTCTTAGGAGTGATGAGGGTAACACCAAGTAATGGTGTGGCTAATATCTTGATAGGTGAAACACCTAGAGTGGTTGATAATGGACAACCTTATATTAATAATGCCTTGACCCGAGATGAGCCCATATCATTGATGATAGTTGGGTAATTCAAATGTGTGACTTATGGCCAATACACTACATGATAAATGTGATGTGTTAGTGCATAAAGTATTAGTATGGGATATACCCTAATACAAGATAAGTTGATGAAGTTAAGTAATTTGAAAGTAATGAGGGAAGTAATACATCAAGGCATGATAAATACTACATCCAGCACCTCAAGGTTGATGCACCTTGATGCACCTTAAATCCAATATACTTGGATGAGTAACACATGAAGTGTGTTATGTCAATTATTACATTGAGATGTAATGAGTTTAATGCACTTGGATAAGTGTGGGCTAACATACCTTGAGAAAGGGTTAAGCCAAGTTAATAAGTATGATGTAATCATACCCTGGTAAGGATGAGAGACAAACTCATACCTTGTGTTGATGATTCATTTAATGATAAATGATGAGAGGTGACAAGATGTTTAATGGCCTTGTGAGCCATGTGAATAGTTGTTGCCTAGTGAGAGGTGACAAGATGTTTAATGGCCTTGTGAGCCATGTGAATAGTTGTTGCCTAGTGAGAGGTGATAATATGTTTAATGGCCTTGTGAGACATGTGAATAGTTGTTGCCTAGTGAGAGGTGACAAGATGTTTAATGGGCCTTGTGAGTCATTTGATTAGTTGTTTCCTAATGAGAGGTGACAAGATATTGATCTAAAGATTGATGTAAGAATTGGTAATGTTTAAAATAAACCAGGTAAATGGGAACCCTGTGACATAATAATAATAATAAATGGTTACAAAGGTAATAATGAAATCTTGGTTATACATGCATTATAGTCATAGAAAAAATAAGGGCTATGGTGCTTTGAATATGTTAAAATGAGACATGAGGAATACTTATATTATATAAAGAATGTGGATGAGTATGATGGCTTGACCAAGGTAATGCCAAGTAATAGTGAAATGTAATTAGGAGTGGTTAGAGTCCACTGCCTGGCTGTGTAATCAGGATTGGTTAAAGTCCAATACCTAGAAGAGGAAGGAAGCCTATAATAAATGCACAGGATTGGTAATAACCCAATACCTGGAATAATATCACAAGATTGGTCATAACCCAACACCTGGAATGCACAGGACTGGTAATAACCCAATGCCTGGAATAATGTCACAGGATTGACATAGATCAATACTTGGAATGCACATGATTGGTAATAACCCAATACCTGGAATAATATCACAGGATTGACATAGATCAATACCTGGAATGAATAGGATTGGTAACAACCCAATACCTGGAATAATTGCACAGGATTGGTAATAACCCAATACCTGGAATAATATCACAGGATTGGTCATAACGCAATACCTGGAATGCACAGGATTGGTAATAACCCAATACCTGGAATAATATCACAGGATTGACATAAATCAATACCTGGAATGCACAGGATTGGTCATAACCCAATACCTGGAACAATATCACAGGATTGGTCATAACCCAATACCTAGAATGCACAGGATTGGTCATAACCCAATACCTGGAATAATTGCACAGGATTGACATAGTTCAATGCCTGGAATAATGTCACAGGATTGACATAGTTCAATACCTAGAATAATTGCACAGGATTGGTAATAACCCAATGCCTGGAATAATGTCACAGGATTGGCATAGTCCAATTCCTGGAATGGTTGCACATGATTGGCATAGTCCAATGCCTGGACAGAATATGATGATGTATACTCACATGACTGGTACAATTCAATATCTGGTTAGCATATTGGTTGAGGCCAACAGATAGAAATGAGAATGATTCATGGATGACATACCATGATAATGAGTATTACAGAATAATCTTGAGATGTTTATATAGTATGATGGTTAAATGATATACATGTTCTTCCTATTCCTTATAAAGAGAATAGATGATTTACTGCTCTATCATATATAGTTGCAATGCTTTAAAATATGAGAATATTCTAAACTGCTTATCCTCTTCTCAGTTTAATACTATTTAACTGTGATAATAACATTGTTGGAGGAGAGTTATATCTCTCGTTGGGATAATTACAATTGTCTCACCCCGTGGGATCCACATTTTTTTAGGTGGACGTGCACAAGGGGGGTTGAGACCGTACTACAGAGAAAGAACAACAGAAGTAGGGACAGCAGTGACAACTCAGGTTGAGTGTACTGTCTGTCAGGTCTTGTAGATAGAAGTCCTATGTGTCGTATCTATACTCTCAGGTCCTTGGAGTTAGTTCGTACTGGTTTCAAGAATAATATGAGATTTTGGCTTGAATGCCTCGAGGTTTTATGTTGCTCCAGTATGTGTTTTGATAGAGCAACTGTTATATGTTGTCCTCGAGATGAGATGAAACAATGTTGTACAATGTAAATCATGATATGTATGAGTTTTGGATCTTTCAGTAAAAGTTTTCTGTACAAGGATCTCCTTGCAAAATGGTTTTAAATTTTAGTGATTTTTGTTAATCTGTTGTTTATGTTTATTCTGCTTAATTAGTAATGATTTGTTTGTCAGTTTGGTGACTGTCGTTACAGAGCGCTTAGCCGATACAGGTCTGATCCTGGGCAGTAGGCCTGGGGTGATACAAGTTGATAGTTTGGATAATATGGTGTCATGAGTAACATAAGGACTAGTGAGTCTTGGGTGAACCAAGTAGGTAAGACATTGTTACACCAATATCTTGTCAATAGAGGTGAACATAGATGGAGGAAGAAGGAAGTCAATCATGGTAGGGATGCCCTAGAGAGCACCTTGGTGGTTTTGGTACTATGTGGTCCTTGGACGACACAGTTGTGAGGTTGCCTAACCCAAGAGGAAGTGAGATGTGTTGGTTGAACATGGAATCCGACATGCTTAGATCCATGAGTTGTTTGATATCTTAGAAAGAGGTCTCTTGACCGTGATGGCCTAAGGTATGTTTGGGCGATATGGCCTTTGGAGGTGTTCTTACACGATATGAGGGTTGTTGGTGCCCGATATCCCTTTTGATGAAAGATTTTGCTCTACCCGATATCCTTGGGTACCCTACCCGACACCCTTTAGTGAGGGTTCGTTGGTTGTTGCCAGGTTTTGGTGAGGGTAGGTGACACCTCTAGTGAAGGATTGTGCCCTAACCTAATAAACCTAAAAATTTATCTTGAGCCTTATATGATAGTATGTTATCTTGCTACCTTGAGCCCATATCTTTGATCATGATGATAAGACATGACGAATAGGTTGTGAACATTAGTATGGTGGTTACCTATGGTTGATGGTAGGTGAACCTTTGATAATGATTGATGGTAGATCATGGTTGTATGATCCCTAAAGATGAATCCTTAAGAATGGTGTGCATGATGACATGAGATATAGGGTATGGTGGATACCCATGGTATGGTAACAATAATGTGTATTGTTTAATACACCATCTATAAAATTATGCTTCATGTGTTCATAATAATAGATGATTGTTCCAAACCTATAAACCTTAATCTTAATGACATGATATGTTCTTTAAAGATTTGTATGTGGTGATCCAGTTATCTCTTTTGCTATGCTCCCTAACCATGCAGGTATTATCAATTGAATTCATAGCCAGGTAAGAGCTATGGTGATTATATGATCATGTGCTTTGTGTAGCACTTGGTATATGTGCAATATTTGAGTAATGATGATGTGCCTTGTTGATAAGATAACATGTATCATCATATGATGAGAAAGGTCTGGTGACCTGATAAAGGCTGAGTGTCTGATTGAGGTGTTATCCTCTAGTTGTGATATGAGGGATTGCTATCCCATGACGATGTATGATGATGAAGCCTTGAGAGGCAGTGGCATTATGATATGAGGGATTGATATCCCATGATGATGCAGCCTTGAGAGGCAGTAGCATTATGTGATGAACTGAGGGATTGATATCCCATGGAAATATGATGATTGTTGAGGGCATTGAGAATAACAGTAATAGTGTGACACAAGATAATGGAATTTAATGTTGTTTATGTTTTATATATGGTTTTTTAATACAACTTGGTTTCCCCAACAATCCACTTAAAATGCATTTTCTAAATATAGATGAACTTTCATGTAGTTTTCCCTGGCCATAGATCCATCATCGTCAGGAACTAGTGATGGTGAAACGGGTTCTCTTGCGGGTTAACCTGGAGCGCATATTGTTGAATATGTGGGGTTTCTCCTAGCTGAAAATAGGAGGATTAGAGTGTGTTGTAGACTCAAGATGTGTATAAGAGCATGGTGATCAGGCCCATGGCTCAATGTGATAGAGCATGGTGAACAGGCCCATGGCTCAGTGTGATAGAGCATGAATGCGTTATGGCTTGAGAGCACGGTGAACAGGCCCATGGCTCAAGATATACTAGCGTTGTAACATGTACCAAGGTGGGCTAGAGAAAGAGTAACCTACAGAGTTGACCCTGTGACTGAGGTCACTTAAGCAAGAGACTGCAGTCTTTCTTTGGTTCTTGTGCACTAACCACGAGGTTAGAGGTCATGGATTCTGACTCTTCCATTGACCTTGTATGGCACTGGCTTTGGGTTTCGCAACTGAAGGTTGGGTTTGAGCGGCACAACTCACTTCCACATGGCATAATAATTCATAATAAATTTGTATAGTATCTTTGCTTAGGGCAAATACAAAACATTGGTTGAGGCCTTGAATGATGTAAGCTTTCTCATATGCTCTTAAACGGTCTTTGTATAAGTTTTCATATACATGTTCTTCATATTCCTTCTCGCATAACTGGTTAGCTATTACATGTTGTTTAGTTTGATCTATATGCTTAGTCATCTGTGATAATAGTAAAGTTGGTAGAGGGTTATGTTTCTCACTGGGACTGTGTGTCTCACCCCGCTGGTTAATAACCCTTTTTGGGTGGACATTCCTAGCAAGATAAGGATCATGTGGCTAAAGACGATGAGCACAGGAATCGTACATGGTGGAATAGATAGTGTCTAGTAGTAAAGTCCTATGTGTCATCCATGTACACTCAGGTCTTCGAGAGAGTTTTTTGATGTTTCTGATAAGATGATCGATATGTGGTTTTTAGCTTCTATACCTTGATGTAATAAATCAGCATGTGGAACAGTTATTTCATGTAACGAAATGATGGGAAATTATGTTGTAGCACCCTGAAAATATGTTATGAAAAGAAAGTGTTGGTTTAGATGCAACATGTCTCATTTTATGGTGCTTGTTGTAAATCGGTTTTAATTTCCCGTGATTTTTGGTAATCTGTTGGTTAGTATGTAATCATGTTTTGTTCGAGTTGGGATGTTTCAACTTCTCCTTTCTTGCTTTTATTTTCTTACAACATTAGAGTAATCAATCAAAATCTCCAACACACCCTAAAACCCTACACTCCACTTTAGGAATGTAGCTCACATGAACCTAGCTCTAGTACCCCCTCTCCCTATAGATCAACCCTTCTCTTGTTACTTGCCTATACTACAACACGACCCCATGCACTTGTGGATAATGTGTGATTGGTTTAAGTGAGTGTGTCAGACTAGGTCCATTATAAAATTTGAAAGATCCCCATGTGTTTCCTTTGGTTATATCTAGTCACCATCTAGTTGATTAGTGTGTGACCTTGGGAGAATCTCACCAACCGATTGGCATCTGTGAAGATGTTCTTGTAAAGGTGGACAAATTTAATTTTTCCAACATGTTTTGTTGTCATGGAGATGCGGGATGACTATGTCAATGAACTACTTTTAGTTTGACCATTCCAAGCACATCAAACATCATCTTAGAGATGGGAAGAGGACGATTGACATTGGGAATCTAAGATGACTGGTTTGTGATCAAGCTACCTGACTACAAACCATTGGACAAAGAAAGTGAACAATACTACATGATGCATCAATTGGGTAATCTAGTATCATTGTTCTTTGGAAAACTATTTCTTGATATGGCTCATGTCATGACAAAGGTGGACAATGGTACTCTTGTTGTTGACATGATGAAGCATATGAAGAAGATCTCATTGGCAAAAGTTTTGAAGTACCATGATGATACAGAGGAGAGGAGAACCCGATAATAGTTGCATATGTGATGTCCTATGCAATGATGCAAGCTTATCCACATCTACCTCTACAAGCTTGTCTCATGAACTTGGTGGATAACTGCACACATCATCACTCACTAGAGGAGTCTGCACTATTTCTGAGGACTTTGTCATGCTTCTACACTAGACACTATGAAGACCCAGGACTGCCACCCCCTTTGGTCCCATCTCTACAATGTCCTCCTAAGCTAGAATTGAAGCCATTATCACCACGCTTGAAGTACACATTCTTGGTAGTGGATAACAAGCTACCAGTGATAATTTTAGAAACACTAATTGTTAATTAAGAAGAGTAGTTGCTTATGGTTCTGAAGAATCATCATGCCACATTTGGGTGGCCCATTGCTGACATAAAGGGGATCTCCCCTAGTTTATGTCAACATAAGATCCACATTGTAGAAGGAGCAAAACCTATAGCCCAACCTCAAAGACATATAAATCAAATTATGATGGAGGTGGTCAATAAAGAGGTGGTTAAATTTCTATCAGTAGGTATAGTTTATGCTATATTTGATTCCAAATGGGTAAGTCCTACACAAGTTGTTCCTTAAAAGGGGAGAACCACAATCACTATGAATTCTGCTGGTGAATTAGTTTCAACTAGGTTAGTGACTGTGTGGCGTGTTTGTATTGACTATTGTCATTTGAACATTGCTACTTTAAAATATGATTTCCTACTACCATTCATAGATAAAATTCTTGAGTGGCTCACTAACCACTCCCATATTTGTTTTCTTGAAGGATATTCCAGTTACAATTAGATTCTATCGAGCCACATGATCAAGAAAAGTCTACCTTCATTTATCCCTATGGTACATTTGCATATTTCCAAATGCCTTTTGGTCTTTGTAATTCACCAAAAACATTTCAAAGATGCATGCCTGTAATCTTTTCTGACATGGTGGAATGTTGTCTTGAGATTTTTATGGATGATTTTTTGGTATTTGTAGACTCTTTTGAGGACTGTCATGCCAATCTAGAGAGAGTTTTACAAAGATGTGAGGACACTCATCTTTTTTTGAATTGGGGAAAATGTCATATAATGGTGAGTGAAGGGACTGTGTTGGGACACAAGGTGTCCAACAAAGGGATGGAAGTTGACTCGGTAAACATAGAGGTGATATCTAAACTAACTCCACCATCATTAGTGAAGGGAGTTAGGATCTTTTTAGGACATGCCAGATTTTATTGACGGTTCATAAAAGAATTTTTGAAAATTTCCAAACCTCTTTTGGAGTTGTTATAGAAGGATGTGGATTTTAAGTTTAATGATTGATACTTCAAAGCTTTTGAGGTGTTAAAAGAGAAATTGATTTTTACACCCATGGGTGGCTCCAGATTGGACTCGGCCTTTTGAGTTGATGTGTATGCATCATATTTTGTGATGGGGGCTATTCTAAGACTACATAAGGACCAGGAACTATCAGTCATTTACTATGCTTCTAGAACACTTAATGATGTACAACTAAATTATATCACCAAAGAAAAATAAATCTTAGCTATATTTTTTTCCTTTGATAAATTTAGGCAATATTTGATGGGGAAAAAGTGATTGTGTGGACTGATCATGTAGTCATTAAGTATCTTTTGTAGAAAAAGGATGCTAAACCAAGGATTTATAGATGGTTTAGATACTACAAGAGTTTGATATAGAAATCAAGGACAAGGTTGGATCAGAGAATGTGGTAATAGATTACTTGTGTAGGTTGAAAAGAGTGGATGAATCTGTCTTGGAGGTACCCATTGTTGAGGAGTTTCCTAATGAACAACTTTTTTCCATAAAGAACAAGGATCCCTAGTTTGCACACATAGTTAACTATTTGACATGTGGAGAGATACCAAAGGATTGAAGTTATCAAGAGAAGAAAATATTCTTTCATTCTTTGAGGTTTTATATATGGGATGACCCTATTTTGCTTAAACAATGCATGGACGACATTCTAAGGAAGTGTGTACCAGAGTGTGAGTTTGAGATCATACTTTGTCATTGTAATTCCTTACCTACATGGGTACAACATGCTAGTTCTAGGACGGGGGTAAAATTTTTAGAAAGTGGTTTTAATGACTATATTTTTTTATAGATGCTTACAATTATGTGTGGAGGTGTGAAGCATGTCAATAGGCAAGTAACGTATCTAGGAGACACGAAATTCCTATTAATATCTTTCAAAACTTGAGGTCTTTTATTTGTGGGGAATTGATTTCATGGGACCTTTTTTGTCTTCCAATTCTAATTTGTATATCTTGCTTGTAGTGGACTATGTGTCTAAATGGGTGGAAGTGATTCTAACCCGAGCCAATGATGCGCAGGTTGTGTGCAAGTTTGTGAAGGATAGTATTTTTTGTAGTTTTGGGGTACCTAGAATGATTATCAGTGGTGGGGGATCTCATTTTATGAATAGGAAGTTTGGTGATTTATTGAGTAAGTACGGAGTGATGCACAAAGTAGGAACCCCATTTCACCCCCAAACTCAAGGTTAAGTAGAGGTGTTTAATAGAGAAATTAATTAAGATGATCCTAGAGAAGACCATATCTACTAATAGGACTAATTCGATCATGTAATTGAATGATGATCTATGGGCTTATAGGATGGATTTCAAGAAACCAATAGGAACAACCCCTTACATGCTAGTTTACGAGTGGGCATGCCATTTTCCCATGGAGCTAGACCGCAAAGCCAAGTGGTCTTTAAGGAAGATGAATTTTGATCTTTCTGGTGCAGGGAAGAAAAGGAGATTGAAGCCCAATGAACTACATGAGATAAGACTAGATTCTTATAAGATCTCTAGAATATAAAAGGATAGGACAAAGAAAGTACATGACCACAATATTTTGCATAGGGTATTTCTACCGGGCCAAAGGGTTTTATTGTTCAATTCTAGGATGAAATTGCATCCTAGGAAGTTGAGGTCCCATTGGAGTGGAGCATATGTGGTTGTCAAGGCATTTTCTCATGGAGAGGCTGAGATTAGTGATGGTGCTAAATCATTTTTGACAAATGAACATCGCCTTAAACATTACTACGGGGGAGAGATAGAGATTAAATGACCTGGTTTTAGAATGCAAGGGAAATTTCTGGTAGACCTAGACATGTTCCATGGTTGAAAGTCTCTTCTCATCTAATAGCTCTAATAGTAGGGGATATCTAACAAAAGGTTCTCTCTCTCTACCACATAAAATGTTTGTTGGACCCTAATGAGGGATGGAAATGGTTGAATCTATATGCCCTTTTCTTTATATGCAATTAAGCAACTAGCATCTGATTGTATCGAGTTGCATGCCCTTCTCATAAGATGTTATAAGCTACAAGCCATGAAGGAAGAGTTGAAGCTCATCAATCTTCCTTGATCATGTGATCATAAGAGATTGTCGAGCCTAGGACATAAAATAAAGGTGCTTATGGGAGGCTGCTCATACTTTATTTTCTTTCTTTTTTCATCTACACTTATTTAGGAGTAATTTTCATATTTGCCTTTTGAATTATTTTTAGATATAAAAAAGGTACCTTGATCATTGTTGTTTGATGTGCATGCAGAGAAACAGTTGGTACCATTGAAAACATAGTTGGTGGCACCGACAGATGGACACAAATCAGTAAGGAAACAAAAATTTCAGTACCACAGACAGGCGGGTCAGTGGCATTGTCATCTCATTAGGCTAGTGGCCAAATTATCTGCAAAAATTCGGTACTACTTACAATATATTTGGTAGCACTGAGAGAAGAAGAAGCTCCAGGTTCGATACACCAAGAGGACCATTCAATCTCACTAATGGTATGAAAAAATGACACAACTCAATACCACTGACGACAATGTTGGTGGCACCGACACAATCTCACACTAGCGAGCTCAATTCAATTTAATACTGCTGACAACATAGTTGGTGGCACCGACATAGCATAACAGGATCCAACAAAAATTAGCTCGATACCACTGACACATGAAGATAAAAAATTTGTGGATTGATATCAATGATTGAGAGTATTTTCATTCTACAGTTAGTGACACCGATCCAAATTGACATTTCAGAAGTTGGTACCACCAACTCCTATTAGTACCACCGACATGGACCAATCCATGGGTCGGTACAACAATGGATCTAGATCGTCAAGATCAATGGATAGCAAGGACAAGTCACCAATTGGGAGAAGTGTCATTATCACTGACACACACATCAGTGGTAGCAACATGGGGTGACAAGGAGGTTTGTTTCCTCTATAAAGGGATACATTGTATGATATCTTTTCACACCTGGAGCATTCTAGTGCATTCAGAAGACATCATAGCACCCGTCATCCCAAAGTCTTCACTGAGCTCTATCTCTCAATCCCCTTTCTTTCTCTGGCATCGATGGTGTCGTGGAGGCAAGCTTCGTCATGCGAGCATACAATATTGAAGCCATCTAGACTAGCCTCTATAGACGAAGACCAGAAGAAGATATTTACTAGCTTGGTGAGGAGGGAGTTCATACCTACATGGTATGGTGATCACACATTCCTCACTGAGACAGGATCCACCAAGAGCTTCCTCTAGGTCTGCCAAGGGTAGGGTATGGTGGATGATCACCCTTTATTAAGTGGTTGGACCACTTAGCAGGAGATCATGCGCAATTTTCTTACGTCATTGAAGGTTTGATACATCCCCGAGAACAAGGAAGTTTGGTAAGATAGCCAGATCCATCCAGACTCTATAACATATGCCCACCACCTCACGTTGATAGAGTTCAATGCAATCTAAAATTGGCTAGTAGGTGGAGTTTGCTTCATCCCCAATGACTTCAACTATGCCTTATCTTGGAGGCAGATGCTAGGGGGATTCACAGTCAGCTGGAACCAGGCCAACATGATGGACATCGAGCACCCCTTTATTCAAATTCTTTACCGCTACTGATGAATAATATATTTTCCAGATCCACTCAAGGACAAGGGAAGCCACAAATGGCAGACATGTACATTCTCTAAGAACTTCTCACATTGCAGAGGCAGAAGATCGACCTTGTCTCATTCTTCTTACAACACATGCTCACGATGAAGAGGCTGGCTCAGAGGAAGCCTCCCATTCACTTTTGGGGTTTGTTAACACCCTTGGCTCTCCACATCCACCTAGACCTCTCTAAGGCCACCGACTTGACAAAATCCTCGAAGCTTGACTTCACACATTTCAAACAGTCTCACCTTGTCTCCAAGTATGAGGGAAAGGTGTACGCTTATTGCACCATCGATGGGCAAATAAAGCAAAGGGTTCTCCCATACCCCATCTTCCGCCTCTGAGGAGTACAGTTCCTCAGATGGCTAATGGAGGATGTTGTACCTATCCCACAAGGTGAGGAGGAGGAGTAGGAGGTCTAGGCCAAGGCAGAAGATGTGAGGAAGAAGAAGATGAGGAGGAAAAAGATGTCATGCCTTTCACGTGGCCACAACATCTACATAAGACCCCTCATAGGTATGCAACATCCATCTTAGCAACTCTACCACCTCTGTCACCCATAGATTCCTTATCCATGGAGGGAATGTACGAGATGTTGCAGTCTATCCAGGAGGAACAACAACATCATACACTCACCCTAGCCTAGATTCATGGAATTCATGAGCGGCTTTTGTATCAGCAGCAATCAATCTATGAAAATGAGCACCTTCTCCTAGCCAACCAAGAGAACATGAACACTCATGCACAACACATCAAGCATTACCAGTAGCCGCTCTATGAGCATTATTGGATCCAAGGCCATTTTGCTAGCTACCCTCAACCACCTCCTATGCCATCATACCCACCCACGTTCACTGGTGCATTTCTCAAACCTGATTCTGTTATGCAGTCTGTGATGTTTTAGCTACCGCCACCATCATGTAGAGATCATCGTACCCCCATTCCACCTCTATGATTGAATTTTGACTATGAGGACATAGTCAAGTTCAAGTTTAGGGGTGTATTGGAATAGATTTGTCTTTTTATCTTGCATTTTTATTAGTTATTTTGTTTTTGTAAGTGTAGGATCCACATCTCTCTAGTGTAATTGTGGAGCTTAATTTTCATGATTTCACATATAATCAAAGAAAAATCTATTCTGTGCCTCTGTAATGGAATCTATAAATTTTAAAATAATGATCACATTTTGTTAAGCTGAATTTGCAAAGTCTAAGACACCACCACCTAGAGAAAGTGTAGGGGTTAGTCAACTTGAGGACACATTATATGAATGAAAATCTTAATCTATCCTTGAATTGTGGATGACGATGGGGTTTGATCCCAAATGGATCGAACAAGTAATGAGACCCTAAATGGGATTTTTTGGAAAGAAACTCTAAGGTTACCCTGTACACGGTTTGATAGGAGAGGGACATATCATACTTTAATACATGCAGTGTCTCTTAATCATGTGATTCCACCCTCTTTTCATGAAATTTCATCCACCACCTTAAGATGATCAAGTAACCATAATTGTTTTCTCTTAATTGCATTGCATAGCATGATAAGTGACATGGTAGTCTGTCTTTTTATTGCATTAGTTGAAAAACATATTTGCATATCTGTTAGTTGCATGATAAATTTCTTGAAGATTGCACATTCTTTTTGCATCATTCTTCCATAATGTATCGATATATCTTCCTACACAAAAATAAATTAGAAAGATGTTCATCCATATCTCTCATTGAAAAAATGTTATATTAAAGAAAATCCCAAGCATATATTGCCAACCATGCTAAATAAGAGGGTAAAAAAAAAAGAAAGAAAAAATGTAGTGAGAGAGAAAAGGATATCTTGAACTCAAATATGAAAATTATCTTCAAGGAGAAGTGAAAATATTTACATATATGCATTCTTATTCAATACTCATCACATAGATGAAACCTTCAGTGCATGCATCATTCCAACCAAATAGTAGGCACTAGGATAATATGCATTTCTCATTTCCTTCATGTTATAGGTTCTATTTTATTTTTACATGAATGATTTGGATGTTACTTGTGATTCTTGTTCACAACCACCTACTTCATTCCACTGATTTCTCTTTATGGTAGGCCATAGATATGATTGATCTCTTCATTCATTTTTATATGGGGAACTTGAGTTGCTAGGTGGACAAGAGCAATGTAGATAGAGAATCACATGTTGTATCAAGTGAAATGCTCTATTGGCTATGATATTAATCGCTCTATTAATAATGTTTCATTGATCTAAGGGTGAACATCTTTAATTTATATTTTTGGTCACTGAGAGTAATTATTTGTTGAGTGGCCGATAAGGTTCGATTAAGGGCTTCTAGGTGGGGGTATTTAAAATATATAGTTTATATGGTTTGTCCTCTAGCTTACTTGTCTCAAAGAGATCTAAAGGTATTGTTGTTTGAGGGAGAGCAACATTTAAGCTTAGGAAATTTTGATACACTGAGTTTTGTTCACTTTACAAAGACTATTTTGCCATGTATTTCATGCATTATTGCTCATTTTGACATTAAGTATACATTTTTTTTTGTTATTATCCTATGAAATACTATTGAATCAAGTATTAAGTATTTTTACTAAATTATACCAAATTTCCATATTTTATTTGGACTTATGTGGGGTTTCCACATTTTAGGTAACTTGAGCACTTACAAAGAAACTCGGTGCTACCGAATTAATGCAAAATTCAACTGGGAGACCAGAGACATCTCGATGCTTCCCATATGCAATTCAATGCTACTGAGTTATAGCTCGAGGCCACTAAAATGGCAAGTCGGTGCTACTGGCTTATTATCTAGAGAGCAACAAGAAATGAGTTATCAACTCGGTGCTACTGGCCAGCTAGTCGGTAGTACTACCATTCACCAATAGGAGAATTCAGAAACCATAAAATAGCAACTCAATGCTACTGAGATTTATTTTGATAGTATTGATACTCATTAATGGTTTTGAGTCATCCATAGACTCAATGCCACTGATTTCCTATCAGTGTTACTGACTGTTGTGATCAGTACATATTTCAGATTGAGCCAAATGAGACGGTCAAGACATAATCACGGCCTGAGTCCCACTTATGACCTAAGAAAAGTTTGACTAGATGATATCAACACATTTTATCCTATTCCAATGGAGCATGGAGGTGAGAGAGAAGGAGATGAAGGAGACAACCAAGTCTTTAATGATTCAGGCACCTCTAAAGAGCATATTTATAGTCAGAACACGTGGATCGAGATGTTCACGAGAGGGGATCTTATAGACCAATTTCTCTAGGGATTTGCATAGACTTTCTTATGTTTACCACATTTTCTCTCTTCTCCTCTATGTATGAAATAATATAAATTATACCAAGCTAATCTCCTTGTTCCTTAGGACCCGAGAGTAGACCGATTATACATTGTAATTGGTTTTCATGAGTTAATATAGTTAATTCTTTTAATTTTAGACTTAAATCTTTGATTGCCTAATGAATTATATATGCTTGATCACCGTAGTTAATTGCTTACACCGTTAATTGCTTCAGGAGAGGGATTAAGGGTTGGAAAGGTCGTAGGTTTACATATCTTATATTGTGTCGTAGGAGAGGGCTTACGGCTATGATTAGAATAACCCGAAGGTTTCATTAAATAACCTAACTAATTCCTAAATCGATACAGGGTTGAGATTTGTCTTAGCATAGGTAGTGTATTATGTTGTAGGAGCGAGTAATACTTGCTATAGGTCTGTTAGTCTAGAATTAAAAGTAAATGCTTATAAATGAATGGGGTTAATTGTAATGTACACTATGGTGAAAATGTAATCCTAAGGAATCCATCCAATTTGTGATCACAATCTACTTAATTCAGTTTTCAAATCTTATAATTAGTTTTAATCAAACAATCAATCACTTTTTCCCTTAGGCCTAGCTGATCAGGTTGCAGTTAGTAGTAGTTTCTGAATTTATATTTCCATGAGTTTGACATTCGGGCCTCATAGGCCTATACTACTCGACACGTACACTTGCATTTCACACACATAGTTTGGGCATGTCAAGACTACGCTAGCGGCGTGGAGGCTGTTGCCAACACGCTAGGAGACTGTGTCAGCCGCCGTCTGTAGTGTCACACCAGGAATCGTCTCGACTTCCATCAAAGTGTTGTCATATTTAGAAGCACCGTGCTGTGAGGATTGTCGCTGGACTTACTCCAGGGTCATGTATATACCTCACAAACTCTCTTTTCTAAATACATCGTTGTTGACACGATCTACTTATTTGGGAAATGTGTATAATTTTTTTTTCACTACCTTATCTGTTGCCTGAATTCCCTACACAGGAACTGTCACCTGTTAAAAAATAGATATGGTTAATACCTATTTCAAATTTTATAATTATATTTGTAAGCTTCCACTATTCTGATGTAAAATTATGATTGTAATAAAGATTTGTTTATGCTTTTGATAAATTTTGTAAATATTTGATTGTAAAGATTGGGTCTTCACATACACATCAAAGAAAAATAATGAAAATGAAGAAAAAAGATACAAAACACATTAAGTAAAAATAGTGAGCGCTAGAAGGAGACACTAGTTGTAGAAGCACACATGAAATCTTGAAAAGGAGGCAAATTGGGAGGAGAATGATGCACATTAGGAGTACAAAAGGAGAAACATGGGGAAGACAATGATGCAAATTCGGAGTACATAATGATGCACTAAATAAAAGAAAAGGAGGCATATGGAGTGTACAAGGAGGCGTAAATGCAAAGAGAAGGATGCACATTGATGCCCCCAAAAGGAACCATATAAGCTTCAAAGTAGGCATAAATCAAAGAAAATGAGGCACACAAAAAGATGAGGAATAAAAACTATAGAACAATGAGCCAAGACTTCAAAATGTGGCAATTTTTTTACAAAGGGAGGCATGTCGAGTAAAAATAAGCATATACATGAGCTCAAGGAGTCACATTGGGAGGAAAAGTAGGCTCATCGAGTGTACAAAGAGTCGCATTTAGCACAATAGTTAGCCACAAAGACTGAGATAAGGAGGTACATTGGCTACATAATGATACGTGAAAGCTTTAAAAGTAGGCGCATTGGAGAAAAAAGATGCACAAATCATCTAGATGATGACTAGAGCTTCCTTACCAACCAATGAAAAGATGCATGCTTCTACTCCCATATAGATCTGTATTTCTGTCAACAAAATGAGGAGATGATGCAACATTTGTTTATATAAAGTGAAGTGATTGTGCTCTTACGAGACAAGTTTGGAGAATTAGTGTTGGTGGACAATGATTGGCAAGGTGACCGACTGGATCATTTCTATGTTCAAATTCAATCACTTGCAAGGAAAACAAATGTAAGAGGTTTGCATTTTTCTATTCACCATCTCTTATATGTTGGTCCATTTGGAGGTTTAGAGGCACACCAAAGTTTGATGACATAATTTATCACTATCGTCACTTTAGGTTAGGAAAATGAAAATTTTTAATACCTGAAGAGATTGAAGAACATGATCTTGCTACATTGCATTATTGAGACCAAAAGTCATCTTCGTCGGATCAAGATGATCAGATCGATAGCTCTTGATATGAGAAATCTAAAGCTTATTGTATTTATGGGTAGATCGAAAGGGTGTGATGGCTGCTCTAATAAGTGGACTTCATGTTTGATTAGAAATATAGTGGGTCAAATGATCCCTACATATAAATATTGGTTAAATGCAAGTAACTATATATACACCTATTTATAGGTTCTCATAGTTTCTCTTAAAATGTTTCGTGACATAAACCTTAATATTACGATTATAGAGTTAAATCAGGTTTAGGTCTATAAGATGGTATATGGTATGCTACAATGCCCTTGGCACCTTCGTCCTTATCCCGGGGGATCAAAGAGATGATTGAGAAATTTGCCATCATTGGCAATTGTCCCTCATATCATTCAACTCGATGGCTAATTCTATTGGCAACTGAGGATCGTACTTGGATGAGAAATTTGTTAGTACAAACTATAATTACCTTCCCATGAAGAACTAGCAAGATATAGAAGAGGAATACCATATATTACTACTTCTTAGATAGATACTTAGATATGCCTCGTATGTGTATGGATGGATCTCGATTGATTGGACTCCCTGCCTTTTTAGTTCTAGACAGGAGTAAATTCTTTTTGTCCCCACATATGCAAAACAACAAAATAGAGGAGTTACTTCCCTCTTCTATTTTGTTGTTATGTATATGTGAGAATGAAAAATGTCTTATTTTTGTCCATTTTTTTCTTCATGTAATGTTATTCTAGGAATAAGTTATCATGTTTCAAAGATGTTTTGTTTGAACTACATTTTATGAGGAGTGATGTGCATCCCTTGTTGATTTTGCCGGTACCCGGAGCACGTGATGAATAAAACAACCTTTTATCTTGATTTAAAAACAAAAGAAAAGAATTGCCGCCTATAGCCACATCCTGACGCACCGGCGAATCTTTCAAAGGGGTTGAGCGTCGGGGCCATAGGTCACGGCTACTACGTCAACATCCGCCACATGTATGAGCTCATGAAGGACTCATTCTCACGTGAATGACCATGAGAAAAGACTACTTTCTCTTTCATGTCATTGTCAGTGATAATCACAGTAATCAACCCATCTTCTACCACCAATTAAGAGACATCTCACTACTGAAAATTATAGAAAAGGTGACAGTCAAGCTAATTACCTTTCACCCAAAAGATGACATGGTTAGCTAGTACCTATTGAATGACTGTCACCTATCCGGTGTGGCCTTTGTGCTACGTAATCTTTTCCAAAAAGACTATCATCCATTTGGATTTTTCAATTCCAGAAGACAGAAATATGTGATATCACATACCATCACCTATCCATTAAGAACCACATGTATTGCTATTACCCATTCTGTAAGTCACATGAAATGGTGTGACCTGTCTAATAATAAGTGGCATGCATGGCCCACACGCATATGTACATTTTATGCATATTCCATGGAGCCAAAAACTGAGACATAATTCATCAATACAACAAACGATTGACACACAAAATTTTTCAATCGGAATGGAGCTAACTGATTAGATGCAAGTAATGCTGCAAATTTACAGCAGATATATATATATATTGATATCATACAAAGCATATACATTTCATTATATTTACAACTTCTTCAAAAGAGAAAAAACTGACAAATAAAAAAGAAAAAAATTATAGTGGACACATGTACATTATCAAGACACAAAACTACATGACTCTTGATAGGCAGTCTCCTTGACTAACGTTCCCTAAACAAGCTGAGTAAAGAAGACCCACTCCAAGCATATGATTGAGATATCATGGTTACGGTTGTTTGGATTGTGTTGAGATTCCAACTATCATTTGGACTAGAAATCTTCATTACACATACCAAAGAATAGCCAGATGATTGAAGCAGAAGGGCATGCCTCTCATGAAATCTCACCACGGCACTGAGTTTCTAACTAAGTGTGGGGACTCATAACTTTTGGCTTTACTAAGACGCATGGTAGCAGATGCAGGACAACCCTAAGAATCAGAAACCTGTAGAATACATTCCCAAAAAAACCAAATTAACCATATTTCTAACGCCTCTTTCTTTTCTACTGGTTCCTGCACGATAACTTGTCGTATTAGAACTGGTTGATGACAATGATGTATTGTACTAACCGGGAACCTCCTCGCCAAATCTTGATGTGGACCCTGTTGTGGATCCCTGAAGGTAGACATTCTGGACTGTGATGTTGGATATGCATGCTTTGTAGGCAAGTTGTAACATGAAAACAACCTGAATCTGCACTTGGAAAGCAAAAATTAAGATGGAGCTCTTAAGTCGATGACGTATAAAAAGCAGACAAGATAAAAAAATATTAGGCAGATAGAGATACTTGTGGTTGGCATACTCCTAGAGGTGCCCTCAGTTGGAGAAGACGATGAGGGAGATCTCGGTGTCATAGAGCACAGACAGCTCGTAGGCCTTCTTGAGCAGGTTGTTGCAGCACGTGCAGAAGGTCACTTGGTGGTTGGTTGTGTTATCGATCCTCTTTATCACGATCTCCCCCTACCCATCTTCTGTTGCTGCTATTGCAAGTGTTGTTGCTGGTCTTCCTTAGTGATCTCTAACTTTGTTGATGAGTCTTTGAGCCTGTTGCTTTATGTTTTGTTTTGTCATTAGCTGTTGTTTTCACAAGGAATAATTAGTGACAAGAAGCTAAAATTGTAAAATATTGATCTACTGAACAAAACAATTCTTTAGCTGTGTTTGTATGAAATGAGAAGCTATAAAAGCTTGGTGAAGGTAGAAATATATTACCAAATTCAAAATACAACATCTGATGATGTTTCTTACATTGAGTGCTTGATCATCTGGATCCTGGCAGCTTCTGCTATCCTCGTTCTGAAGAAACGTGTGGCAAATTAAAAAAATCAAAGAAAAATCAGAAGAAGCAAAAAATATTAAAATGAAGCAACCCAACTCAAAGATGATCAATCTGTCATATTAATAAGTGAACATTCAGCCCTAAGATAACCGCTACACCCATGTAGAATGTCTCTATGGAATATTAGACTGTCACATACTAAGTCTACTACCAAACTTAACTTTCAATCATCACTCATTTCTGTAGATTTGAATCCTAAAATTTTATATACATATTTTTGGTTTAGTGAATGTGGTTTTGTTGTAAGTAGCTAGATAACTTTCTACATCATAATGCAGTAAGTAGTAAGCAGTAAGCATTAACTAGCAAAAAACCAGCAACCCTTGAAATTAATTAGGAGACCTGAGTATTCACTTGTCCAACTTATCTAATATTTCCTAGTAGTGCACTTCCCCCTATTGTCCCATCATGGACAACTGCAGTTGCTGCAACTGCAACTTGAGGGTGAATTCCTACAATATGGCAGAGTGACCGGTGGTGTACGACTCAATAGAGCATCACAGAAGGTGTACCTTTAAAGCTGGGAGTAACCAATACTGATGATATTTCTTTCATTAATGTATGTCAGTTGAACCCTGCAAAAAAAAATGGTGCCATTTAGAAGTGCTACAACACAAAAGACACTTAGTAGAACCAAACAAGATATAGGGTTCTAGAAGAATACTCAGTTTCAGGTCTAGGCCATAGGGACTGGAGCAGCCAATGCCGGAACGACCGGTTACCTATTCATTTGCTAACTGGGGGAAAACAATATTTCTCACCAAAGTTTTTAATGTAAAAATAGAAAGAAGAATGTGTGTCAACTTACCTCCTCGCATAAGCAAAGCCTCTCTTGCTGTCGGTAACGCAACTAGATGCATATGATGAGCAAGGACATTCACTGTAAATGCAAGAAACCATGGTGAAATATTGTACATGGTATTGGTAGTATGTAGTGCAAAATAAAAAGAAGAATAGTAATACATGATAGTATTTAGAGTGCATGTTACCATGTTCTCGAGTCGGCTCATCTCTGCTTGCATTTTCTTATCCTTCTCTGACAACACTCAGTTGATGGAGTCATGTAGTGTCTGTTCAAGGACACTCAAAGCAGGAACGGTGTAGTACTGGCTTTCTTCCACTTTCATGAACCTGTATATTATGTCTATTAGATTAGATTACTTGGAACCCATTATTTTCAGAAGATGATAATTGGCTCAACTGTATATATGGTTCGGACCCTTGTCTAAGTAGCATCACTAAGAAAACACCCATATTTTCTTCATGACATACCTCAATTCCCTCTCCATCATCTCACACAACTTCTCAATTTTCTAGATCTCTTCTATTTGTTCCTAAGATTAAAATATGACATACAGTAAGATAGGTCAATTAATATAAAATAAGAATTCAAAAGAAATCAATGAAGTGCTAATCCCCTGACCCTTACTTATTGATCACCACATGTCTTCATTTTGGTAATATCGTCATGCTTCTCGACAAAGTCCTTGGTACTATCACAGACACAATGATACACATAAACCTAGCAAGAAAGAACACGCAATAAGGTAAATTTCATCTATCCAAAAGACTCTAGCATTTCATTTAAAAGACGATCTATGATTCTAAAGCAGGCAATGCCTACTCAGTAGCTCAGTTACCAGGACTCCTAACCTTGGTACTATCACAGACACAATGATACACATAAACCTAGCAAGAAAGAACACACAATAAGGTAAATTTCATCTATCCAAAAGACTCTGGCATTTCATTTAAAAGATGATCTACGATTCTAAAGCAGGAAATGCCTGCTCAGTGGCTCAGTTACCACGACTCCTATGAGAATACCAAAATGGCTATGGCAAGAAGAAACAAGGTGGGACCGTGGAAGAGGGAAAACTAGTTCATTCAGAAACAACCTCACTGTCACAGTAAATGTTACCTCAAATCTGATTACTAAAAGAAAGAATGGTGAACAAATATTAACTCCTTAATCTCTGTAATGTACACAAATTATTGGGATCTTATTTCTAATTATGCTAATCAGCAGTTTGATAACTTGTAAAATAGAATTGAGAGGGAAGAGAAATATGAACTTTAGCAGTGCTAGATATAAACTTCCATGGTGTTAAATGTACATCGAATCTTCAACACATGTTATAGGTTGTCTATAAGAAGTGAATCTACAAGTTGTATTAGGATCGATAGCAGTATTCACCAAAACCTTGGATGTTCTACTTTTTTGTGAAGCTACGCACATATCCTTAACATTTAACTAAATCAGGGTTAGTGGAGGGGCGAAGTTGAGGCATACAATGAATATAAGGGAAGAGATCAAGGGCTTAGCTACTAGATGGATGACGCTGGAACCTGGAAACAAACAGTGATAAATATTTTTTGGTAGTTCAAATACCAAGTACATATTTTGGCCACAAAAAGAATGCAGGAATGACTAAAGCATTGGAAATAATAAGAGTGGAATGAATATAAGAAGATTCTAGTACTGAGTTAGGATCCAACCTTGAGAGTTTTTTTTTGTTTCATTTTGGTTCGTTCTTCTTGCATTCTTCCTGCCTAGTTGTGCATCTGCACATGATAATAAACTAAGGCACAATATATACACTTTCACTTTGACACCGAACTTGTAATATGAAAGTAGTTGATGTATATTTTTTGGTGAAGACTAGTCAGCTCACCGTGTATTCTTCATGTGGGTAGAGATAGATTTTTTTGGTTTCATTTTGGTGTATTCTTCTTGCATTCTTCCTACCTAGTGGTGTATTTGCACATGATAATAAACCAAGACACAATATATTCACCTTCATTTTGACACCAAACTTGTAATATGGAAGTAGTTGATGTATATTTGTTGGGTGAAGACTAGTCAGCTCACCGTGTATTTTCCTTTCATCCTTTGTGCAAACTCATGTTGGAAGATGACCTGAAACATTCACCGTTTTAGAACCCTTGACACTGTAATTTCAAAGAAATATGTACAGGGTGATCAGAAATGTTTTTATCTGAATTCAATAAGCAAAGTATATAGCCTTCAAAGAAATATATAGAACCCATTGGGTAGTCATTAAGGAAGAACTAACTAGGGTCAGTTTTTACCGGTGGTTCTGAAAAGAAATTGAGAGTCAAAAGTTGGACAAGAGCAGTAGGTCTCATGATGACAAGAGTAGTAGCTCTCATGACAACATTGACATCTCCAACTCCACCATAAGCTTAATAAAATATAATCAGAAACAACAATGACATGGATTTGGGTCTCCATGTTACAAGCAAAGGAGCAACACCGGTCTCAAATATACATCTAATATCACCATGGAACTTTGATCAGGATCCTTACTAACATTTTGTCATATCATAAAATTTAAAGAGGGTATGTACAACCCGTGATAGAAAACTATACATCTAGCAATTAGAAACATGTCAATAAGTTGAATACACATTGATATGATATAATTCAATGTATGCATTAGCTATACAATATACACTAAACAAACCATTCAAACTTGTCTTAGTAAACACATGTGAAGTCTAAAATATATCTAAGAAGCCTAAAACTTGATAAAAAGGATGACAAACAAATCATCTAATTTCTAGGTATTAATTCGATCCCCATTTTGTGAAGTAGCAGAAGCGTGAGACTTGCGCCGTCCCTACAAAATAATAAAAAAAAGTAAAACATAATATGTGAACATTATTTGTTGTATGATGTTTACTCTTGAGTATAAAATGTTGTATGACTTGGAATTCATTTACCGTGTTGTTGAGAACATCCTGAAAAAGAGTCTGCCTTATTTCCAGAACATCCATTTTGCCAAGCTTTCCCTTCTAGAGACATGTAAACAAAATAAGTTTACATGGATTTAATCAACATTAATAACGGTGAGGAAAATGTACCAATGTCTCAATTGTAGATTTTGCTTCAGCAAGTTCCTTGATCGTATCCTCTAGTTATTTGTTCTTATCTTCTAGTTCTTGTTGAAGATCTAAGACAACAGAATGTATAGCATCTTTGCCTTTCCGGTTCTTCATATCTCTGTGAGACACTCCAGCACCGTAGCCCCTTTCATATCCTCCATGGTGTGGGCCACAAACATCATCCAGAACAGATCCAAACTCTATTGGATCATGTGTGTCTTCAACCCCTCTTTCCTTGCATGCTTGTGCAACTTGCCTCTAATATGCATTAAAAAAGGTAAATGATAATTTAGCAAAAGTTAAGAACGACAATTAGTAAATAATATTCTACTTATTACCACTTACGAGTAATGTCTCTGTTCTCTCATTGGGGATTTCTGAATTCCAGTTTACATGAGTACTGAAATATACCTTATACTTGTTATTTTCTTTGGATTCTTTCTTCTAAAATTTGATGGACATTACAATTAGAATACATAGAATCCTTGCCAAAGTTAAAAAATCAACATCATAAACAAGATTACCAACAAATACTTACCATCTTGTGTCGAATGGTTGCAATCGACCAAGGTCCACCAGTATATGTGGCTCCTGCAACGCTTCTACTACTCTTGTTTCTAGTAGCCACAACTTGAAATAATATATAATAGTTGTGAAATATTCATATATTGATGAAAATTCGAATATATTACCATGCAATATCACCTTAGACTCTTCCTTGTCCCAATATTGTAATAGTGCTTCCCAATGATTATCAGATACTCTATTATCCTTGCACTTTTTGTCTTGTTCCTCTATTGGTTTGTCGGCATGGTAGCATCCCATCTTTAATGTGTGCCTCCACGACCTTATTTCTCGTTGGATCTGTGCCTTGCACCATCTAACTACACCATCCAACGGAGCTAAGCTACGCTTGTCCTCCATTACAAACTTGAAATCATCCTATTTAAAATTTTGCATAACAATGTATAAGTGACATACATTCAACTTGTAATCATTTGTAAATATTAATATATATCTTGCATACCTTTAAGGAAACCATCACATTCGCAAAGCTTGTCTCGTGTTTTCGGCCCCAATTTTCAGCAATAGGGAAGAATTGTGGACGTCGAGTGTATATCCCTAACCATTCGGCTAGCTTTAGAGTGTTATCTCCAACAGGACATCCCAAGTCTTTGGAAACTTCGCATATCCATTTTTGTCCTTTCTCGGGAGCAACAGCTTTGTATGTCGTGCAACCCCTTGTTTTTCTCTTCACATTTTCTAAGTCCGTTAACAATATCAATAGCAAATAATTATCATAATAGATATGACTAAATTGCACTACCTTCTTCACATCTTACTTCTTGTTCGTTAACTTCATTGGTTCTCAATTCTTCATTCGCATGCAATTCATCTTCAAGATCATCAACATCTTCTATCACCATATACAGTTGGAAAATTATCAATATAGGTGGACAAATGTGGTATTCCATCTGAAAATAATATAGGCACCAACCTAGGAGACAAAAAGGAACTAATCAATTTTTGACAATATTACCTGAAAAATGAGCCTCTAAGTTTTCATAGAAAGGCAACTCATCTTCATTTTCTTCATCTTCTATCATTACATCTACATATGTAACATTAGGTTATGAGAATAGATTACATAAAATAATAAAGTTCTGCTAAGCTTATACCTGGAAAATAGGTTTGTGAAGTCCCTAGAATATGTGATTCATCTTCAACATCTTAATGAAAGTATTGAACGTTACAATAAGCAATAGAAAGAGAGATGATCAAATTAATAATTACACACAAACGAAATCATAATTACCTGGGTTTTCAAGTCCTTGAGATTTATTTATATCTTCATTGCTCATATCAAAACCTAACAGTGATCCAGAAATTTCTTCACATTCTTCAATCTCTTCTGGAGTTATGAATACCCTTTTCTTGCATTTTGCATTTACTGATTGATTATACCATGTAAAAACTAAAATTATGATAGCCTATTATTAGAACACATATGGTTCAAATACTAAAAAAAGTACCCGTGTATGGGTGTGTCCATGTGGGTGGGTGTGGGGGGTATTTACAATCAAAATACCTAAGACTTCTGTACTTAGAGAAGCGTCATAATCTGAGTCAGAATCACACACAGCAGACACTCTCTTTTGATTTTGATGTGTGTTTTTCTTTGAAGAATTTGAGGTAGATTTTCCATATGTGAGCTTACCTAAACATATTTAACAATGCACATTAATAGAAAAAAAAACTTATTCTAGAAAACATAAAATAGAACAGGTGGGTGGGTGTGTTAATGATAAAAATACCTAACACTCCAGTCCTTGTAGATGCACCATAATCTGAGACACAAAAATCACGTTGTATGGACTTCATTTTTTGTTTACGATGCATTTTTTTGTTGGCACCAGTTGAGGAACATTTTCCATGCACAGAATTCCCTAAACACATTTAATAATGTACATAAATACACTTAAATTATTCTGTAAACACAATATACATAGGATGGTGTGTATTTATATTTAAACTACCTAAAAGTTCAACCCTTAAAGCACCACCATACTCTGAGCCAATAGAATCACAACGAACAGGCCTCTTTTTTTTATTCTGATGCATCTTTGTGTTGGAACTAATTGAGATAGATTCCCTATTCACTGACTTACCTAAACATATTAAATAATCCACATTATTAGAAAGATTAAGGTACTAGCAAACACAAAATGAAATGGGTGGGTGGGTGTATTAATCAAGATACCTAAACCTCCATCCCTTAAAGAAGCACCATATGTTGAGACAACAGAATCATGTTGAATAGATTTCATCTTTTGGTTTGAATGCACATTTGTTTCAGTAGTTTTTGAGGAAGAGGTTCCATGCACTGATTTACCTAAACATATCCAACAATGCATAGTAATGGGAAAATTAGAAATTTAAAATATGATAATGGGTGGGTAGGTGTATTAGTCAAGATACCTAAATCAGAAATTTAAACTATGATATGAATGGGTGGGTAGGTGTATTAGTCAAGATACCTAAACCTCCATCCCTTGAAGAAGCACCGTGATTCGAGACAACAGAATCATGCTAAATAGATTTCATCTTCTGATTTGAATGCACATTTTTTCAGCAATCTTTGAGGAAGAGGTTCCATGCATTGATATACCTAAACATATTCAATAATGCATAGTAATGGGGAAAATATAAATTTAATATGGGTAGGTTTATTAGTCAAGATACCTAAACCTCCATCCCTTGAAGAAGCACCACGTGTCGAGAGAATAGAATCATGTTGAATTGATTTCATCTTCGGATTTGAATGCACATTTGTTTCAGCAGTTTTTGAGGAAGAGGTTCTGGGCATTGATTTACATAAACATATTAAAAATTTCTTGATTAGGGAAAATTAGAAATTTTAAATACAATATTGAATGGGTGGGTAGGTGTATTTTTCTAATCAAAATACCTAAAACTTCTGTTCTTTGAGAATCACCATAAGTTGATGCATCAGAATCACGCCGGAGAGACTTTGCTTTTTTAGTAACATGCATGTCTGTATTGGGGGAATCCAAAGCAGAATTTCCACAAACAGACTTAACTAAACATATTCAACAATGCACAATAAGAACAGGAATTCAGTTATATAGTATACAAAATTCAATATGTAAATGAGTGCACTACTACATACCACAATTTTGATTTTTTTTAATGCATCGGCAATTGGCATTTCATTGTTCAGAATATTTGAGGTTGTTGGCCTTTTTGTTCATAATAGTTAATAAAAAAATAAGATATTGTAATATACAATTTAAAAGTAATATACTTGTAAAAAAATCTATTTACTTGACTTTAACTCGCTCAACCGTTCCTCAAATGGATCCTTTTCGAAAGGTTTTGATGTCTTTTTTGCATTCATAATTGCATTTGTAGTCTGAACAAAAATGACAGTTCTTTTGTTGCATGGGATAACAACAATTACAACAGGGAAACAAATAAGTCAGCATTTGGATGAAGCAAAAAATGCAGGAAAACAATTTGACTTGGAACTAACACAGACAACACCTAACTAACATGTGATTTATACCTGAATTTGACTTGGAACAAATGTCAGATGACTTTTTCTTGTTAGTTCCCCTGACTATATCAAGATCTGAATCTAATTACAATAATGAGCAAAAGATAAATATTTTGTGGCAAAGAAACAAAACGTAAAGTGGTGTCGAATAAAAATTTAACAAACTCAATTTATGTAGAGCACCTCCATTGTCATGATTGTCCTTTCGTACATTTGTATTGACAGACTTGAATAATGGTTTAGGAGGCATGACTCTACAAATAGTGTATAACCCAATCATTTCTCACATAAATGTATGAATTACAAAATTTCAATAATCCTAAAAAGATAACAAAACCACTATATATATTTCTTAAATTAATAATACCTCTGATCTCTTCCTCTTTTTAGGTTGTAAAATTTGTTTGACTACATTTTCATGCACTTTTACTTTTCTAGGTATATCACACCTAGTCCATCCGACATCATGGACATCATCCAACCTACAATTAAGAAATGGCTCATAACTTCTACCCAAGTGTTCATTTCTTTGTTCAATAGTGTGCTCATGTTGAGTATAAACATTTCTAGGTTTCCAATGACACACAACACTCCAATTCCCATCTACGGGATCCATTGAGTAAAACACTTGTTCAGCTTGTTCTGGGTAAATAAATGGCTCATCCACGAAACTCCTCTTACTTGTGTTAACATATGCAATGTTAAAATCATCCACTAAAAACCCTTCCTCATCAATGCTATACCATGAGCATTTGAAAAGATAGTAAGGATCCATTCTATGATAGTGGATCTCAAAAATATCATCTAAAACCCCATAATATACTTCACCGTCAGGACCATATGTGGCAATGCCACTATTTTGTGTGGCCCGATTTCTATCTACATCTTGACAGTCAAACTTGTATCCATTCGCAAAATAACTTTTATATGAATAAACACCTATCTTAGGATATCGAGACAAGTATTGGATAGGTTTAGGAAGTGCAGCAAAATTCCTTATAGAAGCAACCTGGAAGAAGATCAAGATAAACAAAACTAAGAAAATGTAAGGAAAAAGCAATATGTTGAATCATGCTAATGTACTATCTTACATGATCTTCAAACCAGCTTACAAATGTTTTGTGATGTTGCAATTGTAATGCGAAATCATCCCAATCAGGGTGTTGGCGCCTCAAGAAATCGTGATGTGTCCTAATCATATACATACGAGAAATCAAGTTGTGTTTGTTAAATGGAGCATTAAAAATAGTAAGCTTAATACTTACTTTACATAAGGTTGAACTTCCTTAGTGTTAAGCAAGATGAAACGTTGAGCTTGATGCAATTCTTCATGAGTAATGGTCACAATAGATGATGCACCAAGTGGACCATCTTTGTACCTTAATGGTTTATGTAGCTTAGTTTCCACATCATGCAAGTACCTATCACAGAATATGCTTGCTTCCTCAACTAAGTACCCCTCAGCGATAGAACCTTCCGGTCTGCTCTTATTGTGAATGTAGTTTTTTAATATATATAGATATCTTTCAATTGGATACATCCATCTAAATTGCACTGGCCCAGTAAGTTTTGCTTCAGTTGCTAGATGTACAGCTAAGTGGACCATAACATTGAAAAAAGCAGGAGGGAAAATCCTTTCCAATGTGCACATTATCACAGGAACGTTTTGTTCCAACTCTTCCATTTTCTCAACAGTTATGACCCTTGCACATAATTCCTTGAAGAAAACACAGAATTCGGTTAAAACTTTTCTAACAGGCTTGGACAATGCTTTTATTACATCTATAGGAAGGAGATGATGTAGTAATATGTGGTGATCATGACTCTTCATGCCAACTAACTTCCTTTCGTCAAGTTGAACCATATGAGAAAATTTTGAGGAAAACCCTTCTGGAAGCTTAATGTCCTTCAAAACAGACAACAAGTTTTCCTTTTCTTCAATGGTCAAGCTATAAATTGCATGGGGAAGCTCCCGTGTATTCTTAACTTTTGACATTCTAGGCCACAATGTTTTACGTATCTTCATGTGTTGAAGATCTAATCTAGCTTTGACATTGTCCTTGCTACTACCTTCTTTTTGCAATAACCATCCCAAAATATTTTCACTTATATTTTTTCTATATGCATCACATCTAAATTGTGTCGTACGAGCAATGAGCTCCAATAAGGGAGCTCAAAAAAAATACTTTGCTTTTTCCACCCTTCTGGTAAATCAGATTGGCCTCGTGAGACATTATTTGAAAACTTTCCAAAGATAATGTTATCATGATCCTTCCACAAATGTTGAATTTGTTCCCCGTCTAAATTTTGAGGAGGAGGTTCGCTTTCCTCAGCTCTATTGAAGCTCTTTCTATCAACACGCCAGGGATGATCCATAGGTAAAAAATGACGATGCCTTAAATACACACACTTTCGACTATACGGGAGGTAAAGCAAACCATGATCAACATGACAATAAGGGCATGCCTTGTAACCTTTAGTGCTCCAACCAGACAACATACTGTATGTTGGAAAATCACTAATGATCCACAATAGCATTGCTCTCATACAAAATACCTCTCCTACATTAGCATCAAAGGTGTTGGTGCCACCCCACATCATAATCAATTCATCAATTAATGGCTGGAGGTATACATCTATATCATTTCTGTTGGCTAAATTGACATTATTATAATCCCTTTGTTTTTTATGATAACAAACATTTCATTCTTGTCGATCTAACGTGCTACTTGAGTGTTGCAGAAATGAGGTGGATGACAAATCTCTAGGGAATCTATATGCTTGAATGATTGTAAATGTCATGAAATGTAATCAATTGTAAACTTGTACAAATATATAATGTACAAGTATTTAGACTACATGTAAATCAAGCGTTAGATCTTCCCTAGCCAATCACTACACTTAGATAGGTCATCCCCTCCAATAGTGTCACCTATGCACACTCATACACTTACTTAATGCCTTAAAGTGAAACTTTGAAATAGGGTCAATCTCGGTCGACAAACTCCTCGACCGAGACACTCTCGGTCGACAATCTTCTCGACCAAGAAAGATCCAAAGTAGCCGTTAGACACAGCTGACAAGGTAGTTGGCAGTTGCAAATGAACGTTGATCCAGAGAGCCTGTCGGTCGATAAAACTTCGACCGATTAGGTATCTCGGTCGACAATTTGTCGACCGAGATGGACTCTGACAGCAACTACAGAATTAATTAACTAGCCGTTGCTAATGCGACCAACTTGTACCTAACGGATAGTTAAGCACTTAGAACCCCCTAGAAAGTGTCTAGAACGTCCTTAAGCACTTGTAGGTCATTCCTATAAATAGGACATGCCTTAGGACACCTAAATACAACTAAGCTATACACTTGTGCTACACTTGAGCTTACATACTCACATTGGCAATCTGTTTGAGCAATAGAGCAATTCCAACATTGGCTATTCATTCCCATTGCTCCAACTTCGTGTCCTATAGGCTAGAATCTCCTATCCACATCACTTACACTTCTACATACATTGGTTAGGAGATCAATACGCTTGATATAGGCAAATCAAGCCTTGTGCTTACAACGGTATTGTAATTTCTGTTTTTCCTTCTTGTTCCTTGTTATCTTGTGTATTCTCCTTGCTACTCCTAGGGTTGGAGGCTGCGGATTGGAAAAGGTTCTTCTCGGAGGAGAAGGTGGACTTCAAGCTACTTCAAGAAGGCTATCGCAACGGGAAGCTACTTCAAGAAGGCTATTGCAACGGGAAGCTACTTCAGGAGGAAGGCTGCTTCAAGGTTGGTGCAATTACTTCTAGGTGAAGGCTGCTTCAAGGTTGGTGCGATTACTTCTAGGTGAAGGCTGCTTCAAGGGTTTAGGGAGAGAATTGTAATTTTATGTAAAGTCCTTGCGAGGTAATAAAATTAAATTCTTTCCAAATCCCGGTTGGGTAAGCAATCGGGTAGTGGACTGACTGCCTTAGTATTTGCTAAGGTAGGAACCACTCTAAACCCTTGTCTCCTTGTCCAATATTTTTGTGATTGGTTGTTTGAGTTTAAATAATTGTTAAAATTATTTTAAAACCCTATTCACCCCCCCTCTAGTGTTTTTCAATTGGTATCAGAGCAGGCTTCAAGGAACCCTAACAAGGTCTTGAAGAATGGGTGACGGGGTGCTCAACAACCTTAACCTTGAAGGGACATTTGTTGCTAGGCCTCCAGTGTTTGATGGAACAAACTACACATATTGGAAGAGAAGGATGCAGTTCTACTTTCAAGGCATAAGTTGGAACTTATGGAGGATGGTCTGAATCCCATACTAGCTTCCTCAAATGCAATATGCAGAGTGGGATGCAAATACGGTAAAATCGACTCAAATGAATGCAAAGGCTGTAAGTATTCTTTATTGTTCAATTTTAGTAGGAGAATTTAATAGAATATCAAATTGTGAAACAGCCTATGAAATATGGCATAGATTGTCCATAACCTATGAAGGTACGGTTCAAGTTAAGAACTCTAAGATTAGTATGCTTAAACAGAAGTTTGAACACTTTCGTATGGATCCGAATGAATCCATTAGTGAAATGTTTGCAAAATTCTCTTCTATTGTTAATGGTTTGAATGCCTTAGGAAAAACTGTTCTTGAAGAAGATCAGGTGTCAAAGGTACTTCGATCACTTCCTCCCAAATACAAACCCAAGGTGACAGCCATTGAAGAAGCTAATGATCTCACTAAACTGAAAATGGAGCAACTCATTGGCAATCTAGAAGCTCATGAGGCAACTTTAGAAGAGGAAGAAAGAAGAGAACGTGAACGTCAACAAGGCAAAAAGAAGGACATTGCATTCAAAGCATCAACCAAGGACACTCATGACACAAGTGAAGATGATAGTGAAGAAGAAACTCTCATTGTAAATGGTAAGCAATATAAAAGTTTTAAAACTAATAAAACTTCTAGTGTTTCTTCTTCCAGGTGCTTTGAATGTGGCAAAAAGGGACACATGAAAGGAGATTGTCCAAAACTCAAGAAAGGGAAGAAATCATCTCACAAAAAGAAATAAAGAGCATATAAAGCTGCATGGGATGATTCAAGTGATGATAGTGATGACGGAAAAGAAGAAGTAGAATGCCTCATTGCTACAACAAATGAAGACGAAGAAGAGGTAAGTCTTTATGATCTACCAAAAGAAGATCTAATTGCTAGTCTTCAAGATACGCATGAGAAATACATTGAGTGCAAGAAGAAACTTAAGAAATCAAATAAAGTAAATGATGATTTAAATGTTAAACTTCTTGCTCTTGTATCCGAAAATGAAAATCTCAAAAAGGAAAATGAAGATTATGATCTTAAGATAAAATCGGTAGAAGCTAATTGCAATCTTCTTTCCTTAGAAAAGTTAAACTTGCAAACCCAAGTCAATGATCTTCAGAAACAACCTATTCTATGTTCACATTTAGATTATGATGAGGTTGTCAAAGAAAGAAACTCTCTAATCTCTAATTTAGATCAAGCAAAGAAAGATATAAACAAGAAGATGGATGATATTGCTAAGCTACAAAGAAATGTAAATAAGTTAAGAGGAAATGACATGCTTGGAAATATTCTGAAAATTTCCTCTAGTTATAATGAAAGAAGAGGATTAGGATATGATCCAAAGAGAAGTCAACCCAAAAGAGCTAAAGCATCCAAGACTAAGACTATGTTTGTACCGAAGAACACAATTCCTAGAAAGAGAAAGGAAGTTGACTCTATTAGTTGTCATTATTGTTTGCGTCTTGGACATTACTCTTTTTCATGCCCATACAAGAACAGGAATGATGATCTAGCTTGGGTTCCTAAAACTTAGAAGATTAAATTTGACTAGTTGAGATTTGACCTAAACTGATTCTTGATATACAAATGTCATATCTCAACACAATCGAGCTCTAACTTGCATAATCTTATTTTACTTGGAATCAATAAATAGTTCTGAAAACAATACAGAAACCTGATCGATCGAGAAATCTTCGACCGAGCAGTCAGTCGGTCGAGAAATCCTCGACCGAGCAGGTCACTGATTTCAGTCTGCAATAAAATTGCTGAATAATTTTTTGATTGATCAAGTGGCTATCTATTTGCTGTTAATGACTGTTTTACATGCAAAATAAGAATAAATTCTGGAAATCATTCCTGGAACACAATATATTAAAGTTTTCCATCATGAGTTAAGATAGATATTTATGAAAATTGTGCTATAAGAAGACTGTTTGTTGAAAAAGCTGGTTAGGCATGAACAATTATCTTGAACACTTATATGAGAATATTTTCATCTATGTTATGAATCATATTTGCTTTAGTCAAGGAAAATTATTGTTTTCATGGTTTATTCTAAGTATTCCTTGACATATCTACATAGCAACATTGTATTGAATTTCATGATTCAAATGTTCTATCATCATACATATGTGTTCACTATTTCATATGTTGCTTTAGAACAAGAATGTAAATGCTTATTAAACACACAAGATAAAATTTCTCTATTGGGATTTTAAGAACTTGAGACATTAATCTTGCTTTCAAGACTATATATTTTCTTAAAAAAATTACATGATTAATCTGAACACAAGATCAATAGGACTTGATATTAAGGGACATCATTCATAATAAGTTTCACTCAAAGAATTGATATCTCTTTAAGCTACCTACAGAAATTATATTTCACATATAAGTGCTCAAATTGGAAATCTGCAGGAATTGCCTCTTGGTTGAAATCAAAATTTGACCAAGGGGCGCTATGGTCGTAGTCAAGGGCGACCTAAAATAAGCTTGACATAATTCTTATTTGCACATCTTTTTACTACACTTAATCTTAGTATCTTGAATCAAAATGTGTTCATTGCAAAACATAAAGCTCCAATGAAAGGTCAAAATCAAATCTTGTTTGTGACCTTAGAATCCTTAAAATGTTTTAATTATAAGATTAAGGGGGAGCTTACAAAAACTATTTTGATTATAAGATTAAGAAGCTTACAAAACTTTGTAGATATCATTTGAAGCTTGTTATGACCTAGTATTTTTAATCTTAGTTATAAAAATAAAGGAATCTACAAAATACATGAATATGATATATATTTCTTATTGATGGAATTCTCTAAACAAATCAGGGCTTAACATCCCGTGTATTTGGTTAGAGATATTTCTTATAAGCTTAAAGGATTCTCATTTCATTTTCAGGGCTTAACATCCCTTGCAAAATGGATGAGAAATCAATATGTATTCATCATGAGCTTAAGGGCATCTCATTTCATTTTCAGGGCTTAACATCCTTTGTAAAATGGATGAGAAATCAATACACATATGCCATGAGCTTAAAAGGAACTCATTTCATTTCAAGGCTTAACATCCTGTGCAAATAAGTGAGCAATAAATTGTGGCTAAATTTAACAATAATTGCTTTGCATTAATCCCTTGTTTTTAAATTGAATATTTCTTTAAGGGGGAGCATAGCATAAAATTAAGGGGGAGAAATATAAGTCATATAAAATGATTTTATTGGATATCTTTTTGAAATGACAAAGGGGGAGAAATAATATAAAATCCAAATCAAAAACATAAATGAGTTTCATAATATCATGGCCAGCATTCACTTGCAAAACAAGAATGGCTACAAAAGGTAAACTTCAGGTATGAAACTCACATGATTTATATTTCCTTATTTTATATTTAAGAAATGTTTGTCATCTTCAAAAAGGGGGATATTGTTGGCTAAATTGACATTATTATAATCCCTTTGTTTTTTATGATAACAAACATTTCATTCTTGTTGATCTAACGTGCTACTTGAGTGTTGCAGGAATGAGGTGGATGACAAAGCTCTAGGGAATCTATATGCTTGAATGATTGTAAATGTCATGAAATGTAATCAATTGTAAACTTGTACAAATATATAATGTACAAGTATTTAGACTACATGTAAATCAAGCGTTAGATCTTCCCTAGCCAATCACTACACTTAGATAGGTCATCCCCTCCAATAGTGTCACCTATGCACACTCATACACTTACTTAATGCCTTAAAGTGAAACTTTGAAACAGGGTCAATCTCGGTCGACAAACTCCTCGACCGAGACACTCTCAGTCGACAATCTTCTCGACCGAGAAAGATCCAAAGTAGCCGTTAGACACAGCTGACAAGGTAGTTGGCAGTTGCAAATGAACGTTGATCCAGAGAGCCTGTCGGTCGACAAAACTTCGACCGAGTAGGTATCTCGGTCGACAATTTGTCGACCGAGATGGACTCTGACAGCAACTGCAGAATTAATTAACTAGTCGTTGCTAATGCGACCAACTTGTACCTAATGGATAGTTAAGCACTTAGAACCCCCTAGAAAGTGTCTAGAACGTCCTTAAGCACTTGTAGGTCATTCCTATAAATAGGACATGCCTTAGGACACCTAAATACAACTAAGCTATACACTTGTGCTACACTTGAGCTTACATACTCACATTGGCAATCTGTTTGAGCAATAGAGCAATTCCAACATTGGCTATTAATTCCCATTGCTCCAACTTCGTGTCCTATAGGCTAGCATCTCCTATCCACAGCACTTACACTTCTACATACATTGGTTAGGAGATCAATACGCTTGATATAGGCAAATCAAGCCTTGTGCTTACAACGGTATTGTAATTTCTGTTTTTCCTTCTTGTTCCTTGTTATCTTGTGTATTCTCCTTGCTACTCCTACAGTTGGAGGCTGCGGATTGGAGAAGGTTCTTCTCGGAGGAGAAGGTGGACTTCAAGCTACTTCAAGAAGGCTATCGCAACGGGAAGCTACTTCAAGAAGGCTATTGCAACGGGAAGCTACTTCAGGAGGAAGGCTGCTTCAAGGTTGGTGCAATTACTTCTAGGTGAAGGCTGCTTCAAGGTTGGTGCGATTACTTCTAGGTGAAGGCTGCTTGAAGGGTTTAGGGAGAGAATTGTAATTTTATGTAAAGTCCTTGTGAGGTAATAAAATTAAATTCTTTCCAAATCCCGGTTGGGTAAGCAACCGGGTAGTGGACTGACTGCCTTAGTATTTGCTAAGGTAGGAACCACTCTAAACCCTTGTCTCCTTGTCCAATATTTTTGTGATTGGTTGTTTGAGTTTAAATAATTGTTAAAATTATTTTAAAACCCTATTCACCCCCCCCCCCTCTAGTGTTTTTCAATTTCTAGGTGATTTAGGACCATCAATGAGAAGTGACAACATTAAAAAGGATTGATGCATAGCAAGTCATGGGGGGAGATTGTAGCATATCAAGATTACAGGACATATGCTTCTGCTGCTGCCCATTGCAATATTAAAAGGACTAAATCCATCAGTTGCTAAACCAAGTCAGACATTATGTGACTCATTGCTAAATGATTGATGATTAACATCAAAATGCTTCCACGCCTCAGAATCTCTAGGATGTGCCATTTCACCCGCCTTACCAGTCAGACTAGTTGAGTGCCAAATCATCAAAGGAGCAATCTTTGTCGAATTAAATCATCTTTTAAGTCTAGGATTTAAGGGAAAGTATCAAAGCACTTTCCGTGCTGTCCTTTTCTTGATCTTTATCCTTCTTCCCTTATAAGTATCATTCCACCTGAAACTGTTACACTTTGGGCACCTATCCAAATTTAAGTGATCACCCATAAATAAAACACAATCATTGGGGCAAGAGTGGATGACCTGGTAATCCAATCCTAATAAAGACATGAGTTTTCTACATTCATACCATTTGGTAGGTAGAATGTGTCGCTTAGGCAGCACTCAAGTTAGAAGTTCCAAATAATCTGACATTGCCTTGTTGCTAATTTTATTCAAGCACTTGTGTCTAAATAGATGAACGATAAATGAGAGTTGAGAATAGTTCTCACAACCTGGATACAGTGGTTCACAAGCTTTTTTCAATAGTTCATCAAATTTGTCATCATCGTATTCAGGGTGTTCACTATCATTCCCAACATCGTCTGCGCTCATCTCTACATGATCATAGCAAACATCATTTATCAGGCCCTCTATATCATCAAAAGGTTTATCAACATTTTGGCTGGCCAAATGATCATCTTTGTCATCATGATATACCCAATTAGTGTAGGTCGGCAGAAATCCATTTTTAATAACATGCCATTGTATTGTCTGTCTATTGTAAAAAAAATTGTTCTCACATTTCATGCATGGGCAATTCACCTCAACATGCTTCCTGAACGCAAAATCCAAAAAGGAATTAAATCCTTGCATGAATGTCCTTTTGCAACGTTCATGTTTAGATTTTCCATTATTAATCCAACTCTTATCCATGTCTCCTGAAAAAGATCCCAAAATTCCATTTTAAAATCTTAACAAGTGTGTCATATTCAAATAAGAAATAAAGACATGATAGAGAGTACATAAAAGTATTTTGTAGTGTGATGTAGAAGTTTAGGTGTTGATAGAACATGTCATATTCCTGATGTAATCATCTATATCAACCACTTAAAGGCTGATATAGCATAAATTACATCAGGAATTGGTCAAATTAGAGTTGTCATTTTATGGTTGAAATAAGTCTTGATTTAGCAGAGACCTTTAGTTAGGAAGGCTCCCTCCTAGGCCTGAATCATACTTACAAAAGACTATATAACTTATATTGGGGATGAGGATTTTTAATAAGAAAAAATCGTTTAGACGAGCACGTGCTTGTTAGCATCTTAAATCCCACTCACCATCTTAAGTCCCACTTAACACTCCATGCTCCACCATTATACCACTTTTTTTCTCAAAAAAGGAAAAACAAAACACTAGGAGTGGAGATATGAAGGAGGAAGAAGATAGAAAAATAAAATTACAAACAACAACACATGAGGAGTGGAAGGAGATCAGAAAATTTTAATGCATATATGCAAACAGCAGTAATGCTGCAGATGTAAGAGCAAACAAAAAAGTCAGAATATATGCAAATAGAACTTCTACATGAGACCCTAATTTATCCTACAAGTTTGGTCAAATCTCACCTAATTTCCCTAATCAAATGTATTTCACCCAAATCAGAGACCTAATATTCACAAATTTGGCCTAAATTAGACCTAATTTTGCACAACATGACATAATCAAACCTTACTTCCCCTAATCTATCCTATACTAACGTAAATGAGACTAAATTAGGCTAAAATCAGACTAAGTTTCCCCAAATTAGAAGTATTTCCCCTAAATCAGACCTGGTTTCTCTAAAATCAGTCCTATTTTGTCAATATTCGACCTGATTTTGCCTAAATCAGACCTATTTTAACTATAAAATGACTCGTGCTAATCTAATTTGACAAAATCCATAGCCAATTTATGCTAATTTAGCCTCTAAATGGATTAATTTTAGAATAAAATGCCTTAAACGCACACTTAATACACTTAATAGGTTGGGCGCCTAGTTTGAGGCACCTTGTCTAGCGCCTAGGGCGCCTTGTCTAGTGCCTAGGGCACCTAAGGCCTTATAGGCCCAAATTAAGCCGCTTAAAGGGTTAACCAGCATAAGTAGGTCTAGTTTTGGTCATATTAGATCAAATTGTGTCATTTTATTGTTGAAATAGGTCTGCATTTGGCCAAATTAAGTCAAATTTGGGTAAATTATGTCTGGTTTGGGGAAAACAGGCCTGATTTGGGTATATACATCTGATATTGCAAAATTAGGTACTGATTTAGCAATCAAGTTTCAAATTCATGGATACTTAATAACTTCATATGGCATAACATATAAAACAAAGGAGGTAGACATAATTATATTCCACTTTAAAGCCACTACCTCAAATTAAACATAATACACATTATAATATTAATTCTTGAGTTACTTATTTAGATCATGAATTTACAAATGCTATGATATTACTCATCTTTAAGCAAATTCATGAATATAATGTCATGTTAACAAAGAAATGTAGCATAAAAGATTTGAGGCAAATTCAGGCATATATGCTTTTGGTATTGGATCTTTGGTTGAATAAAACTAGGACTAACCTCTGCCTTCAAGCAGCTGTCTGAGGAGTCGAGTGTGAGTGTCGCACAAACCCAATCAGAGCAGACCAAAACTCAACCTACCACCTTGGTATGTTAGCATATGTGTATATAATGATGGTCATTTTTTAAATAGTATGGACGAGAAACGCGTACACAATGTGCTGAGTGCAACTATTGTTGTTTGCCTTTATCTGATGTTTTACAATATGAATTCCAAGATTGATTGGTTTACAATTGACAAGCACACCTAAGTTAGTAGAACAGGAGAAAATATAGAGACGTTTGCATTATCAGGTGGAAAGGAAGGAGAGAGTCGAACAGAAGAAAGACATTTAAGATACAACATATAGGTGAAAGAAGAACAATACATCGACCTAAGAGTGAGCGATTGCCAAGGCATAAGATTGTTTATCATGTTTCATACTACAGAATGATTTGATTAATGGACTAATTTATGGGGGCGGACTCATTACATGATGGAGAGGGAACCCAGTAGGACAGAGAGGTAGCATATCAACAATAAACCTAGAAATTAACCTACAAGAAGATTCAAAGGGAAATCTGAGTTGACTCACTAGAGAAAATAGAAAATTCATGAGGAAAACAAAGATTCTTTCCCACATATCTAGAAAGAGGGGTACGAAATATCGAGTTGAAGACAAATAGCATCGCAAACCCTCATAGGGATCCTTTTGTGGCAACATCTTCACAAAATTAGCAAATGGGATGAGTCGTCCATGGATTGGGATATTATTCTAACACCATACATAAGGCAGGGGTGATCGAGAAAGGAAGAAGGCAGGGGTGGTTGAGAAAGGAAGAATGGGGAAGATGAACTAACCTAAGGGAGAATGGCAACGAGCGCCATTGGGGCCTACAATTTCCACAGCTGCTTGCGGCCAAGCTTCACTGATGCTTGTGGTTGAACTTGACTACTGCATGCCCTGGGCTTCGCTGCTGCTCACGGGAGCTTCACTTCTTGTGGCCTCAGTGGATGAATTTCGCCTAAATCCGATGAAAGCGATCGGCGAGGAGAGGAAAATCCACGATGAGGGGAAGAGCGGCGATGAGAGGTAGAGCGGTCAGTGACAAATGGCCAATAATGTGGAAAGGAGAGGAGAGGGCAGCTGGAGAGGAGGGGGTGAGCATGCGGTGACCGGAGATGAAAGGGCACTGGTTATGAGAGGATACTTGCACGAGCGGTGGGTAGAGCGCAACTGCTGAGAGGGTAGGCGTATTTTGGTAAAGTGGTGGAAGTCGGGGGGTGGGGATCATTGTGGTTGTGGTCAGAGCGAAGGCTTTGACCAAAGTGTGGATGTGGTGTAGTGGGGACATGTGAGAACCAACTAGGAACCTAGGACTGACAAAATATGAATGGACCCAACTAATTTAAAATTTTTAAATAGATTACGTGTGTGGAGTAATTTATCTAAATTTTAAGAACGTAAAATTAATTTAGGTTGGGTCTAGATTTAGATTTTAGATCCAAATTTACCCAATTGACTCAGAATTTGTACTTATATCTTAAAAGACAATTATATGTCTCAAAAATGTAAGACATTCAATGACTTAATAAATTACTAATTCAATAGTTATGGAGTTTATTTTCACAACCCGTAGGGGAGAGGGTGACTATTGAGAGAGTACTACACGTTTTTTGCTAAATTGGTAGAGGATACAGGTATTTGGGGGGGGGGTTGCAGTTGCCGTCTGAGTATTCGCTTTGATCATAGGGGCTTGAGGTGTAGTGGGGATTCAGTTGCACTCCGAATGATGACTACAAACAAGTAGATCCATTTGTATTCCACACATTTATGTGCAAAGAGGCACAAATGTGTTTAGAAAATTGTTTGATGTCTAGTGACACCATTTATTTACTACTTTCAGTCTAAAATAATTTTTAACTTGACTAAAACAAGCAATATTGTCCATTTAGGAATCAAACATCAAGTTAATGCATACTAGATAGTTATGTATGGCACAACATATAAATTTATAATGACATGTTAACAAAGAAAAGTAATACAGAAAATAGAGGGAGATTAGAGCATATATGTATTTGGCATTGGGTCTAGGGTTGAAGAAAAGTAGAGTGACTCACGTCTGCCTTTGAATAGCGTTGTAAGAAGTCAAGTGTCACAGTTATCCAACTAGAGCAGACAAGAATACAACCTGCCACATTTTTAAGTTAGCATATTTACATATAACGATGGTCATTTATTAGTAGTATGAGCAACAAAAAAGAAACTAAGTTGTAGCTAAATTAAGAAATCAACATGACTAGTATCATTCTGATCTCTTACTTTCCCAGATGTTATTTAATATACAAGTGGAACCAATTTTGAACACTTAAATGTCCCAAATAGTTTGTGCAAATAGAATGCAGGAAGATATTTGTTTATATAACTGAAATTTATGCACAAAGAGGCGCACATATGTTAGGAAAATTGTTTGATGTCTAAGTAAACCTTTTATTTATTGTTTCCATTTGTAATTCATTTTAAGTAGGACAAATCAGGGCAAACTAAGTCAAATTAGATCAAATTTAAATTAATTCAGTTCATATTCCAATTAGGACTAGTTTAGGTCAAGTTAGGTGTGATTTAGCCTAAATACTAGGTAATACTATGTGATAATCAATGAAATTAATAAGCACAGGAGTGAATCATGGTGAAGTTGGAGAAGAATACAAAAATAAGAGACATGACTTGTGTATGTACCCCACCCTCTACTTTTCTGGATATGAATGAGGAATATTGATGATGATATCGTATCAAGAAAGAAACATTATTTGATTCATTCATGAAGCACACTATACTAAATGACTATATGGCGAAGCCAAAGATTTTTCCCAAGGGAGGCACCACCACACAATATATTGTAACATATTATTTTTGTCTACTGAAACATAATACAGTGTGAACATGGAAAGCCAAACAGTACAGTGAAACATTTATATACTTTTGTAGTAAATATATGTCCACAATGACTAGACATTTCATGAGAATTAGCAATTGTAGAGTTATCATTTTCTAATACAGACAATGTTCCAAATTCTAAATTTGATCAGCATGGGAAAATTTATATCACTGATTATAAATAAATTTTAGTCATGGTACAACATCAAATTGTGTTCATGACACGAACAACATTACAAAATTGTATTTGCAAAAATGAAGATACTAACAATTTGTAGCCATTCATTGGTCAAAACCTAACCAGGCTCTAGATGAGCAGTCTGTCCTGCATCAAAATGTCTTCTAGAAAATGTATAATCCATCTCTCACAAATTCAGATTCCATCTTGATTATTTTTGTTGTTGTTTCATTAAATACATGAATGCTTACAAAGTTACAATCAAATGTTGCCACTCTACTATAACAACAAATGGGAACAGTTGAGTCAACAAGATAACCAAACTTAGCACAAAGTCCCTTATGGGCCTTTGTCGGCACATTGTGGGTTCTTCATGTGTTATTGATTTTTTTCTTGTGTCAAATTCTTCGTCTCATCACTAGGATCCTACAAACTGCTATTGCTACTTAGATTTGCGCTAGCTGTATATTTGTCTTGTTTTGTTTTCACCACGGCAACTTTATGTTACTTGTATGCTTTTAGTTTCAGATGAAGATTTTCCATTATTGATTGTTTCCTTCTTGCAGGAGATGAAATGGCAGTGTGATGAGAAAAGGTATATCTGACCATGTTTCGTTTGCTTTCAAATTTTCCATTTATTGATTGGTTGTTTATTCTGTCAGAGAATTATTTGATTATATGCTAGCTTCCCAGAAGGAAAAAGTAAAAACTAGAACATCTAAAGGTGAAACGTTTACATCTCAACAATTGCAAGCAGCTCAAGAAGAATATGATGAAGAGGCTACTTTATTTGTTTTCCATCATAAATCACTGAAGCAGGGCCAGTCCCGGAGTCTCCTGACCCAAGCTGTTCACCACCATGTTGTTCAGGTCATATATGCAGTATCCAATGGATAAATTTGCCTTCGCATAAATCCATTTCATTTCATCCATATATTGATCAAAAGCAAACTTCTTGGCAATATCTGATACCTCTATATTTTCCGTTTTTTAAACTTTAAATACAGTTGAATTTATTTAGGAAGGGAAGCAAGTCCTTAGAAGCAGTAGAGCCACATGTAAAGTTTGTTGCTGAACAACAACATATAGATTATCATTTCAGTGGACTTGAAGATGACGCATTTGAAGAGGATGATGAAGATGAATACCATTATAGTGGTAATGTCGATGGGGAATTGAGTTTTGACTATGAACAGAATGACCATTCTCAGGAAGTAGTTTCAACATCTAGACATTCCATGGAGGTAGAAACTCTCCTTCGTATTAGCTTGAGTGTTGGTTTTCGCATGCACTTTTCTGTATAAAATGTCTTTGATATTATATAACATTGTCTTAGATGATCAAGCTTCATCTAAAGAGTTGTTTTGAAGATTGATGACATCTATTTGATATGTCCTTACACATAAATTTCAAGTTTCTACAATTTTCCCGCCTCATGTGTTTATTAACGTGTAGAAGTATGCAGGCGTGCTCCATCACATTCAAGCTTCAATATTGTGCCCTCAAAATCTATCTTCTTCAAGCAGATTGTAGAGATCATGTGTTCTACTATATTCCTCATTTTCTAAATATTTACCTGCCTATGCCACTTTGTATTCTTCGCTCCCACATTGTGGATTTTAGTTTCCCACACTTCCCAAGAAACTATTCGTAAGTGTGGTTACCTACTTAATAAAACAGAACAAAACCTTACTCTAAAATATATATGTATATGTGTATAGTTTGTCCATATGATTTCCTTAAAAATTCAAATCAGCATATGCTAATCTTTACTTGAAATCCTACCAGGAAATCACAGGTTGATCAATTAGATAATTAATTAGAAACATACACAGCCAACAATCATGGTATTTCAATGGTTGAAGTCAAAGTTTTTCAATTGTTGAAGTCAAAATCCTACCCACCGCGGGGACGATTCTATTGCAAAATCTTAAGAGAATGGACAATTTGATGAACCGTCCAGGGATCCTCGCATTAATTTAATACAAAGCACGCCTGATGTAGAAGGTCGGGGCAATTGTGAAAAGAAGAAGGGGAAAGAGCTAACCCTGAAGGAGGTGATGATCCTGCTGATGCGCCGCTGAGGAAGACTACTGCATGCGTTGACTTTCACTACTATTGGCAAGGAGCTTCACTGCTTCAGGCGTCACTACTTGGCTGCGGCGGAATTCACCAAATCCGAACCAAAGGCGGGCAGCGAGGAGAGGAGTGTGATGGATTTCAGCCAAACTGAACAGAGGCGCGCGGCCAGGAGAGGAAGAAGATGGGGAGAGGATGACAGCTTTGAGGAAAGGAGGAGGCGAGCACGAGCGGAAAGGAGGGGGCGAGCGCGACCGAAGAGTCGATAGGAGAGGGCTAGAATTGCGAGAGCAGCGAGGGGTGAGGGTGACTGGTAGGCGTGTCTTGGTAAAGTGAACGCGGGGTTCAACTGCGTTTGCGGTTTGGTCTGAGAGAGTTGCCTTTGACCGAAGGTTAGTGGGGTATGGTGGGGTTTTGCGGTCAAATTACTGCTTTGACCGGACTTGAATACATTTTTAAATGTAATCCTGTATGAGATTGTAAGCCACGTTTGGTTTAAAATCAGGGGATTAAGCGATATCTTTTTTTGTCATGTCAGCTTCTCGTTGAGCTTGATTTCATACTTGGATGCAATATGCAAGATTAGGGGTGAGTAAATGATGGTTCAGATTGTGAAATTAGATTGGACTGTTCAGTTCGAGTCCGGTCCGATCCTTGACCGGTCTGAGTTCAATGCAATCCATGGTCCGAAAATTTTGAAAGTCTGGTCTACGGTCCAGTCCGATTCAAAACCGGTCAGACCAAGGTCCAGACCGTAGACTGGTCTATATGTACAATACGTTGAAATTTGAATATATGTTACGTCACAAGTACAAACACATCACACATATAAATAATATTAGTGTAAATATTTGATATTTATATTATATAATTGTTAAAAATAATTAAGATTAACTATTTTTTACTATTAAATAAGTTATAAAATACATAAAAATCTGATTGAGGTCAAAATGTCTGGTCCGGTCCGATCCAACATTGAAATGGTCTGGTCATAGTCTGCTCTAACTTCAAAATGTTCCGATCTACTGTCTATAAATTTGTTGAAATCATGTCTTCAGTCATGTCTGGTCCGGTTCTATACCAATGATTATCCTATGTAAAATATAATATGTTTGAATCCAGTAATTTGGAAATCATGGCTGACTCGACCCTACTTCAAGTAGGAATGGGAAACTTGATCCCTGGCTGACTCATCCCTACTTCAAGGAGGAACAGGAAACTTGATCTAGTTCATGATTTGTTTACCTAGTCAGTACTCATGATTCCATCTCTCTGACACCCCTGTGAGTCGTTTTCTCGTCTCCTCTACAATGTCGAGCACCAATATGATTCATGAGGTGTCTTGAAGGCTTATATAACTTAATTCCCCAAATTATGGTACACAAAAGGGGTGTAGGTCAAAACAAGCCTCCCGCTGCTAGTACTAGACAAAAGGGTTGATACACTTTTTAGACCGGTTCAGAAAACTACGTCATGCGTTTGGCAAATTGCTCTAGAATCTCTTTTTTTTTACTTTTTGAAGGTTGGCTGACCGGTTTGACAGTCACCTAAAGATTTGGTGACTTGCATGTTTGTCAACTAAAAATTAGATGATTCAAATGTGTGTCACCTAAGGGATATGCCCCTTAAAAAAAACAAGTAACTCAAATATATGTCACCTATATAGTGTAATCCTTTTTAAATTGTTAAAACGAATGTGATCTATTTTGCACAAATTTTTATATATTATAAGTAATTTACATACCTGTCACTTTTGTGACCTTTTACAAAACTGTCACTGTTTTTTTAGTAGTGTCTTTGGAGCTAAGAACGAGGAAAAAGCTATTCTGCCTGTTCATTCTGTACTATATATATCTAATCAAAGACCATTTCTGTACGTCAAGACGGGTTGCGTGCAATGTTCGTGTCTTATCCTTTTTGGTCAATAAATGGGGAATTCCCTTATTCATGATCGGCGTTGTCTGCCCTGTTTATGGTTTTTGGCAGTACAGTCAGTACAGCGGCAGAACCACAGGAGCAGAGAGCCAGAGAAGGGAATGACGATAGAGAGCCAGAGAAGAGAGGGAGAAGAAGAAAGCTTGGGAGGGGGAGGAGGTGATGAGATAATCGTCATTCCACAGAGTAGGATGGCAGAAGAAGGGTCGGGAGAGCCTTTGCTGCTGAAGCGCAGTGAGAACGAGAAAGGATCGATCGCCGTGATGCTGCTCAGCGTCGGCGTTGCTGTTTTAGGAGCGTTCGTGTTCGGTACATGTGTAAGTGATTTTAAATTTATCCGTTTTACGCATGATAACTTGGGAATCCGGAGGAACCAGGAACTAGTTGTATACAAGAACTCTGTTGCGGATAACATATAAGATTCTTGGTGAATCAGATTGTTTGTTTCTTTTGATGCTTCACGTCTATTCTCATTATTCTTCCCATCAGCATTACTCTTGATTGAATAACTATTTCGTTTTGCGATTTACTTGGTATATCATGAAATCCCTATTTAGCTAATAAAATTCAAGAACCTCATCGGGACATAAAACGCCATAGGAGTTAATCCTTTATTGGAAAAACATCACATTGTTTGGCACGTAAAACGCCATAATAGCTGGCGCTTTTCCTAAAACGCCACAGCGCCCCGGCGTCCTTGAGCATGGGGACGAGTTCTCCGGATATATGCTTGGCCATAAGCCTGTCAAGCCTGCCGACGCGCCTGTCACCTATGAACACGGCCGGTAGCTGGATCCCTCCCTGCTGAAAATCAACAGCTGGCGGTTCACGTGCGAGCTGTGCTGCGGCCTCATCTGCTCGGGCTTTGTCGAGCTCGCACACGGCCCGGGTTGACCCCAAGGCCCAAGAAGAGTCGGCGTATGACGTGGCACATGCAGCACCCTTTCCTGCCGAGGACCAAGACAGGGTTCTCGGCCACCAGGCGGCGCAGGGCGGCTGAGGAGGACGGAGCTGGAACTCCGCCGCCGCTGGCTGCTGTGCCCTGTTGGGGTTGCGGCTGGAGTTAGTGTTGTGGTGTGTGAGTAGGGAAGGTCCGGCCAGCTAGGAGGGCCGCCGGGGACGGCAGCGGCATCCACGTGCGGCCGTTACTGAAGGGGATAGAAGTAGATCCGCGTGAGAAGGGTGAGAGGCCGGGGCAGAGAGAAGAGGAAGAGAGCGAGAGCAGGTGGAGAGTTTTGGAGCGTGATTGGGTATGAAGTGGGGGAGGGATATTATATAGAAAAATTCTACCCCCGCAGGTCTACCCGGAAGCGGTAAACACATGACACAATGGTCCACCTCCAACCCACTGTTTATATTATTGCTCATGCAGCAACTATGCAAGTCTTATGCAAAGTGTATACATGTCTGCAACTAATTTTTTCTGCATGTCTCTACATGCAAAAATCATACAAAAGACGATTTTCTCTCCACCAAAATCGATGTATTTTCCCTCAAACTTCGATTTCCCTATAAGTATTGTACGTAACATTTACTGTACTTTTGGTTCGCACTGAAATAAAAATTATAGTGGGATATTGTACTTGGAAATGGACCACATGGGTGATTAATGTCTTGTTGAGTAGGCGTAATTAGATTTTTTTTTTGTCGATCAAAAAACGTGTTACTAGGAAAACCAAACTTTGGGTACAAAAGTGCCCCTAAGGGAAAACCTGATCCCTAAATCTCCACTCAGGGAGATTAAAGAGGATCAAAAAACAAAGAACACACCAGACTAACAGGAAAACATAACCAAGATAAGTCTCCATCTAACTAGACTGAAGCTATAAGATAACAAGGAAAGCCAAACAAACATTACAATAAACCCCACCCACAAAGACGTAAGAATGATTCTCCTCACTACAAATAGGATCAGCGCAGATAGACAGATCCAGTCTCTTGCTTAATGTAGCCCAGCAGCTGGAAGCACCAAAAGATGAACATAAAAGAAAACAACAGCAGCCTCCCCTGTCTCCTTTCCAGGATCATTATGAAAAACAGCAACCCTGTTTCAAAACTCCTAACTACATCGGTAACCAGAAGGTCATCACCCTGATCAAGGAATGGGGTCACAATCTTGAACTTCCGCAGAGAATCTCAAACTTGTCTGAAACACTTCATAACTGAACACCCACAAATATGTGCGCAAAAAAGTTACAGAAACCTGCATTCATCCAAGGAGAGATACCCCACACACTAAACAGGCTGAGGTCACCTTCCAGAAACTGACCACAACACCAGAGAAACACCACTGAGCAACAAGACCAAGTCGCCCATGTCATGTCCAGAACACCGTACTGGAGCAGCAGCCTGCTCCGCGCACCAAGAGAACCAACCCCTCACACAGCCTGAGCTGCTCCCTTGTCTCACCAGCATATCATCAAGCACCTAAGGGGTGACCCGACAACCCATAGGGCAGACCAACAAACACATTGTGGTCGGCCTTAGCAAATCCTTGAGGATGGCGCTGCCAAAGAGGGTGACCCAACCGTCTGCAGTGAAGCATGAGAAGATCACCACCTCCAGCCGCGAATCCCTGTCGGATGAGAGCACCACTAAAACGAGCAGGGCAAGCTCGGGAAGACCACCCTACAACGTCTAGCCACCGGGAGCAAGTAGGGACAGCCGCCTCAAAACACGACGCCATAAGAGAGCTCAGAGCAAGTAGAAGATGAGGGGGCGACGTAGCCCAGGGATCCAAATCTCAGCAACGGAAGAGAAGGTGCAGAGGCGAAAGGCGAGAACCCCTAAACACTGCGATGACGGAGCAGCTACGCACGAGCTTCAGAACCGGGAGGGCAACGCTCCTCTCCATCTGCCACTCCTGGGCGGGATGGAGTCGACTAGGTCGACTATGCCGAACCACAAGCCCGACCTTTGCTCCAGCGGCGCATCGCGTCTCTACTCGTCCGCTGCCGTGGAGAGCCCAAAGTTGTGCCACCCTATCAACTTAAGACCACACCTAGCAGACGTCGCCGAGGCTTTTGAGGCCAGGGGGAGGAAGGCGTCGAGAAGCGCCCCCTCCCCCCAGCGGTGGTCGTCGGGGACTAGAGAGAAGCGGGAGCGCGTAACCCTAGAGAGTAATAATTAGGTTTGTTAATGATATGAGAATAATATTTAGGTACAATACTTTTGTTGAATTGTACAAGTGATTAATTGTTTGTTGGGTACTGTACTTTTAATGGGGTACTGTATTTACTGAAATGATTTAGTAGGTATTGTACTACAACTTTGACAAACTTAAATACGGAGTAAGGGAGTGAGTATCGTACTTTGGCGGAAATGAACATAGAGGAGGAGTGAGTACTGTAGTTGGCGGAAATGTACTACTCACCGAGTACAGTACTTGGTAGGTACTATATACTTTAACTTTGATAAACTTAAATGAAAAGTAAGAGAGTGAGTACTGTAATTGGCGGAAATGAACAAAAAAAGGATGTTTGAGGGGATTTGCTGATATATCTAACGAGATTCAAAAATTTAAATTTGAATGTTTTTTTTAACTTGTAATGGGATTAAATATATGTGGGTGGTAGATACATTTTCTGCAATTTGCATGTACCTTGCATAGAGTTTGCATGACTTGTGCATGAGTAATAATACAAAAACGACTGCAAATGCAGTGGTGCATTTTTCAAACGACTGCAATGCTGCTGGTACATTTTTCCGAGATCCGGATGCGCTGCCGGGTGTGGGAGCAGGCATGGATAGCTTAGCACATTATATAGAAGACATGGGAGGGGGGATTCGCCGGAAGAACAAAAGGAAGGGCGGACTTCCTAGGTGGATCCACAATCCCAAAAATCTTCAACTTCGTACTTCGTACTTCTACTTGACGACGGCATCCATCGGCAGTGTAGGTGTTGGGTCGATGTGTGATGAGCTACTAAAACGTACAAATCGCTGAGCACGTTCCAATAAACACGTCAAACAATGTAGAGTTTTTCCAATAAAGTGCCAAGTATTATGGCTTTTTATGTCTGGGTATCAGAAAAATACTAAAAAATGTGGCGTTTTTTAATAAAGCGCAAACTATTAAGTATTATAGCTTTTTATATCCCGGTATCAGAAAAATACTAAAAAATGTGGCGTTTTTCAATAAAGCGTAAACTATTATGGCGTTTTATGTCCCGAAATCAGAAAAACGTCAAATAATATGACTTTTTTGGCTGAAAGTGTACTAGTTCGAGAAATAAGTTGGAAAGTGTGTTATTTGGGTAAATATTTGTGCTATTTCTGTTTTTTCCCTATCCTTTACATGTTCCGTTAATCCAATTACTTCTACAACCAAGTTAAGTAGCTGTAACTTGTTTCTTCCGGCCAAGGGAAGCCTGAATGCAGATCATGAAGACACTCCTGTTTTTAGGGAACAATCTTTTGATTAACTTTTCTTAAAGGCCCTGCATCATATATGGCTACATTAGTTTAACTAGGATGCAGTTCCTTGCAGACGATGCATTAACAATACCGTTAAACATGTACAGGTGGGTTTCTCTGCTCCTTCTCAGTCAGAGATGATGAAAGATCTCGACCTATCACTGTCCCAAGTGAGTAGTTTATTACCTCCTTATGCTTTGCACGCATGGAAGTCCAGTTTTTAATGACAAAGATACAAGTCTCTCCCATCTCCATTGACAATTCTTGCCCCCATGCAAAGAAATGGCAAGTCCCATCATTAAAGCCGGTGTACATTAAGTTCATCTCAATGATAGTAGGGTGATGAAGCAGCTCAACAAATCGAATGCACAAACTCATCTTTCGTCCCAGAGATTACATCCCATAAACTTATCAACTATTATCATAGATGTTCAATAGAACCACCAAAGATTATGATGTTGTTTGGTTTGGGATATGATCTGGATCAACAGTTTACATCAACTTTAATTCTGACTAATCCAGTCTAATTTCAATCTTGTTTTGTTTGGCAGAAATCGGACTGACGGGTCCGTTTCGTATTCCGTAATTCACTAATCTAGATCAAGTCAGTCCTGCCATGAGCAGGATTTCATATCATTGTCCGGATTTGTTTCTGTCTTTTGTGTTATTTTATTTTATTTATCAGAGTGAAAAACAAAGTTACGATACTAGTCTAGCTAATGAGTGCTTACAATGGGATTGAGTTACCAAACAGAAATAGGACTGAATCCAAATAAACTAATCCAGATATGTCGATTAATCCAATCCGGATTTTATAATCTCGATCTTAACTCCCCTCAACCTTTATTCTCAACGAGGGTAGTTATGACGAAGTGGCATTGGTCAGAAGAGATAAGACTAGACAAATCCCTTCGACATATGTTACAAACGCCCAACAATGTTAGCTTCAACCTCTGTTTTTTGTGTGTTTTAATGATACAATCCAGATTGCTCTCCATCCTTTGGTGCTACATTGGCACAATTGGATCCGGATTTGAACCAGCGACTGTTTAGATTATAAGTTGGACAAAGCCGGGATTGTGGCTCTCCCAATGTGACCTACTCAAACCAATCCAGTCTGGCGCTGAGCTAGACAGACGGAAAAAATTAAATAAGGAGTTGGTTGTCTTATTCACAATGACATCGAGAGTAGTGGATCTTAGTTGGTTTTCGTAGCTAGTATTAGGTTAGTTCCCATTTAAAATTGTTTCATATGAGCAAAATTTTATGTTGTTGTCACGCAAAACAAACACACTCACTCTGGCCCGACCAGTCCAGACAACATAGACCGAACCAACTTATTGATATGGTGTTCAGTCCACCATGTACTTTTCAGCTCGGTCCGGTTTGACCTGCATCTGGATCGAACTTCATCCCCCATTATGGGCATGTTTGATTTGCAGGATTTCACTGAATTTATATAAATGCTGGATTCAAATAATCCCAGGTGAAATAAATTCCTGGCTTTAAATAGTCCTGCAAATGAGAGTTTTAGTTTGGTTTAGCTGTATTCACCCTGCGCTGCTTGGTAAGCCGCCCCGTGAAAAGCTCATACAATCACTGCTACGCACGCTGACCGAGAAAGAAATAGCAGCGCTCAGCACGCTGGAGCACGGCGTCCAGCCGTTTTGAAATGTATATCGCTATCCAGCATTACTACAGTCTAAAAAAGTGCAGGATAATATTGATTTCCCCGCTCCTGATAACCAAATCTAATATTTGCATTGTCGGATCACAGAACACAATCCAATCCCACGGAATACGGTTAAACAAACGTGTCCTATATGGATTTATCTGCTGTCTGCTAAGTCAGTCATCTTTTTTTAGTCAAGCCATTAGTTTTCCATCATCGAGTCTGACGGGCGGGTAATCATCAATTCATGATACATCAACAAGCAAACTCCATCTAGCCGTAACGTGCTGCACTCATACCGCTCAAGACGAGCTCATTATTTTATGTGACCTCCGATATGGCCTTCAAGCAGGTATAGACCATGGATTCCCATTGCGCCCCACTTGACTATTTCATCTGCGAAGGTGCTTACCCCCACACACAATTTGCTTAAACTTACAAGAGTATAGGAAAAAGTTGGAGTGAGTTTTATGTCATATAAACATTTAGCATATTTTAGAAGGAGAAAAACATAGGAATATGTTGGTATACCTTTTCCCGGATATATAATTAGAACTTGTTCTTTCGTATAATAGGTCTGAATAGATATAAACATTTGGTAAAAATTGTCCGGATTTTGTTTTTCTTCTCATTATATATGGGAAAATCTCCGTTTATTATTTTCTGTGCTTTCTTGTAAGGTCATTTACTGCATCCCAACGCCACGCCAAGAAACCACACATGTAGCTTGTTTCATCTCCATGCCGCTCGCAAGGAGAATATTAGTGGCACACCCGCAACGTGTAGAAGGCTGACTTCATAGTGCGTCAGTCATGCAATACACTTCCAAGTATATATATGTCAGCGATAACAAACTCTATATTGTCAATAACACGGGTCATTTGGCTTGGATGAATGTCATGAAACATCATACACATAACAACAAGATAAATAAAACACCATATTTAAGAAAAATAGACTCATACATCTATTTTATAAAGGAAAAATTAATAATGCAGATAGTGTCAACTTTGAAATAAACACAATATACAGATAATAAAAGAAATCTAATCCACATGACATCTCTAGAAACTATATAATCAATCGTTGGAGTTGTTGACGATACCCCACCAAGCTATGTCTTGAAAACTTGTACTGTTCAAGTACTCATTTTAAACCTTATTTGTTCCTTGAATTCGGGACATCTCGTCGACGAGCATGTAAAAACAGAGACATACATACAATAACTGTGGCAACACATCTCATTATCATATAGATAACGAGGTGTTACGCGAAAATGTGCGGAAATCACCATAACCACATATTATCCAAAACACGGGTTAATTAAAATCGATTGCGGAAAACGGATAAATTGCGAAACTATTACTTTCCAGTCCTCATCCTGCACAGAAACATGTTATATATAAACATATGCGAGATCTGATACGTGTTCACAGCTTCAAGGAACAGCTGACCATCCATCATATGAGTTCACCACCTGTTCATATACAGAAAGGCCCACATCCGGCCAACAGCAGGATATACAAACATTATCGATCGTTCATCGTGAAACAACGTCAAAACACTGCCATGGACCTGAGAGTACAGGGATGACTCTAGACTCTACTACAAAACATAAAAAACAGCAGCATATCCATCGCTTGCCTTCTACTGCTCGTCAGGCTGCTCGGCCGCAACACCACGACCACCACCACGCCTAGCTCGACCACCTAAAAAGGGTGTAAACCAGCGGGGTGAGACAATTGAACAATTGTCCCAACGGGAAACATAACTTCCCACCGTAACTACAGAACCTCAGCAAGATAAACTATAACAACAGATAACTAATAACAGACATAACAAGAGCAGTCTATATAGAGCAAAACATTTCTTACCGACAAGCTTACCAGCTGTACCAAAACATATAACCAAGTATCTCTCCATGGAACATGATTGACAAGATAAGATATATCACTATGTAACATGATTATCAGAATAAGATATAACCTCACATAACCTGATTATCAAGATGAGGCATATTACCACATACCTGATGAATATAGAAGTAACTACAAGATATAACAGAATTAACTACACAAACAAGGCCTCATCCAATGTTTCATGTTTGTCTTAAGCAGTAAATACTACACGGCTGAATTACGTATTATTATGCCCTAAGGAAGTGAACCGTACCGTTCAAATCCAACCTTCGGTTACGAAACCCAAGCCGGTGCCATACAAGGTCAATGGAAGAGCCGGACTCCACGACCTCCCACCTCGTGGTCAGTACACGAGTACAACATAAGCAGGACCGCAGTCTCATGCTGAAGTGGTCTTAGCCACAGGGTCAGCTCCATAGGCTACCCTCACTCTAGCCCTCCTTGGTACATGTCTCGGTGCTAGTAAAACTGAGCCACGGGCCAGTTCACCGTGCTTGAGCCATGAACGCATTCATGCTCTTCATATCACATATCCTGAGCCCTGGGCCTGTTCACCATGCTCTACACATATATATATATATATATATATATATATTTGAGTCTGCAACCGAAGTTACACTCTTACCTCCTCATTTTCATGCTAGGAGCAACCTACACATATTCAACAATATGCGCTTCCAGGTTAACTCGTAGGAGAACCTGTTTCACCATCACCAAATCCTGACGATGATGGATCTATGGCCAGGGAAAACTACATGATATATTTTACTGTGATTAATTAGTGTCTTTTAGATGGATTGCAAGATTCAATCAAGTTGTATAACATGCAAGATATAACAGAAAGTAAATAAACTCAACATTATATTATTATTGTAATCACATCAACCTGATCCATCTCAAGGATCCAACTTCACATGTTACCACTTGGCCTCTTTCCAGCCATCCAGATCCATCTCAAGGATCATCACATACCATGGGATATCAATCCCTCATCATGTACTGCCAATGTCTCTTCAAGGCTCACATCAACATCATGGGACAAACATACCATATATACAATCTCATTAACCAGAGTAATTATCAAAGTGATGTTACTATATGTTATAGCCTTTTCATGGCTAAGCATCACCTGCATGGTTAGGATACACAATAATCATAGTTTCAACATAAGGACCATACTTACTATCACAAGAAGACACTCAAGATACTATACTTATCCATCTTACACTATTTGGTGATCAAGCACATCATTAAAAAACCATATCCATGCTTATCCTTATCTCAGAATTATATGAATAATCAAGGTGTTTACTTTATGTGAGTAGTCATGTTGAACATATAGAGCAAGCACTATTATTACCACTATCATTACTATCACCATTCACTATCATCATTGTTATCATTATGCAAACTACTAGTGTAACTATCACCATTCTCCTTATCATTAACAGTTAAGCATAAGGATCACTTCATGCATATCATTACCATTACCTTCCTCATCATCCTCATATACTACTATCAGCATCATTACTACCATTATTATCATCATTATTATTATCAGCATCATTACTATCATTAGCATTGTTATCAAGGCATCGCCATCATTTGTTGTGCATAACCAAACACTTCCATATTACAAGGGACCGTCACTATAGGATCACACAACCCTCACTAAGACTCGTCACAACCCTCACCCAAAGGAAGGATACAACGGTTAGAACATGAGAGTGCAGCAACGCTGCGCGACACAACGTTACAAGGGGTAACGCACGTCAGGGGTGTCGGGCATCCCAAGACTGTCGGGAAACGCCCGTCACACCTCCTGCCGGCCGACACACCAGGGAGTGTGATGCTCATCACAACGTCCAACTGCAACGCCCGATACTCCTACCAAAATGGCCATGTCACAGCCATCCCAACTACCAAGAGAGAAAGGGAGAGAGAGAAGAAACACTCCACAAAACGTGCCACCAACAAGACCATCCCTAACGGCCGACACACTCCAAGGGAGAGGCATGACGCCCGTCACAAGAGCCACCCTATCGGCCGTCACAACCCAAGATGTATCGCCCGTTACACTCCAATGCCTATCGGCCAACTCACCACTCTAGCCTATCGTCCAACCCAAACAAGCATGCCATGCATGATCCTATCGTCCAACTCAAGACAACCTTCATGCCACTCCTTGGTCTATCGTCCATGATAAGAACAAGGGTGTCACTCATCACAAGAAGGACCATCATGTCGTCCAACACCACCATATCGGCCAACACTTCTCTTAGCTTGACCTATCGTCCATCTCAAGGGCAAGGATGTCGCCCAACACCAAGAACACTCATGTCGTCCAACACAAAGATACCCATGTCGTCCAACACACCAAGACAAAGGAGGGTATCGCCCAACAGGGGTCACCATCTACCTCCAGCACAAGGAAACTCAAACCCTAGAGAGCAAGGTACTCTAGATCACAAGGAAACCCTAAACCCTAAGGAGGATCGGCCACTAAAGCTAACAAAGCAAGGTACTACTACTAACATATGAACAAGAACATAATAATAGATAATGGAGTTAGGGTTAGAAGCTATGCAACCCGCCTTAAGCTCCAAGCTCCAAGGAAGAAGAAGAACACTCCAAGGTCCAAGGGATATCGTCCACCACAGCTCCTCCAAGGGGGTGTATCGGCTACCACTGCTTCTCCAAGGAAGTGTATCGGCCAACACAAGAAAAGAAGGAAGGAGTGTCGTGCACTCAAGGTGGAGGAGAGACCAAAGGATCAAAGGAAGATAAGGCAAGGGAAAGAACCACCTATATAGAAGGAAAGGGAGGAGAAAACAAGGTAGATCCATGCTATGTGTCGTCCACCCAAGGGACACTTGTCCTAGAGCTCAAGCCACCACTCTAGCAAGCCATAAGACACTTGTCCAAGACACGCACCAAGTGTCCACGAAACATGGTCAAGCATCATGGGCGACTCAACCAGTAGCTCCACTGGGTGACACACCAAGGTACCTGGGCAACACACATGGTTGTTGGCTGACACAAACCACTCTAGGTCGACACACTACTCACCTTGGTGACACAAGCAAGTCTTGGTCGACACAAGGCTCAACCAAGCCCAAACAAGGCACCTCAAGGCCCAAATAAGCTCAAGCAAGGCCCAAAGAACTCAAGCAACAAGCCCAAGCCTTCCTCTCATCCCTAGAGGAAGCAAAGAGAGGAAAACACCTCATAAGATGGCAAACTTGCACACAAAACCCTAAACTTGGGTTATTTGCAAGTAGCCCCTCGAACTCTCAACAAAGCACAACCAAACCCTAATCACCACTTAAAGGCGATTAGCAAGCATCAAACCACCAAGGTTAAGCAAAACAAACAGGGTAAACCCTAAACGAAGGTTAGGGTCCTTACAATAACAAACACTTTACACTTTATATGTTAGGCCTCCTTACTCATGGTTGAGTACTAAACCACCTAAAATTAACATTCATACATCAAAATCTACCTTAACATAACCTTAAACTAGAATCACATGTCTTTAGAAAATAATGGTTAGATATTATCGAGTTAGGGTTTGAAAACTATAAATTTAAGCTCTTTTATTCAAAGGCCTTCCCTAAACATGGTATAGGTAATTCTCTATTACTGTAAATTATCTAAGTAATGGTCAACCAAAGAATAAAGAAATTGATAGATTTGTGTTTAACAAATTCTATACCATATCTTCAACGTGGGCCTCTTGCTTAGTTGGCCCAATTAGGACTGACCACATGGGCTGGGTTCTCTAAGGAAAAAACATGCCACGAGCTAACCCAAATCACAATATAGGTCAAAATTTCCCACGCCATTGGGACAAGTCCAACTCACGAGTTGGGCTAAAAGGGTATAACAACGCTATATATTGTTTGACGATCAAGTACTAAGAACTTGAGGTTGGAATTCCATCCTTGCGATCAACCTCAAAGTGCTAGTGAAATCATCATCAACATCACAAAAATAAATTCCCAAAGATAGTCCACCTCTTAATGACACTGGCTTGGGTTTCTTGGAGTCTAGGAACCCCAAGGGGTCATCCCCTCCATGGAAAAAAGTGTGATGGTCGAAGAAAACCATTGACTGAATGTAATATGACAAAAGCATGAAAGATCAAGGTCCATCTCAAAACCTAAACAAGCTACAAAGTGAAAGAGAAAAATAGTGTTGGTATGTCATCACTTGGGCAATGGGGTTATATGTGACCAAAAGGGCGGAACAACTATTACCTACACTCGGATCAAAATTGAGGGATGTGGAATTTTTTTGGGTATGAGAGGAGACAACCAAGTAGCGACACTCATCATGAAAGTCCCAAACCTTGCTTTACCTTTGGTATAACCTAGGTGAGAGGAATGTAACAACCTACTTTAATATTCCCCATAAAATGAGGACAAGGGGGAAAGAATGGTGACACAACTTTCCAAGATCCAAATTTCCATAAATAATAAAAAATGAAATATTTTGTTCCAAGGAAAATATATGAGTTGACATAAGATAAAAATGAATCTCCACAAAGGAGTACAACATAGGTTCTCAAAGGGAAAGACCTAATCATTCTGAATTAGAAACTGAACTAAAATGAAAACTATCTAATCCTCCGTTCTTGTCTCCAATCAAGCTCCATGTTTGTTCACCTTTCGGTCACTTCTACATGGGTGGTGTTTCAACCTAAAACGTTGAAAAATTGGGCGTTAACTTATCAGTGCATTGGTATATGAGAGACATAATTCATAAATTACTAAAAGTAATCAACTTGCATAAAGACAACATTATCTGCAAGAATGAAAATCACATTTTAAATTTGTTTTTTAACCCTTCATGTACATTCCACTTGGTGAACTGGTATATTGTAACATGATAGCTAGATTAAATTTTCTAAACTCATTTCACATAAAAACTACATGTATTTCCCATTCAATTTTCCATGTGGATTCCGAACTTTGTGCTACTTTTTGTTTTTTTAATTCCCATGGGTTTTGAGTGGATTTATCATCCTAATTGTGAAAGGATTTTCTATAAACTCCTCATGGGATTTGACTAAGGTTTTTAACACATTATGTTTTTATAATACTCATAGGGAATCAAAGTTGCACCAAAATCAAAGCAGACAATATAATTTTTGACAATCCCAAATCTATAATGGAAAACAAAAAATTATATGTGATTAATCTTAATTCACCCACATACCTATATGTTATAGAGAAATCCAAAATACAAGTCAGACGACGAATTCAATCTATATCAAACAAATGACCACTAAAGTAGAACTAACATGTCTATTCAAAACTTAAATAGGCTTTTGGGTCAGGCATAGTCCTCAGGGGTCTAGGGTTTGGGGTAGACCTAGGGTTGGTATTAAATCCAATGTTTCCATACATTAGGTCCCACTATGTGTGAAAACCTAATTAATCATAGGTTCAACCCTAAGATTCTTTATTTATTCATGATACAAAGATAAACTTCAAGTTAACACAAAATTGGATTTAGTTAACCAAGATGTCACATTTAGTCCTTAATTACATAGATTGCCTTTTGTATCATAAAAACAATTTTCTAACTTGATCTAGGGATTTCCTATAAATAAATTTAAAGAATTTCATATAAACACTTTTTTAATCAAAAGGTAAAATATGCTCTGAATGTATTTCCATCAACTTCCACATATTTTTCTAATTAATATATATGTTCACCTACATCTTATCCATAATTGAACAACTAGATTTTTTTTTGCAAGATTAACTTTATTTTGCACACATTGAATTGTGAATGGTGTGGCCAAGTTGGACATAATAAATGTACCAAAATGTGATAAATTTTGTTACTTAGGCTTTATAGTTCAAATAAATGGGGATGTTCAAGATGATATATATCACTGGATCATTATAGGATGGTTGAAATGGAGAAGTGCAATTGGAGTATTATGTGATCGGAAAATCTCATTCAGATAAAAAGTAAGTTTTATAAAATAGCTATACAGCTAGTCATGCTATATGGGAGAGAATGTTGGGCAGTAAAGAAATAAGATCTCAGAAAGGACATGGTCAAAACATGTGATGAGATTGATGTGTGGTAAGATAAGAAAAGATCACTCGAGAAATGACTATATCAGGAACAATGTGGAGTGGCGAGTATTGAGCACAAGTTAATCTAGTGTCAACTGAGATGGTTTAGGCATGTGCATCAGAGACTAACTAACCTTCCTATATGAAGAAATGCTATCAAGTCAAGAAAAAAGAAGAAGAGGAAGACCTAGATTAACCTAGGAAGTGCTTATAAGAGATATTCTGAATCTTTTCATCTTGATCAAGATATGTACCATAACAGAGCTGATTGGAAAATAAGGATCCATGTAGCCAAGCCCGACATGGTTGGTATTGATGCTTAGATGATGAATAAAATTATTTAGGAAACTAGATAAAGCCACCCATATTATTTAGGCCATCAAAATCAACACATGTCGTGGTTACAGAAATTGAGATCAAATGACCTTGGTCCCATGCACTTATAATAGTGTCTTTAGGCGTCCAAGGGGACATGAGTCAATTTGGCCCATTGATTCTTACCATAGTAGGCATGGAGTCTTTACTTCTTGCGTTGGTTGGAGCAAGCAAGACAAATATTGGTTGTGCCATGCCTAAACAAACTTGGCAATTTTGGTCATCGCAAGGAGTGGCCAGATAGGGAGTTTCCTTGGTTAGGTCACAAGCATAAGTAGGATATTGGGAGATAGGGAATTATATTGGTGATTGGCATTCTGGAGGTGAGGCCTTTAGAGAGTTGAGGAAGGGTTTTTGCAGCCCAAAAATGCCATTGGTGGCATGTTGTGTAATCTTAGTGTTGTCTCAAAGGAATAAGCAGTTGGAAACCATTGGAGGGGTTATTGTTGTCCTCATGTCCAACGGAGGATCAAAGCATCTCCACATGTACCTCACATTCTGGAAGAAAACTAAATTCTTCAGAGGTGACTTTGTTTGGTGGCATGATGTGGTAATCACTAGAGGTAGAGCTAGATGTAGTGTTTGGGGCCTAGTTGCGGAGGTTCCCTATAATCAATTTAGTTTCGGGGTAGTGAGCTTAGGTCTAGGCGGTACTCCGAAAATGCCTTTTGTGGGCATGAGGCCATTGGGTCTTTATCAGTAATAGGGTTTCTTGGGGAAAATGTCGTAGGGAGATTTCCCAAAATTTGCACCAAAGGCCCATCTTAATTGCACCAAAGTACATCATCAAGCCCAAAATGTATATATCATAAAGAGGATCAATTTACAACTTTAGAGCATTATCATGACTATCATCTGATTTCTCCCTCTCACTCTTGGAGTTACTTTGCATGATAACCACAGGGCTCTATGAATGTAATAATCATCATACAATAATATAGTGAGAGGTATCATCTTCTTTACCACAATTGTATTTCATGCACTTGAAATATAAAGCATAATTCATAAATCATACACAACATGCAATTGAGCCAATGGTACTTATGTATAATGGCACGCATCCCTAGGTTAGCCTTCTATTCATGGTCAAGTCCAAAACCACCTAAAATTAACATTCACGCATCAAAATCTACCTTAGCCATAACCTTAAGTATTAATCTAAGGTAATTATAAATAGCGACAAGATATGATCAAATTAGGGTTTGAAAACTATAAAATTAGGCTCCTTATTGAAAGACCTTCACAAAACGTATTTTAAGTAACTGTTTAATATAATATAAAGTTTCTATGAATTACTAAAGTATTGAAAACTAAAAAATAGAGAAATTGATAACTTTTTAATGAAAAAAAATGAATTTAGTTTTCTTAAATTAGGGATATTGCCTAGCTAACCCACTAAGGTTTGACACATGGCCTGGACTATACCGGGAAAAATTCATGACTAGTATAACACAAAACATGATAAAAGGTCAAAATCACCGATATCATCGTCAGAGATCCAACCCATGACTTGGGCTAAAGTAGGGCAAACTCCTAGCTATTAATCAACAATAAGAACTGAGAATTGAAGATTGGAACTCCACACTTGCGATCAACCTCAAAGAATTAATGAAAATCATCATCAAAAATCATCAAAATAGATCCACTAAGCACCTGGCTCGATGCCCCTTGACTTGGGTAGGTTAGGAACTCCGAAGGATCCTCCCCACCATGAAAGCAAAAGAGTGACAGTCATGGAAAAGGAACAACTAAATTTCCACACTACGAAAGCATCAAAGATTTAAAATCCATCTTAGATTGAAGAGTGGTAGGAAGAAAAATGGTACAACATCTTAAATTCCAAAGATTAAGATTCTCATTGTCATGATCATGCCTACATCCAAATTATCCTTTTTTTATAAATTGTTGTTTTTTCATAGATGTTAATGAAAAATCTTAGTTAACATATTCAAAAGACTAGAAAAATATTATTATAAACAAAGTTCCCTAATGTATCTGTTTAAGATTCATTGATCACTTTATACCATCTAAAATGGTCAACGATATTCTATACTTACACAAAAGCAATGTAATTCTCTATTATTGTAAATTATCTAAGTAATTTTCAACCAAAAAAATAGAGAAATTGATAGATTTGTATTTAGAAAATTCAATACCATATCCTCAACATGGACCCCTTGCTTATTTGTCCTAATTAGGACTAGACACATAGGTGGGATATCCTAGGAAAAACATGCGACTAGTTAAACCAAATCACAATATGGGTCGAAATTACCCACATCATTGGGACAAGTCCTACTCACAATATGGGCTCAAATGGTATAACAACCATATGTATATTGTTGGACGATCAAGCACCAAGAACTAGAGGTTGTAACTCCATCCTTGTGATCAACCTCAAAGAGCTAATGAAATCATCATCGACGGTCATAAAAGATAAATTCCCAAAGCCAGCCCACTCGTAATGACACTGACTTGGGTTTCTTATAGTCTAGGAAGCGCAAAGGGTCCTCCCTCCATGGAAAAAAAGTGTGATGGTTAGAGAAAACTATCGACTGAATTTAACTATAATAAGTATTAAAGATCAAGGTCCATCTCAAAATCTAAACAAGATACAAATAGAAACAAAACAAATAGTGCATGTGGGCCATCAATTGGGTAATGGGGTCATGTGTGACCACAAAGGCGGAACAACTATTACCTACACTCAGATCAAATTTGAAGGATGTGGAATTTTTTTGGTTATGCGAGGAGACAAAACCAAGTAGCAACATTCGACGTGGAAGTCCTAAACCCTAACTTTACCTTCAGTATAATCTAGGTGAGAGGAATGTTACAACCCCATTTTAATAATCCCCATAAAATGAGGACAAGGGGGAGGGATGGTAACAAAATTTTCCAAGATCCAAATTTCCATGAATAAGTAAAAAATGAAATATTTTGTTCCATGACAAATATATGAGCTTGAAATAAGATAGAAATGGGTCTACATAAAGGAGTAACAACGTAGGTGCTCAAAGGGAAAGACCTAATTATTCTGAACTAGAAACTGAACTAAAATGAAAACTATCTAATCCTCCATTTTTTATCCAATCATGCTCCATCTTTGTTCACCTTACGGTCACTTCTCCATGGGTGGTGTTTCAACCTAAAATGTTCAAAATTTTTGTTATCAATGCATTAGATGTGGGAGACACACATTATAAATTACAGAAAGTAAATAGCTTGTATAAAGACAACATTATCTACAATAAGGAAAACCATATTTTAAATTGGTTTTTGTAACCCTTAGTCTACATTCCACTTGGTGAATTGGCATTAATATCTAGATTAAATTTCCTGAACTCATTTCACATAAAAACTACATGAATTTCCAATTCAATTTTTCCCAGTGGATTCCGAATTTATGCCATTTTTTTCTACTTCCTAGGGGTTTTGAGTGGATTTATCATCTTAGTCAGGAAAGGAATTTCCTCTAAACACCCTCATGGGATTCGACTAAGGTTTTTAACTCATAAAGTTTTTATAATACTCATAGGGAATTAGAGTTGCACTAGAATTAAAAGCATGCCGTATAAATGTTTGAAAATTCCCAACCTTTGATGAAAAAAAAAATATACACTATTAATCTTAACTCGCCCACATACCAATATGTTATAGATAAATTCAAATTCAAATCAAACAACCAGTTCAATCTATATCAAATAAATGACCACAAAGTAGAACGAACAAGTCTATTCAAAACTTAAAGAGGTTTTTTGGTCAAGTATGGTCCTCAAGGGTCTAGGGTTTGGGGTAGACCTAGGGTTGGTATTAAATCAGTGTTTCAATACAGTAGGTCCCACTTTTGGGGAAAACATAATTAATCATAGGTTCAGACCTAAGTTTCTTCATTTATTCATGATACCAAGATAAACTTCAAGTTAACACCAAATTGGATTTAGTTAACCAAGCTGTCCCAATTAGTCTTTAATTACAGAGAATGCCTTTTCTATCATAGAAAAAGTTTTCTAACCTAATCTAGGGATTTCTTGTAAATCAATTTAAAGAATTTCACATAAAACACTTTTTGAACTAGAAGGTCAAATATGCTCTGAAAGTATTTCCATCAACTTCTACATATTGTTCTAATAAATGTATAAGTTCATCTACATCTTATGCATAATTGAACAACTGGATTTTTTTTGCAAGATTAACTTTATTCAGCACACATTGAATTGTGAATGGTGTGTTCAAGTTGAAAAGAATGGATGTACCAAAATGTGATAAATTTTGTTACTTAGCCTCTATTGTTCAAATAGATGGGATGTTCAAGATGATATATATCACTGGATCATTGCAGAATGGTTAAAATGGAGGAGTGCAATTGGAGTAATCTTCGACTGGAAGATCTCTTCATATAAAAAAGTAAGTGCTATAAATAGATATACGGCTAGCCATGCTATATGGGAGTGAATGTTGGGCAGTGAAGAAGCAAGTTCTTAATAAGATGGCTGTGGTCGAAACACGTGATGAGATTGATGTGTGATAATATAATAAAAGATCACTTGAGAAATGACTATATCAGGAACAACGTAGGGTGGCTGAGATGGTTTAAACATGTGCAAAGGCCAACTAACCTTCCTATATGAAGAAATGCTATTGAGTCAATGAAAATTAAAAGATGAAGAGGCATACCTAGATTAACCTAGGAAGAGCTTGTAAGAGGTATTTTAAATTTTTGCATCTTGATCAAAATATGTCCCATAACAGATCTGATTGGAAAAGAAGGATCCACATAGCAAAGCCCGACATGGCTGGTATTGAGGGTTAGATGATGATGATGATTAATATTATTCAGACAACTTGATAAAGACACACAAAAATATATAGGCCATCAAACTCAACCTCTGTCGCATTTATAGAAATCAGGATCAAATGACCTTGGTGGCAATGTACCTATAATAGTGTCTTTAGGTGTCCAAGGGGACATTAGTCAATTTGGCCCATTGATTCTTCCTCCCGTGCCTCACACTTTACCATAGTAGGCATTGAGGACAACCAGAGGTTGACTATTGCTTGCGTGGGTTGGAGCTAGCAAGGAAAATATTGGTTGTGCCATGCCCAAACAAAGTCGACAATCATCTGGTCATCACAAGGAGTGGCTAGGTAGGGGTTTTCCTTGGTTAGGTCATGAGCATAAGTAGGAGACTGGGAGATAGGGAATTATATTGGTGGTTGGCATTTTAGAGGTGAGGCCCTTAGAAAATTATGGAAGGCTTTTTGCAGCCCAACAATTTTAGCGATGACCTCTTGTGCAATCTTAGTGTATGTCTCAAAGGAAGTAGTAGTTGGATACCAGAGGAGGGGTCATGACTATCCTCACGTCCAACCAAGGATCAAAGCATATCCACATGTACCTCACAATTCTACTAGAAAACTAAATTCATCAGAGGTGACTTGGTTTGGCAGAATGATGTGGTGCTCACTAGAGGTAGAGGTAGTGTTTAGGGCCTAGTTGCGGGGTTTCCCTACAATAAAATTAGTTCTGGGATAGTGAGCTTAGGTATAGTAGGTGCTCCTAAATGCCTTTTATGGGCATGAGGCCATTGGGTGTTTATCAGTGGCGGGTTTTCTTGGTGATCATGCTGCAGGGAGATTTGGGCATTTCCCATAAATTGCACCAAAGGCTAATCTTAGTTGCACCGAAGTACATCATCAAAGCCAAAATGTATATCATAAAGGAGGATCAATTTACAACTTTAGAGCACTAGCATGACCATCATGGGATTTCTCCCTCTCACTCTTGGAGTTTACTTACATGATTACATGAAACATTCTTCAATTTCTTAAACATGATTACATGATAACCATAGGAATCATCGTACAATAATATAATGAGAGGCATCATCATATATTCCACAATTGCATTTCATGAACTTGAAATATAAATCATAATTCACAAATCATACACAAGATATGTAGTTGAACTCATGGTACGTATGTATAATGGCACACATCCCTAGGTTAGATCTTCTACTCACGGCCAAGTCCTAAACCACCTAAAATTAACATTCACGCATCAAAATCTACCTTAACCATAACATTAAGTAGTAATCTAAGGTAATTATAAAATATCGGTAAGATATGATAGAATTAGGGTTCAAAAACTATAAAATCAAGCTCCTTATTAAAGGACCTTCACAAAAAATATTTTAAATAACTCTTTAATAAATATGAAGTCTCAGTGAATTATTAAAGTATTTACCAACCTCTTGGGTCATCCGAGCTCTGGCACCTGTTTGGAGAGGGGGTGGGCTTCGGCCCATGCAGATCCAAAAAAAAGTATTGAAAACTAAAAAATAGATAAAATAACTTTGTTTATGAAAAAATCAATTTACTTGAATTAGGGACATTGCATTGCTAGCCCACAAAGGGTCGACGACATGGCCTGAACTATCCCATGAAAAATTCGTCACTAGTATAACAGAAAACATGAAGAAAAGTCAAATTCACCCACATTATCGTCAAAGATCCAACCCATGACTTGGGCTAAAATAGTAAAAACCCCTAGCTATTGATCAACAAATAAGAACTGAGAATCAAAGACTGGAGATCCACACTTGTGATCAACCTCAAATAATTAATGAAAATCATCATCAACAATTTTCAGAATAGATTCCCTATGTCCACCTGGCTCGATGCCCCTTGACTTGGGCAGGTTAGGAACCCCAAATGATCCTCCCCACCATGAAAGCAAAAGAGTGACGATCATTGAAAAGGAACGACTAAATTTTACACTCAAGCATCAAAGATTGAAACTCCATCTTAAATTGAAGAATGGTATGAAGAAAAATCGTACCTTATCTTAAATTCCATCAAAGATTAAAAAGATGCTCATTATCATGATCATACCTACATCCAAATTATCCTTTTTCATAAATTGTTGTTTTTTCATATATGTTAATGAAAAACCATGATTAACATATTCAAAAGACTTCAAAATATTATTATAAATAGATTTTCCTATTGTATTTGCTTAAGATTCATTGATGACTTTATACCATCTAAAAAGGTCATCAATATTCCTTACTCACACGAAAGTGATGTGATTGTTGAGATGTCATATGATTAAGGGCCAATGTTTCAACTCTTAGTCATCAGCTATGATTTGGTAAGAGAAAGTCATGTGGTTGACCTTTTAACATCTTATATTACCTTTTAACATCTTATACTACCTTAACTTCAAACTATTTGTTCAACCACTGTGATGACTAGTTACTAACTACATGAATTCATCCCTAGAAAAATAATCTATTTTCTAAATATTTGAACGTGATGCATGTAAAATTACTTAGATCTGTGTTTGAACTGAAGTGAATACAATGATAGGAGTTATATGTAACTATAGAAATCAAACACAAAGAATAATGTGTCATGAAATTAAAGATAGAAGAAACACATCCACAAGTGTTTCAACACTTAAATGGTATTTCCACCCAAAAAAAACACTTAAATGGTATTGTACCATCGATCAAATTTCATTTGTAAAAGTGATCCCTATAACTACGTATGTAACGACTTCACTTTTTAATGTCACCCAATTAAGGAAAGACCTTAAAGCCGATAGACATTTCCTAAATTCCCAATATCTAGATTTCGCAAATAACAAATAATAAAAAATTATTTATATTATTTCACAAATATTGTCTACAAAATGTATAATGAGACTCTCCCAAGGAGTTACATAAATTTTAACCTAAAAATATTACATATGAGAAGAAGTGTTACATCTAACTAATCCTCCTGACTTAGCTTTAGTATCTTCTTTTGATTTCATATGGTTCACCATGTCTTGAGATATCTTCATATTTGGCATACCTAAAACGCCGACGATCAAAATGTGGTCAATATATTTCTATATTGTGTACGTGGTGTAGCCAATTTATATGCATGTAGGTTTAACAACATAGCAACCATATCAACAACTATTATTAAATTATTGAACAAGCATTTTATGTTATAATTTCTTAACCCATAATTGCTCAATCTCTGTGGTATACCCTCTCGCCGGGGGCAATCTCTGTGGGGTACCCTCTTGCTGGGGGTTTTGTCTCTGCAATGGACTCTTATAACCTTCCCTGTCTCGAGCTTGGTTTCATATTGACCTTCTTTTTCGGGTTTGACCTATTAGTGATCTTCCTTTTCAGGATTGATTACCAATCATCACAATGACTTTCTTTCTCCCACATGTAAAATCAACCATCCAGAGATAGCATCTTGGGTTTGAGCAAGTTATGCTCATATAAGATGATACATATAGGGCCTTATAGTTTACAGGAAGTAAATAACCAAGCAGTTTAATTACAATCTGTGTTGGGTTTTACATGGTCGGAGTAGGCAGTGAAAATAAAATTTTTACTTGACCATAAACCCATAACCAGCAGATTGCATCAATATCTATGAAATGGGAAGGATGGTTTTGACAAGTCATACTTGGTCCTGAGGCTTGCTCAGCAATAATGCCTCGCAACAAGTGCGGTCTTCACCCACCTATCTTTGACGACGTCTGTGCAGCTCCTGGTCTTGACCCAGACTGTGGTTGACAGTCGTCCTCCCGAGCAGCAGAAGTCTCCTGCCTCTATAGATAGTCCACACGGACCACCGAGAACTCTAATCATCTTGAAGAACAAACTAGAAAGAGTTGTCCCCTTCTGTCGGCGTATTAGTCACCGAAACACTCTCCCACAACCAGTTGCTTTTCTACAGTTGTCTTTCTGTCACTGTTCCCCCCTGGATGAGTAGAACTTGCTTGGGCTCTACAATCAGAGAGGACAACAATTTTGCAGAGAAACTGATATTTTGAGTTATGTCTGGAGAAGCCCCCAGTACCCCTCTATTTATAATAGAGGGCAGGGTCCAGGTTCCCAATCTGTCCAAGAGTAGAAGGGTTCAGAATTTCCATGAATAATTTGCACTGCGGCAGGCGAACCGGTCATTTGGCAAGGTGAGCCGATCGGTTCACTTGTGAACCAGTCAGTTGGGAGTGCGGTCGGTTCACTTAGTGAACCGGTCGTTTCACTTCACAGACTTTCCCACTATTGACTTTCCTTATTCGTTTCTAATTAACACAAATATTAATTTCTGTCCCAATCGAATTGAACAAGTGAAATGGAAAACTTTTCTCACAAATCAGGACAACCCAACACTGCTCGTTTGGACAAGTGAACCGATCGGTTCACCGGAGTGAACCGGTCATCTCACTGGCCATGAGTCGATCGGTTCACCCAGTGAACAGGTCGATTGGTAGTCCAGGTTGTGCAGAACACAGTCAATTCGGTTCTAAATCAATCTAACACTCTAATCAGTTGGTTCAACACTTGAACTTTATGATTCAGAGTCAAGTCTATTGATTGAATGTTTGATTGAGTACCTAAACACTTTAGTAATCAATCCAAACATCATTCATGGATAAACTCCTCTTCCAGGTTAATCCTTTGTGTGTGACCCTATATGTCTCATTTCACATTCGTAGTGAATGTCCATAACTAGCTTATGACATCATAAGCAAAGAGTGGTGCCTAGTCACACATCAGTGCTACCCAAGTGAGAAGAAAAGTTGGAGAATAACTTTCAATCCTACAGTCTGCGATTGGTGTTCCAGTGAATGTGTAATTCCTTTGTCTCTGATATCCTGAATGAACTCAAGGTATGGAGTTGTCATCCTTTCAATGTTCATTCATGTTTCTTGAACTAGAGTAGACTGTCTGAGATATATGTGACATTAATATCATATATTGATTCACATGTGCATACGCATGCCTTTCTCAATCTCGCTTATCAAGTGGCCTAGACATCATAATCCCTTAGGAGGGACAAGTCCCATATCTATCTCTCACAGTCTGTGTCATACGTCAAAGCCATCCAATCATCACCATTATAACAACCCATGTTTCAGGACTGCGTTTGATGATGTCAAAGTGTATCCAATCACATTCGACGAGTGTAGTGATTTTAGGTCTAAGAATCACAATCACCACCATCACTATGAGAGATGACTCTGACTACCATATCATGGTTCCATGTATCACTCTCATGGTGGGTCTGTTTGATACACTGTTCTCCAACATGTATCTGTGTGCTTGGTTTGATATCATATATCATGACTAATGAGATATTATCATCAACCAACACACACTCTAGTCTTGATGTGTCATTGTTATCTATCAACCTTCCACAATTACATCTGACTAGAGACATAATAAGAATGTACATATTCTTAGCATCCATATGATATTATTGTTTAGATCCTCAACATGAAGACATACGCCATTGAGTATTATCATTCTTTAGACATTCATTATGCTCCATCATTTATCCCATAATCGATTGAGCTAGAATAAATTGGAAGCTTGCCTTTGATATTTATCAAATCAATCATGACGTATGCCAATTCAATCATCATATGATTGGCTCTGAGGGCATACATACCAATAATATGCAACTTTAAAAAAAATCAGAAGTTGATAAGAGTTGTTATCCATAAGTGATCACATACCTCACTTCCATGTAGAAACCATGCAACATGAACTTCACACATATATCCAAACATCCATACATTCAACATAATCAACCAACATTATTTGCATGTATGTGTACTCTAAGGTGTCACTAATGATATTCAAGACATTAATCTACCATGTCAAAACTAGGGTTTAGGGTTGTCTTGGGTTTGGATAAGGAATAAGGGTATAAAGCCTAATACCTTCATACCCTGATTCTTTTGAGTTATATATCATATTTTGATATTAGGTGAAACCCTAATTTTAAAGTTAAGAATTTTATGTCATCAACTATGTTAAATTATGCAACTCAAGATCATAATGACCCAAGCAGATTAGGTTCTAAACCCTAATTATCATATTTATGACTTAAAAGTTAAAACCTTTGATTATGATCATTATTATCTAAACTATATCAAGGACTTAGATTCTAATTAGATTGACATATTAGGTTATTATGAACATTTAGATATGGTCATATTCATTAGGATAAGTTAGGATCTTTGGTTTTGGAAACCCTAATTCATCACATGCATGATTATTGGTCTAGAGACCCTAATTATTCCATCATCATCTTGAATTCCCATTATATTCAACAACATCAAATTATATGGCAAAGTAAATGTTTTTGATATATTTAACATGTCTATTATCAGATCTAGGGTTTCCATGTATTAATCATCACTTAACCATGTATTAGTCATACTTTTGGAACTATAGTCAGAATTAGGTCTCAAATATTTTTTTGTTTGGATTCTACATGTTTTCTTGATCAATTTGACGCATGATTTTGGTATCATCGGGTCTACCATCTATTTGCTAGAATAATTGCAACATTAACATCAATAAACTAATCAATGATCGCCATATCATCACTTGTTGTATTATCTGCATCATTCACTAGTGACCATGCGGACGGGCCCAACCAATGGCTTGCGACCACTTCGACAACTTGTTCCAACGCCGTAGAGGTGGAGAAGAGAACAAAAAGGATAGAGTTACCCTTACCTGCTAGAGTTATGCCCGGGGGTAAAGAAGTCTTTTTGCGGGTCATCACCTTCAACCTCGTGATCACTTCACCATGTGTATGGTCGAGTCAAACAAAAGGTTTACTTTACGATCCAGGGAATCAAAGAGTCGGGAAAAGGTACCAGTCCCTTTGTTTGGTCTCACCGACTCCTTGGTGGTCTCAGTTCAGTCGAAGAGAGCATTGATAGGGGAAAGCGAAGGTCGTGTTTCATCAATGGAGAACAAGGAACCGAGGCAAAGGTTGTGAGGGGTTTCTTGCACTCTGGAACTGCGCTTAAGTTCCTTAGATCCATGAGAGGCTTTTGAGCCATATATAGGCAAGGTTTGGCAAAGGGGCATCGACTAGTTTTTAATGGAGTCCAAGTCCTAATGGGATTTGGGGAAATCTCAAACCTACATGAAAAAGTGGAACTCAGGAATAGGGCAGTTTGATTTCATCTTTTGAATCTAATGGGAGTCTTTCCTGATGTTATTAAGAGTTGGAGAGAGTGAGAGAGATAGGTCAAAGGGGGAAAGAGTTACTGTTTGTCAAATTTTCTTTTCGATCAGAGGTAGGAGACAAACTGGATATCGTTGATCCCAAACCTGGAAACTCCCAAGACACGCGGCAACAAAGGGGGCCGAGTCTAAGTTTCCTAGTCACATTAAATGTGACAAATATCATAATGAGGTAATTATCTTTACACTTAATGGAAACTTGTAAAATCCATATCTCACTCATCTTTTCTCCTATTGGTCCCAAATTTGGATATGTTCCTTATAATCCTATAATATTATATTTAGCCAAGTTTAGTGTCCAAAGGATGCTTCTAGATATCCTTTTTTTATCTTCAAACAAGGGAACAATACCTAATTTATTACAAGTAGGCCCCTCATCCTTCATGATTTTCTATAGGCTTATAGGAGAATCTTTTTGCTGTGAAATATGGAGGGAAACTCATTAAAAAAATTCCCAACCTACATCTATTTTTTAGATTTATTGGAGTAACTCTCATATATGAAAAGCATTTCCTTAAATTAATTACCCACTTCTCATGGAAAGTCATTTCCTTCTCAAATTCTAGAATTACTTTCTCATCATCTTTAGGTATTCCAAAAGTCAGATCAAAATATCCTTATTTGGTGCCCACAACTTACATTCTAAGCCATGACTAGATAATTACTATATTAATTATCTAAAACACCACATATCTTATTTTCTTTTTGAGACTTGCTTATTATCAATATTTCGATTATCTAACAATTGACAAATCCATTATCCTTCATTATTCACAAATTCCTTTTATTTGTTAAACTTGTGCCAGCAAAACCTATTTACAAAGCAAATAGTCTCATGGGCCTCACTTGGGCCATGGGTTAAACCAAATGGATTCAAGCTAACTTTGATATTCTATCCATTATGGAATTCGGGAATTTTGCTTGTCAACTCAAGCCTTATTATTATGGAATTTAAATTTATCCAATTTGAGGATCTTACAACATATGTTTGAGTCATCACATATATAAAAACTTCAGAGACCATGATCCTTCAAAAATTATTGTTTTTTACCAATATTGACTTATTAGTTTTCCTAATACTCCAACGTAGTCTTGGAATAATTTGTAAGAGTAACATAAGTGAATGAAAATGTCAAGGTCCCTTATACATAGATTAACAGATTGAGAAAAAGAACAAAAAGTACAACTAATTTGAACAAAACGTAGACCAAAAGATCAAGAAAAAGCACAAAATGTATAACCAATCTAAATAATAAATTATTGTAACTCAATCCATCTCTATGTATCTACTTGGGGGAGGCTTAAATTGTCTTCTACCAAAGATCTTTTGACATGCATTGATTTTACCTTTTAATACATTAAAGTTCATAGACACTATTTAAATCTTGAAGTGCAATCCTTCATTTTCACAAGACATGCATTGTGAGTAATTAGCGTATCATGTAAATTATGTTAATCCAACATCTCATGTATGTTAGACGATTGATGCTAAACATGAGGACTCGTGGTTTATTATATGAAAATAGTGGGTTGTAAGACCCTCTTTCCTTGATCTTTGGTAACAAAAACCTATGGATCATCAACATCTTATTAAATTCATGAATTGTCTCTTATTTAATTTCATAGCAGGATAAATATGTGGACAAGGTCACTTAAATAACAATAACAAATTTATTTTCCTTTACGATTTGTTGTCGTTTGCCTTCAATATCCACTCTTTTGTTTCTCAAAAGATGATTTTTTATTAAATAAGAACTAGGACGCACAAAAACTTCTCGGAGGTTGTTGTGTCCGTGTCCAACGCGTGTCTAACATGGACACACTTTGGACACGCCTCCGGCTTGTCCACTTTGAAATTTTTTTTATTGAAGTGTTGGACACGACTTGGACGCTCCATGGACACCTCCAGGAGACACCACTCCGACCCACTTAAGCCTAGGAGTATGAAACAACCCAAGCCTTCTCTAAATCAATGCCTCCTGTCCTCCACTACTCGCCCTACTACCAGTAGTTAATTAAGCTTCAGGTGCTACATGTAAGTCGTTGACACCCTTCTTATCATCTCCACCAGCTGTTGCAATATCCGGGGACTGCCACATCAACCATGAGGAGGAAAACAATTGGATTCACCTCCTCTTGATAGTACATGTTGTTAATAATTACTTCCATTGGAATTATTGTCTGCAAAATTCTACTGCTCTTAATTTTTACAATTCATATTACAACAATATCATATAATCAAGCATTGTAATGTTTGTTGAGAACTAATCCATATTGTGACTTGTAAATATAATGTTATATGTTGATTGCTTGTTGGATTTCATGGTGATTGCCCATGCAGATAATCTATGTAGATCATTTTGTGTTAATACACATAGCATATTACACATTATATGTCATAATATGTTATACAAATATCTATATATGCATATACTTGTCGTGTCCAGTGTCATGTCCGTGTCCTATATTTTTGGAAATTGACACATCCCGTATCCGTGTCCGTGTCCATGCTTCCTAGAATAAGAGTAAATGCACATGAGGATTTTATATGGATTCAAAAATTCCATTGAAATTTTATTTGTGAATATAGAAGGTTGGAATCTAGAATGGCATTCATGCATTTTCTAGTGTTTAACACTCATATAAGAAAGGGGGACACCAAAGCCTAGGGTTTTTGGTAGAGACACTACTTAAGCTACCTCTACATATTACATTTCCTAGTCTCATTTAATTTACTCCTAATTTCAATGATCCTTTTTTATCAATGTGTGTACATGTCAAGAACTAACAAATCAGCCATAAATTGTTAGACAATTAATGAGATGTGGTCATTAGCACTAGAAATCATAAGGACTCTCATAGTCCTAGACAATGGCCATTGCCATTATGGTAATCTATCATAGTCAACCCAAGCTAAATATTTGAAATGCATTATCACCCTTACTCTATTTTTATTATGAGAATGGAAGTGACACATTGATCATATTATCAATAACCCAAGGAAATTATAACCAATGTTTTACACATATTGTGAAGACTATTGTTGAAATTGGTTTTCCTTTCACACTATACCATTCTCTTGGTGAGAATTAGAGCTATCTAATTTACATAATGTGTATAAACCATGGATCTAAATATAGGACTTGTACATTGATGTCATTTTCTATTCACATTGGAATTATGCCTCTAAAATATAAAATATTGAAAAATCATTAAAATCATGTTTCACTTCTTGGAGTCATCTAAAATCCTAATATGGAAGAACTTTGAGACAACCCACGTGAAATTTGGGGTTATCATCTTTATGTATATCCTTTGAAGTGAGCTGTATAACATGTTACATGGTGGATGTGGTTTCATCACCAATCATTTTAATGGAAATTCGTGTTGATTTCATATGAATTGTTTTGAATATTGGTTTTATCTTTTTGCTGTCATCAGATTTATTTGGGATAATTTTTTTAGGTGGACATAGATAATATTTTTAATTAATAGGTTCATATTAGTACTTGTTCCTAAGTTTCCACCATTGTTATTGGGTAAAGAGATGTAAGTTTTGAGGTGTTGACAATTCTGACGAGTTCAGATTGAACAAACAAAGATAAACAAGCCATGTAAGTGTGCGTGCAGTGAACATTAGGATGGTTCTTAGATTGTGGCTTGATTTCATGAATACAACAACAAGATTGGTTGTTGATGGATTGAAAGGATTTAAAGGATTCATTTTGGATGTTTTAGATAGGGTCTACTGGCATTCTTGAAGAATATCTTGGAATGTATCTTGCATTATCATCCATGTGTCTATGTGCTAGCTACTAAGTTACTTTTATTGTATTAATTAAGTCTTAAGACTCTTATTTGAAATGCCATTAAGAGATGAATACAATATTCAATAATTAACATGTAGATCTTTAACCGAAGTAAAGCTGGCACACAACATAAAAATAAATAGTAAAAAAAATTTATTCGGGTGTGGTAAAGGAAACACCTATCTATTCCATTTTATATTAGTTTGAGTTTGTAAACAAATTTCAGTGAGTACCATTAGCTACAATAGTAAGGTGCATTTATTTCTTAAACTATATGCCTCTATTGTTAGAATTAGATAAAACTTAAAGGTATTCCTATCACACACCTTTTTCATTAAACTTATCCAAAAAGAATTCAAATAATCAATGTACATCATCTAGATGTATTATTATCCCTAGTTGTGGTTCTTTCGAACAATAGACTAATGAAAATTAGATTCATTAGAAACTTTGTTCTTGTTGTTTTTATATAGAAGTATTGTTCTTTCGAATAGTTTGTAATATTGGCATATAAACATCCAAACCATGTGTCAATTTTCATAAATCCACTATTATTTCTACATATAAGTACTTACATCTACTATATATATATGTTATTAAGCAGTAACAATTTACTCATCACATTATATATTGAGTATAAACAATAAATTCACATACAAGTTCAAATGGTTAATTCAACTTGATAATTCCTTACACAAGTTTCTACTTTTTATTCAGTATTCTACTTTTGGGTCAATCCTTAACATTGGTGCCATGTTTGGGGCTACAACAAGTGGGTATATAGCAGATTTTAGTGGTCGCAAAGGGGTAAGGAGAACTAATATTCTCTAATGAATTTTGAAAACTAGTAGTTTCTAGTTATACAATCTTATGCTTTTAATTTGTGTATTAAAACATGTTTTTTTGAAATATCTAGGCAATGAGGATATCATCAATATTTTGCCTTTTAGGATGGTTATCTATCTACTATTCTCAGGTTTAGACATCTCAGTTAATTTGATTCATTTGTAAAACTTTATTAATAATATGATAAATTTAGATCTGACCATGTTGTATTATTATGAAAGGGCATCGTCATGCTATGTGTTGGTCGATTGTCTACAAGGTGGGGTATTGGAGTATTTTCATATGTGGTAAGGTTTCATGTTTATTATGCCCCATTTGTTACATGCTTTTGAATTATTTGTGTTTTGATCAAGTGATTATCCCTTACCTATATATTGGCACTATACGTTTACAATATGGAACTACTATAACTATGAGATAACAATCTGTGTACTATATTTACCTTTTCATTTTTTTAATGAAATTGACATGTTCTTTTAGAATGAAGTTAGAAATTCCACTTAAAATTGAAGAAGAAACATTTTATACATTGTTTATGAAATTCTAACCCGTACTATCCTATCTTTCTCTGTATCTTTCTGAGGTAAGTATTTCATTCAAAAAATCAAGTAGACCAACATGTTTAATTTTGTGTCCAGACTAAAACGATCAACTAGTTTTAGTTGTGGTAGTGATCATAAGTCCTCCTGACATTTTTTATTGAGAAATACACTTGCAGATCAATAACATATTTGCTTGTGTCTGCATACGGAGATGATATGTCCACAAGTTTAGATTGCAACACCATAATATACCTTAGATATAATGATCTTAAAAGGATAGATTGTACAACCCATATCACAAAGGTGCACCTTCAATTCAGGTGTTTTATAAATAGGTACTCCATAGTTAAGTGTGCTCGGCCCAGAGTGGTACTAGGATGGATGACATGTGGGAAAGTTGAACCCTCGTTGTGTGGGAGTGAGGACAAGTCACACAGTCAAAAAAAGTACTTTTCTGTGGGGCCAATCGTTGTTATGGAAACACTACTAGAGCATTGAGTAGTGAGATCGGAGAATTCAAATGGTATCATAGAGAGTTCATATCTAGTAGGTAGGACCTACATGGACATGTGGTAATGAAATCTTGAATTGTGTGGTTCATGCATGAAGAAAGAAATATTTGTTCATGCAAGATGGATGATCGCCCGATGCTTTATGTGTTTAAAACATGAGGATAATGGAGACAGAACATGAGGAATCAGACTTTAAATTATATCATAGACACCCATGTCGATAATACGGGGTCTTGAGCAGTAAGCAAGGTCAAACACAGGGACACATGTGACAATATGTTTAGGACTTAAGATATTAGCTGAACTAACTCGATTTAAAGTTAAGTTTTGGTATTTCTTATAGAATGGGATAAAATCAAGAATGAAGAGAACATAGTAAATGAAAATTAAGTTAAACAAGACAACAAGTGGTGACTTCTTTTGGTAGATTTGATATTTTGGATAGAATTGGATCAAGTTTCACCAACCAATTACACTCACCAACATGCAAACACTCACACCCGCAATATTCCCTTAGCATTGTTTACGAGCAATAAACATTAATATGTATTCCCCCCTCTTTCCAGATTATTACTGTTGCTATGTATGCCCAGAGAGCCAGTCATATGATGATTGTAATGTGACATCACGTACTTGATTTAATTAATAATAAACTCAATTCTATTTATTATGTTTGTTCAATTATGAGATGACTATATAACATGATATATGTCTAAAAATGATATTACTCGATGACATACATTTTTAGGTTGAGGACTTGGACAATGAGATCATATGTATGACAGGAGTATATACATTCTTGTTATATCCCTAGTCATATATTATTGTGGAAGAAAAATAGAAAACAATAATACATAAGACTAGAATATGTGTTGACTAATGACAATATCTCATTAGTCATGATATTGGATATCAAATTAAACACATAGGTACTTGTTACAGAACAGTACACCAGACAAACCCACATTGAGAGTGATACATGGAACCATTGAATGCTAGTCAGAATCAACTTTCAAAGTGATAGAAGTGATTGTAGTTCTTAGACTTGAAGTCACTGCATTCATCACATGTTGTTCGATGAACTTTGACACTATTCAACATGACCTTGAATAAAGGTTGCTATAAAGGTGGTGCTCGGGTATGTTGTGACACATGTGGGTTGACTGTAAGTGATGTACATGAGATTTTTCTGTCCTATTAGAGTTGATATCTTGTCTAATTGATAAGAAAGACTGAGAAATGCATGGCCATGCTCATGTAAGTCTATGTGATATTGAGCTCACGTGCAACTCCAAAGTCTACTCTAGTTCAAGAAACATAGATTGAGTATTAAAAAGAATTATGATTCCATGCCTCACATTCAATCTGGATATCTGAGACAAATGAACTATATGATCATGGTAACACTGATCACAGATTTGGGTAGAAGTTGTTCTCCAATTTTCCAATTACTTGGATAGTGATGATGTGTTGCTAGATATGGCTCATACTTGTCAAGGCGCTCGCCTAGGCGGCAAGGCACCCCAGGGCTGTGTCTAGGCGAGGACACCTTGTTTATAATGCTACAATGACCTAGTTTTGTGGGTCTTGTTGTATATTCACTTATTTTAATGTTTGATATGGCTACACCAATGTTCAAAATTAATAGTGTTGCCTATTTTATGTGCCAAATATCACTTTTAATTGGATCTAATACTCTTTTTTGGGTTTGACTGGATCTAATACTCTTTTTTTGTTTGACTGGATCTAATACTCTTAGTACACATTTGATTTTTCTTAGGTTGCACCTTCAATTCAGATTGTACTAAGTAGCTATGCTATGAAGGATAGTGATTACATTGCTTAATACTTGTAGCTATGCATGACAATAAATATATATTTATTTGTTGATCACTCTCTTACATTCTTTACAATAATTCTTTTCGTGTTCTTGACATTATTGCCAATGATAATTTATTAGAAATGTAATTGGTTATTTTTTTCATACAATAAAAAATATATATATATATATATGGGGAGATCGACTAGAAAGATGTAGATAACTACATATATAACTATACAATGTGTGTATATGAGTGGGGAAAAAGCATGACACATGCATATATAAAAAAAATATACATAAATTATTATTTTTTAAAGGCCGCCTAGGCGACGCCTAGTCGTGCCTAGTCGCGCCTAGGCACAAGGCGTCCAGCCCCAACGCCGTGTCGCCTTGCCGCCTTAATAAGTATGATATCGCTCATTTGTTGTGATGTCATAATCAAGTTATGAACATTCACTGCCAGTGTAATTTGGGACCTATAGGGCCACACACATAGGATGCACTTGGAAAAGGATTTTAATCATGGGAAAGGTTCAATTTGATTACTAAAGTGTTCAAGTAATCAAAATGAATAATGATGATTGTCAGTCGACCGAATGGAGTGTTCACTTGAACGACTAGTGTGTAAGTCGTCCTACTAGAGTGTCTAGTCGACTGACTGGACCGTGCTGACTCTGTCCGATGGAACTGACTAACCAATTAAAATGTTCAATCGATCGACTGGGTGGAATCAACAAGTTTGAATGAGTCAAACAATTTAATGTTGGCCAAAACATTACCCATTAATCATCGCATTAATACCAATGCTATTGTGCCTCTAACCACAAGCCAACCGATTGATTGGATTGGCCAGTCGATTGACTACCGTGCACGACCGCCGCCCAACCATGAGATCTGACCCTTCTCTCCCAAGGGTTTGTGAAACCCTGGCCTAGTCACTCCTATATAAAGGGGATGACCAAGACTCTCAACCCGCGTGGTTGAATGGTTTATTTCCTGCCTTATAAATTTGGTTTGCACACTGAGCCTCTCTCTTTTCAAAATGTAAAAATACTTAACCCCCTATGCTCCCCTCAAATGTAACTTGAGGTATTCACATTACATAATGTAACATGTAGATAGAAAAAGCTTTAATTTCTATTTTTGATAAGAGAAGGCATTCTGTCTAGGCGAGTAGACCAAATGAAAATCTAGTCGATCGACCGAATGGAAGTGGAGTCGAGTCCTATGGCAATATGTTTGGTTCTTTCATGAAAGACATGATTCTGGGCAATGTGAACAGCGGCCTGGTTGTTACACTTCAAGTCCATATGAGCTTCCTGCAAGAATCCAAGCTCCCCGGACAAGTGATGAATCCATAAAAACTCACATGCTGCTAGGGACGTAGCTCTATATTCTATTGTTTCACTGAAAATTGCTACAATAGTTCACTTCTTCCTCTCCAAGACACAATTTCCTCCCACAAACACACATACTAGATCCATCCCAATCAGCATCTGAGAAATCATGTACCTGCATTTGTCCATCATTTTGATATATAAGTCCTTACTGAGATACTACTTGAGATACCTCAGAATGTACATAACAACCTCCATATGACTGTGTATAGCTTATCCATGAATTAAGTAACAACACCAGTGGTAAAGCCAATATCATGCCAAGTTACAGTCAAACAAATCAACTTCACAGCAAGCGTCTGTACCACCAAGTATCATCAAGTAGTTCTCCCTACTCCATGAATAATCTAACTTTAGAATCCATTGGAATATAAGTAGGTCTAGTCCCAGGCATCCGTGTTTTAGTGAGAAGATCTAAAACATACCTCTTTTGTGAAATTACAATCCCAGACTTAAACTTCGGAACTTCAATCCCCAAAAAATATTTAAGACTATCCAAGTCCTTTGTTTGAAATTGGCCCTGTACTTAAATTGTGCAATGACGTGCTTGTCATCCCCAGTCTTCACAATATCATCAACATATACTACCAAGATTTTTTTTCCAGAACTCTGTCTTGTATAGAAAATTGAATGATCCATGGCACACCTACATAGTTCAAACTCAGAAAGAGCATTGTTGAATCTGCCAAACATAGCATGAGGTGACTACTTAAGACCGTAGAGGAACTTGTAAAGACGACATACTAAATTGGACTTCCCCTAAGCAACAAATCTAGGTGGTTGCTCCATATAAATCTCCTCATCCATATCACCATGCAAGAATGCATTTTAATATTAAGATGGTGTAGAGACCAAGAATGACTAGCAGCCAGAGACAAGAAAATGCAAACAGAAGCCGTCTTTGCCACATGAGAAAACTTCTTTGAGTAATTCTCACCATATTCCTGAGTGTAGCCCTTGGAAATTAAATGTGCTTTGAGCCGATCAATAAAACCATTTGCACTCACCTTGACGGTATAAACCCAATGTCATCTAGCAACAAACTTGCCATGCGGGCAAGAGATAAGGGGCCATGTTTTATTCTGGTGAAGAGCTGACATCTCCATAGCATGAGGCCAACTTGGGTGATCAAGTGCAAATGAAATAGACGGAGGCATATAGACAGATGATATAGAAGATATGAAGTCATAATATGAAGGTGAAAGATGGATATATGAAACAAAGTTTAAAAATTACACATTGAATATTTTTTAGAGTGCATGGTCTGACACCTTTATATAAAGCAATAGGAAGATTTTGTTGTAAAGGTGGAGAAGGAATTGTCTCTACCTAAGTTTCTGACAAGGAAACATCTAGAGAAGGATCTGAACTGGTAGGAGAGTCCATCCCACCTGCATTGGTACCTGAACTGAACCGTCCACCTGAACCTGTACAATGAGTGTAGACTTAGTGATTGGAGGCCTATTAGAGGTGGGTGAAACCACATCATGAATATGTTCAATACTACAAGACTCAAGTACATAAGACTCCACCACAATAGGAAGGGGCAAGAGTTCCTCCATGGCTACCTAAGCACTGAAGAACTATCATCAAAGAAGGACGCATTTTCAAAAAAAGGTGACATACGTAGACACAAAAAGGCCATGTAAGGTTGGATTGTAACACTTATCCCCCTTGTGAACTCGAGAGTAACCTAAGAAAAAACATTTGACAGACTTTGGACTCAACTTGCTTACATCTGGACCAAGACAGTGACCAAAACAAGTACACCCAAAAATTTTAGGGGGAACATGGTACAATGGCTTTAGAAGATGAAGATCTAAACAAGGATGTGGTTTGGAGGGACGGATGATGGCATGCAGTTAATAAGATAGGTGGAAGTGAGAACTGCATCCCCCCAAAATTCTTTGGGAACATGCATATGAAGGAGAAGAGTACGAGCAGTCTCAATAATATGACAAATTTCTCGTTCAACCACTCCATTCTTTTGTGGAGTATGTGAGTAAGAGGGTTAGTGATTGATGCCATTGTTGGATGTGAAATTGGTAAAATCATGGCTAAAATATTCTCTACCATTATCAGTATGGATGATGCAAATTTTCTTTTTAAATTGAGTTTCCACTTCTATACAAAATGATTTAAATGTTGACAAGAGTTTGAATCACTCTTTCACGAGTAAAGTCATGTAGTACGATAGTAATCATCCACTAGATAACAAAATATCTATAACCAAGTTTGGAAGTAATATGGCTAGGGCCCCATACATTAGAATGTACCACCTCAAAAACATACTTTGTTCTTTAACTCTCCCTAGACCTAAAGATACACCTTGTGTGCATTCCCAATTAACATTATTCACACTGTAGACCCTCCAGTTTGGACAAACCTGGGACCAAAAACTTGAGCTTCTCTATAGATGCATGACCAATACGATTATGCACCACTACAGGAGAAGCAGTGACACAAGATGTAGGGAACCTCTGCAAGTAGGAAAGTTCAACTAGTTCATACCCTTTGCCAGTTGTCTTCCTTGTCTTCAAGTTGTATAACACAATTATCTGGTAAGAAAGTGATAAATACTTGAGAGAGCAAGTTATTTTTCTAATGGATAGCAAATTAAAAGGAAAGTCAGGGATAAACAAAGTGGATGAAAGAGACATATTTGGTGTAGGTAAAACTCTCCCAGTTCCCTTAACAGAGAACCGTCTGCAAGTTTAGCACTGAGCATGTTAGGTTTGTGGGCATAAGTGGTAAACAACTTAGGTACCCCTGTGGTGTAATCAATTGCACCTGAATCAAGAACCCAGTATGACGTGGACGACGATGCCTTGGATGCTTGAGAGATGCAAGCTGATGAACTAGATCTCTATGCAAGAGAAGCAACTGAGGATGTAGCATGTTGAGAAGAACAAAGGCACATCAACTAAGAGTACTCCATTTCAAACAAGAACATTTGATGAGTCATCACTTCCTCTTGAGAACCCTCTATAGACACCATGTTGGCCGACTTAGTAGGAAATCCACGTAATTTCTGTGTGCTCTTTCCTTCCATAATGGGTACACTCAGGATGCTGACGGAATACTCCACGATTAGTGTCGATCCTCTTCGAGTGACGCCTCTCCTGCGGTCCCGTCCTCTAGATGCGGTGTCTCTACCAGATTGAGTGACTAAGGCTGACTTGTCACCATGTAACTGAGTGGCAATGGCTGCATCCTGCTATAAGAAAGCACGTGACACCCTAGAATAGGTGTCAGACATAGATGGAAGCTCGACTTCTGACAAAATCTGGCTGCAAACTCCCTCGTACTCATGACAAAGTCCAGACAAGAACTTGATGACTGTCATCTAATCATGTTGTTGCTGCATCTTTAAAATCTCTATAGAGAGAGGAAGCAGATTGTGCAAATCATCAGCCAATGAGTCACTTCGACAAAATATTGTGTGAGTGAATTATCTCCCTGCTACAGGCCATAGATCTCTACTATCATATCGTACACGAGAGAGATGTTGTTTTAATACATAAGTTGAAGAAGATCCCACAATGCTTACACGTCTCGAAGTGATTTGACATATTTGTTATATGCGGCTCCATGTTATTCCACAACATACTCAGTAGATTAGCATCATGTTGTTCCCATAGCTCAAACACATTCAGATCATTTGGTGGCTCAGAAGTTAGATGCTTTATGCGTCCTTGACCTTGAACCAAATCTTAATTGTACGATTCTATTGATTGTAGTTCTTCTCAGTGAGTTTCTGAGTAGTAATAATCTGATTCTGAACCGTAAAAGAGATATTTTGCACGAATGCCTCCTTTTTAGTCTTGAGACCACCTAAAAGGTGGAATCTAGATTGCTAGACAGTAGAGGATGGATACGCAAATATAGCACAGTGAAATTCCAAGGACAAAATAAAATATCGTAAAGGTCAGGGGTACTGCTAGAGAAACCCACGGCCTATACCTTACAAAAAAATGAGTAGATAACTTCCTTGTTTGCAGCAAGTGTGGGAAAAGAAACCTGGGGATGGTAAAGAGGATAGAGGTGCGAGGGCTTTGTTTGAGACCATAAATTGATTTCCTTAGTTTGCAAACTTTCAAGGAAGACTCCCCCTGAGCAACAAAGCCTAGTGGTTGCTCCATGTAAGCATCTCCATGCAAGTCTCCATAGAGAAACACATTTTTGACATCCAATTGAAACAGCGGGCAATCTTTGTTGACAACAACAGAAATGAGAACACAAATAGAATTTAGCCTTGCGACTAGGGAAAAAGTCTCAAAGTAGTCAATGCCGCAAGTCTGGGTGTAGCCTTTAACTACCAGGCATGCTTTTAGTCGCTCAATAGTGTCGTCCGGTTGATATTTGATAGTAAAGATCCAGCGGCAACCAACTTTCAGACAGGTGGAAGGGCGATCCACAAGATCACAAGTCTTTCGATCCGAGAGTGCCTGCATTTCAGCTTCCATGGCTTGTCGCTACGCGGGAATAAGAAGCGCTTCTTTGGCAGTTTTTAGAATGGTTACAATGGAGATATTATCACTTAAGCACCCAAAACTGGCACTCAGATTAGAGGATGAACTGAAATGACTAATTGGATGTTTAGTACAAGAACATACACCTTTACGAAGACTAATACGCAGATGTAAGTCAGATTTTACCTCAAGTGTGGAATAATCATCCGCAAAAGGAGGAATTAGTTGAGGAGGGGCCATGGAGGGATTAGTCTTCTTAGGTCTTCTCTTATAAATTTGCAGCGGACGATCTTCAGCTGGCGGCTCAGAAGGTGGATCAATATCCACAATATCAAGCAACGACGTAGGCACCAAAATGTCACTAGATAAGGATGCCCCATTATTAGAGTAGAAGGGAAGATGCTCAAAGAAAACTTCATCTGCACTTACATACCTTTACCGCATAATAGGATCATAACATCGATAACCTTTTTGGGTTCTAGAATATCCCAAAAATACATTTGGTGGAAAGAGGATCAAGTTTTGTTATCCCGGGGCGGAGGTTTTTGACAAAACAGGTGCACCCAAAAATACAGGATGAAATAGAAAAAAGTTATGTATCAGGAAAAAGGATGTTATAAGGAATTTTATTTTGAAAAATAGAAGATGACATGCGATTGATAAGATAACACGTCGTAGAAATTGCCTCAGGCCAGAAACGTTGAGGGACTTTATAATGAATGAGAAGTGTGCGAGCAACATCTAAGTGATGACGATTTTTCCATTCAACAACTCCATTTTATTGAGTATATGGGCATGTAGTTTGATGTACAGTCCCTCGGGATGAACAAAAATATGTGACCAATTTTTGCATAAATTCAAGGACATTATTAGTGCGAAAAACTTTAATGGGTATGGTGAATTGTGTCTGGATTTTAGAAAAAAAATGTGCTGATTGTGTCTAAAATAGTGTTGCGATCTTTCAACAAAAATAACCAAATAGTACGGGAATAGTCGTCATTGAAAGTCATAAAATATTTAACTCCAGAATGACTAGTGACAGAATAAGGGCCCCATATATCCACATGAACAACGTCAAAAATACTTTTAGAACCTATTTCTTTCTTAGCAGGAAACACATAACGGGTTTGTTTACCTAACTGACAAGATTCACAAGAATTTTTTTTTGGATAAAGTAGGAAATAAATGTTTCATCTTTGTAGCAGAAGGGTGGCCAAGACGGTATTGCCACTGTAGTCCAGTCACAGATGTCGAAAGTAGGTCAGTCATTGATGTCGGTCCATCCAAGTAGTAGAGTCCATCTGGTCCCTCATGGCCCGAATCAATCCTCGTCTTCGCGCGGAGATCCTTCAAAACACAACTAGAATGATCAAATTTAATTGAGCACTAAAAATTTTCAGTCTTACTGACAGAAAGAAGATTACTAGGAAACTTGGTGATACATAAAATAGATTTCAGATGCATATGTCGAGATAAAGGAACAATCCCAAGGCCATGAACATTAGTTTGCAAACCATTAACAACAGTAACTGGAGGAAGGTGAGTAGTTTTAGTAAGAGCAGAAAATAAATTGATGTCACCGGCCATATGGACCGAGGCACTAGAGTCAATACACCATTTATGTTTACTGGCAGATGGAGCAGCTAGCATTACATATGGTTCGATCTCTGTTGTAGATGGGAGTTGAGACATGCGCTCCTTAAAGAATTTCTCAAACTTGGAGCGAAGCCAAGCAGGTGAGGGTGTAGATGGAGATAGATCATACGTAGCAGCATCAACATAGACCTCATTAGCCCAGGCGGGCTTTCCATGTTTGATCCAACATCTGTCTTCATTATGATTGTCCTGACCACAAAAGTTGCGGAAATGAGGACCAACAGATTGGCCCCGACCTGTTGTAGTAGAAGATGTGCGGCCTGTAGTGGTGGGCTGGCGACCTCCACGGCTACGGCCGTGACCACGTCCACGACCAAAATTATAATCAATAGCACGGACAGCAAGAGCAGGATTTTCCACGGTTGGGGTAGAAGATACATATGGTAAACGTTGAACACGTTTAAGAACGTCCCGAAGAGTAGGCAAGGGATCTCTGGAGAGAATTTGGCCAACCATCCCAGAATAGGAGGATAGGAGGCCTGCAAGAAATTGGACGAGTTGCAGTTTGTTGCGTTGTTTCTGGGTTTCCTTGATGTCAACTGACAATGAATGGTAAATCTCGTATTCGTTCCGGAGAGCATATCACTGTTATAGTAATCTTCAACAGAGGTGTCAGGTGAAAATTCATTCTTGACTAGGTTTTTAAAGATCTCAAGGATTCTCTTCGGATTTTGCTGATGGGAGTAGACGTGAGACAATTGATCCCACAAGACCTTAACGTCATAATGGCATATCAATGACTGGCTGATCTGTGGATCGGTGCTATTAACTATCCAAGACATAACACCTGAGTCATCTTTGCTCCATTCACATAAGCTTGCTTGGATTTTTCATCTGCTGCGGCTTCAAGTGTAGGTAGAGGGTCGTTGGTGATATGAGAATAGTGGCCTTGCGCTTTGACATGCATGATGAAAAGGCCGACCATAGGTGATAATTGGAGCCATCAAGTTTCAGATGACACACAGAGAATGTGGAGGCTCAGTAGATGCCATGACAAACAGAGCTAGAGCAGGAGAAGAGCAGAAGTAAAGAAAAACACAGATGTCGAAGCTGCAATCAGAAACCGTCTGAATCAGCAGATGCAAATAACCCCGCCACGGGGCAAGAATTGGCAGTAGTGGATCCGACGCATCAGATCATAGAGAACCCACTATGGCAGAAAAGACGATAGAATAACCAACGTTGTCATGAAGAGATTTAATACTCCACCATGAGGCGTAGGCAGAAGAAATTGAAGATCGTGGAAACGCTCAACGTGTTATGATGAAAAAACTGCCCGAAGACGTAAGAAAAGGTAGAGGAGGAGATCTAGCAAGGGAGGAGGCTAGATGAGATGGATGGTGGAAGGATAGATAAGGTGGGATTGGTGAGAGGTGGAAAGGAGGTGGACAAGTGATGGGGGGGGGCAGCAGCAACAATGCTGGTTGGAGCTGCAACAATGGCGGGAAGGTGGGGCGGGCGGGAGGGTTTAGGGGGGTGGAGAAGGAGGTGGTGGTGGGGCTGTTGGGGCAGTGGAGGAAGAGAGGAGGGGTGGGCGGGGAGAGAGGACAGGCAAGGAGGCTGGGTGGAGAGAGGGCAGGGGGCGGCTGGGGGGGTAGAGGGAGATAGGTTAGGGGTGGGGGTGGGTAGGTCATGGGAAAAAATTAGGGTGTAAACTTGCAGGGGAACCATATAGACGTAGAAAAGAATTGTATTCTGTGTTTCAAAGAGTTTAAAATACATTCTCTTTTACAGGACAAGAGAATAGAGCAATAAGTAAAACTAAGCAATATGGGATAAAACACAATTAAAGTAAACCACAAAAGTAACACAAAATAACGCATCTCTTTAAAAATGATAAATATAATGATAACTACTGATAAATAAACTCTTAAGGCAAATGGTTTAATAAGAAAGCTCTTATCCAAGAAGGAAGCAAAAAAATTAGAGGAAAAGAAAACAAACACGCATGTATAATAAAGACTACAACTCATACCAAGTCAATTTAAATGTCCTAATATCCAAGTAGCTCCTAACTCATGAACACATCAAAGGAAGAAGACAAGTTATACACCAAATGATACAAAATCTTCCGCTTGACATCTTATCCTGAAAAAATATTGTTGGTGTTTGGACCAGATACACATCGATGTCATTTCCTATTGACATTGTGACAGCTAAGCTAGACACCTCTAGGCGACGCTTGAGCAGTGTGTGATGGAGTCGCCTGCCTTACTGACTTATATGATATTAGATCTAATTTATTCGTACAACTATAACTCCAACACGTCACCACCAACCACTAGTTTACCTCACAATAAAGTCATTGAACAACTTTAGACCCAAGAAAGCATAAGTGCATCCACCTCTTACTGGACATACCAATGACTTTCCTGATGCTACAATGATGTGCCAATATCGCCAATCACTAATCAACTATGGTTCAGAATTGGCGACCCTCTCTCCATGAGAGCAGACCATGCACCAATCCCTAGCAGGAACTGGCACCTATAATGGACCACTAATGCATGTCAAACATCAATTGACCTCAACTCTAGCTTTCTATAAAGTTGTCGCTCATCTCTCATCCACTGGAGAATGCATCCAATTAATCTTGTTCTCTAGATTCTTCAACTGCAGAAAAGAACCAATAGATTAATTGGCGGGGTTTATCTCAGTGATCTCTTTGATAATTCATATTTGTACGTATTTATGGGATCTGATGGCAATCGGAACTCTAGTGTAAATATTAGTTCAAGTCCCAAATAGAAATGCATGTTGTATATTGGGAGCCAACTCCGAAGCTCTTGGATTTAGTTCTGACTAGTATTGGAAAATACCAAAGACACCAATAATTGAGTCCTGATATATCTGCGACCTAGCCTGACAGCCACAAGGATGAAAATGGCATCACTCCAAGAATGAAAACTTTGTTCTACTGGACTAGGCTATAAAGTTATAAGCATTTCACATCCAGAACATTCTCCATCTAAACATTAAAATATAATGTTTTCATTCGTAGAAAAATTAACAAATCATTAAACACACTTAAAGTAAGCTTTACCAATTCAGCATGACTCACATTATAGATGCTAATACTACTACAAAAACACCAGTACTCTGACAAACGAGACCCAATAGTGATGGAGAAATGAAAAGCACAATTGGAGTGTGTGAATGTAACTACAATTCACTCACTAATAACATTTAAAAGGTGCAAATCAAAGAAGTACTGAGTTGGAATAAAAATAAATTATGATATCATAAGTTTATTCTTGTGGAAAAGAAAAACGTGCAATATGTGTTTACTGGTATGAAAAGCCATTACACAATCACACAAACACTATCTAAAAGTGATGAAGTGCCGCTCAGTTATGAAAGCACCTAAACTAGTTCTTTTAAGTATATAGTCTAGATAGTTTTTAACAAAATAGTCTAGATAAGTCACAAGAGTCAGATTGAATGTTATTGTTATTATTTTTGGTAATCACAGAAAGGCTAATGTTAAATTAGGTACCAGTATATGTAGCAGAAATCTCACCAAAAGATCTTCGAGGAGGTTTGACAACTCTAAACCAAGTAAGCCCGGTTGGATTGCTCTTTTCATATATCCCAGGTAATATGCCATCTTTTTTTATGATAAAAGGATATAACTTTGGTATATATTTTCATAGTTGATGGTTGCTTGTGGGTCAGCTACAATGTCTGTAAGTGGAATGTTTTTCAAATGGCGGATGCTAACCTTAGTTGGTATATACATATATTATGTACAATTAAGTCCTTAACTGAATTTCAAATAAACTTAAAGATATACTTTTTTATTTCTAATTATCGTTTTCAATACTAGGTGCAATCCCATGTGTTGCTCTTCTGATTGGTTTGATTTTCATACCAGAATCACCTAGATGGCTGGTATGATATGTATTGCAACATATTATGTTCTTCATGGTAATAAGCTATAATTGTTCATTTTATAACATACAGGCAATGTTCGGTGATGAAGATCGGTTGGAAGCTTCATTACAAAGGCTTCGAGGGTATGATGCTGATGTTACACAGGAAGCAAAGGAAATCAATGTTTGTTTTTTTAATATAGACTGAAGATGCATTATTTGAAACAATACTATCATTATGATAGTATCATATAATTAAAAGATGAATTCTATCTTGACAGGATTATATATATAGTATAGTAGGTCTTCCAAAGGCTTGTTTCACAGACATGTTTTCCAAGAGGAGATACATGCATTCAGTAACGGTATGTACGTGTTGAAGTAAACAAAGAGATCACTTTAAACATTATTTAAGTTTTTTTAAAAAAATATAGCTACAAATCTCAGACGTTTGGATTACTTTACTAATAGAATGGAGTAAGTTTGTATGAGTTGTTTTTTTCCCTATATTACTTTTTCTTTCATAGCTGAATCAATTTTGAAAGATATACTTCGTGATATAGGTTGGAGTTGGTTTAATGATATTTCAACAATTTTCCGGGGTGGGTGGAATTGGATTTTACGCAAGCCAATTGTTTGTTGATGCTGGTAACATTGGATACATAACTAAATATAAGTGCCCTACATAATTACCGAAATAGAATACAAGCGCGCTCCAGCGCAATATCATATTTTACTTATGACATTTGTCAGCGTACAGGTTTTCACTCAGGGAGTATTGGTACTGCTATACTAGGATCATCTCAGGTTTTAGATGTGCAAATATTTTGTTAATGTATTATTGATTTGATACAATTAATAGGATGATTTATTTGACTCCGAAGTCTTTTCATTTTTATATATGTATAGATCCCAATCACATTACTTGGTGCGTTGTTGATGGATAGGAGTGGGAGAAAACCACTTTTGATTGTAAGTAATAATGACAATGGTAATTTTCTTTCTCCTATATAAAAAAACTAATTGTTCAGGAGTTCACCATTGAACTTTTCCACAGGTCTCAGCAACTGGAACATTAGTCGGAATGCTTATAGCTACATTTTCATTTTTGTTTAAGGTTTGTGCACACAAGCAACATGAGACCATTAAAGGCCAAAATATATTTCTTTTTAAGACGACATCTCTTATTCTTACATTTTTGCATTAACATAGGAACAAGGTCTGGAGTCTCATTGGATTCCAATTGCTGCTCTGGCGGGAATATTGGTATATGCTTAAAGGATAAAAACTACATTTTTCTGACAAATCTTGAACGTGACATAACGGAGTCTCATGAAATGATACTAAGATATTGTCGAACATTAGATATATGCAGGCTCATTTTCTATCGGAATGGCTGCAACACCTTGGGTCATTATGTCTGAGGTATGGACTGACATATAGCATTTTGTATAGTTATACTGATACATACCCAAATCGAAAGAAGGTTGACACATACTTGATGCAGATATTTCCACCTGACATGAAGAAAATAGGTGGAAGTTTTGTTACATTGGTAAATTGGTTCGGTTCATGGGCAACAACATATAGCTTTAACTTTCTCCTGAATTGGAGTTTATCAGGTACATCACTAATAGTATAAGCTTCAAGTAAAAAATAATGCCCAGGAAAGTTCACTTATATTAATTCAGCAATTTTTGTCATCATGCTTCGATCTACATCTGTTGTATCATTTAACTTTTGTCACTTGCACCTGTAACAAGCTGTACACATAATAATATGATATCTCATTACGCATGTGAAATAGGATAGGTGTGGATGTTTATGAACAATTTGTCTTATATGAAAGTCTTTGTTGTAGAAATTTGATCTTCTCTCTAAGACAAATGTCATAGAAAGATCATGTTTGAAACATTACGGCTTGCCCCTCAAAAATTACCAATGCTGAATTCAATGACTATATATTGACAGCACTTTTTTCTTTTGCAACAAAATATTGACAACACTTGTAATTTTATAGCCTAGTCTTGGTGCTTAGTGGACGAACTGTATGACTTGGTGTGACCAATCAAGAGCTTGAAGTGTCTAGTGTATAGAAACAAAAGTAGCTGTTTGGGAGAGGGTTCATACCAATATCACTATTGCTAGTAATAGTGAAGGAGAGAGTGGAATGGTCAAATTTGAAACTGATGGAAGTAGTAATGCTAGAAAATAAAATAATTATTGATTAAGTTGTGGTTAGCCTACTGGTGCGGATTGTTTGTCCTCATACTAGCATTGTAGGTTCAAGCCACACTATAAGAAAATAAAATAAATCAATGAATTCCAATCCAAGAAATCTTTAGTTGTGATAAAATGAGGATTTGTTTCTAAATAGTAAAATGCAGTTTGGTGTGTAGTCACAAGTTAGTTTTAAGCAAGATGTGGCCCAAAAATACCAATCTCAATATAGTAAGAATAGAACGTATAAATGAGTGATAAACCCCATGTTTCAATTGACATAACCCCCCATAGTCCATGACATACTATTACATAAAAAATATGTGCATATGAAAAATAAAATTAATTATTAAATTTTAATCCAAGAAATCCCTAGCTGTGATGCATTAGGATTTTTCTATATAGTAGAGTGCAATTCGGTGTGTAGTGAAAAATTAATTTTAAATAAGATATGGCCCAAAAATAATAATCTCAAAATAGTAAGTATAGAACATATAAATGAGTAATAAGTTATAAGCCCCATGTTCCAATTGTCATAACCCCCATAGTGCATGACATACTATTACATATAAAAGTTATATGCACTATATGATGTCTAAATAGGTTGTACTAGACCTCATTTAGACCTCATTGTCTAAATAGTATTTTTCTAGTTTGTAGTATGTACACATTTGGCGCATCACGTGCCTACATTATGCTAGAAGGATGATACCAAAAAAAAGAATTAGGGAAAAATACAACCTACCATATTGAAGTTGCTCAAATCAATAGTGCATTAGTTTTGTTTAATCTAATGAACTAAAAAAATTCACCTTTACTCTGTTTTAAACAAATTCGAAATCATTATCGTTTAACTTAATTTTGACCATATATTCTCAATATAACACATAGTTAGGTAAGAGGGAAGTGTTTTCCATGTTCCACATCGACTCATGGCTTTGTTGGCTTCCACTTAATCAACACAAAATGCCAAACCTAATGGGGTTTGGATCAATATTCATTTATATTGAGCAAATATACAACATCACTAACAAATTTGATATCATGACATCATTTTGAAAGAATCAATATAAAATAAGCATTGTACACAATTTTTGGAATTCATACTTGTTGTTACAAGCTATAGTCGTTACAAATCAACCAAAAAAATCAAAGGATGGTAATAAAATCAATATGTCTGTAACATCATGCATATTGGAACAACGAGTATACTCAGAAACATCAACCAACATTTTTAACAAAATTCTGAATCAAAGTCACATAAGAACCATAATACAATAAAGTAAAACTAGAGTTCTATTACATCTCTATGAAAGGTAAATTAATGCTGAGATATGAAACCCTAACAAAGCATAGCGAAATACAAAAGATTAATAATGACTTCTGGGACCATTCTAGCACAAGTTCCCAATAATGAAGATATACTAAGTTATGTAAATCTTACAACTACTATTGCTATTGTTTATCTGGATCACCACTACATCCTGTCACAAAAAGAGTTATATATTTCACATAAGTGGCATTGAATTTGTAGCAATAAAAATATTTGTAAACGGAAAAACTAATAGATTTCAAGTAATGAGTACACCATTTGTTTGTGTCTTTTATATGTTTATGGCTACTATTATGCAACAAGTCCAACTATGTTGAACTAAAGTGCAATATGTATACAATGAAAATCCTCTGATAGCATAAAGTGGCCTCCAGGTTGGCATAAAATGTCTGATGTTGGTATGAAGTTCCCTCTCATTGTACCAAATTGCCTTTTTCTGTTGTGGAACCTCTAGTTAGGACCTTTTTATGATGAACCCAAAGTGCCTCTTCATTACTATAAAAAATGGATATGTACAATGCCTATGAGGAAACTTGCCATATAGGCCAAGCATGATAGAAAGAAAAACTGAAATAAATCTATCAACAGAAAAAACTATTTATACTGGTTAGCTATAAAGGCTTTTTGTATCCAACAAAGCAGTAACATAAATATCTCCAGGATTTTTCTTTGAGAAGTCAAAGGTACGTACATTCCTCTCCAAGCATCATACTCAATCTTGAAGAGTTTCCAAACCTCACGACTAAAAAGACAGTTGAAGAAAAAATGACCTATATCATCTCCCTCTGATCGGCCTGAATCACGTGTCTAAAATGGAGCAAATCCAGAGTAGTCAGACTCTCAAGATAGTAACCCAACACTCAAGCCCCCACAATTATTATATAGGGTCTGACGTAGTAATCGAGGTCAAACCACAGGGACAAGGTTAGTAAGTATTAAGCACGTAAGGTCTTACTCTCATATACTGCAGACAAACATATGATTTTAAAAAGGTTGTTCCCTAAGGAATGATGATGTTCAAACCAAAACAAAGAAAGAAAATAACAACAAGAGAAAATAAGGACAAACAGTAGGAAACCAAGATATAAAAGGGAACTCAGTTAGGGTTTCACCTACTAAGGTCTCTCACCAACATGTAAAACTCACTCCCCTTTTTATACTCCTATCAAGATTACAAACAGTCATATACGTGTCTATTTCCTCCTCTCTCAAGATAAGGATAGATCTAGGATCTAAGGTGGCCTCCCTCTCAAGATGACAACCTTACACCCACAAAGCAAAATATATGACCATAAACCTTAGCAATCCAACATTTTAATGCATTCATACTACATAACACCAGATAAAGAAGATACTACTCTTTTGAGGTACCAACGATCAAACATCACAAGATGGTAGCTAAGAATACAAGTAAAGTATTAATAACAAGTGTATGGAGATAATCTTGATGAGTATATATGTATTCAAAAGAAGCAATAATATACATGTTGGGAGAGCCTTAGTGGATACTCTCAACCCGAGTTAGGTATTTATCCACACATGTTAACGGGCAGCATAACGCCGTTACAAAATGATAGATACATCATAACCATCAAGAGGGAAGGGGTTAACGTAGCAGAGATGACATATCCAGAAGAGAGAAAGAGAAGATGGCGATACACCAAAGTACTCCTTCAAATCTTGATTTTGGATGGACGGTGCGGAAGCTCTCCTCTCGAGGAAGAGGGGCCTTCAATCTTCTCTCTCCTCAGCTTTTGCCTTTAGAGATCCAAGACTGATTGGATTGGATGAGGGTGAGTATGGAATTTGGCAGCACTTCATGGTCCTTGTTGATTTGGTGATGTGACAAGTCAAGGTAGGTGGCCTATTTATAGGTGTTTTCCACTGACTTAACCACTCACACCACGGTTGAGGCTTGGCATCGGTCGATGCTTGAGTGTGGTCGATTGAGGCCCCACCTTGGTCGAGGTCACCACAACAATGGGTCGAGTCAGTACCTCGGTCGAGGCATTGCTCTACCGTGGTCGCAGTCCTTCATCGGTCGGGGCACTCCATTGCCTCATTCGCGGTGCTACCTTGGTCGAGGTTGACTAAGGTTTAGTTGAATGCACTGCGGGCCACGACTAAAAGGGTAGGGCACTTATACCGCGGTCGCGACGTCATCGGGGTGAATGGTGGCATCAGACACGGTGTGGGAATCCTCCTTGGTCGAAGAGCCGTGGTCGAGGTGACGACCACGAGCGTGGCTTTATGTGACCCTGCAAGGATGAAAAAATGTGCAATTAAGATTATTGTCATCGAAGTGCTAAAATAAGTGGAAAAGTCTATAAAAGGTATGTTTGGAGAGATATAAAATAGGTGCAAAAAGTGTGTAAAAGTTGATGTTATCACCCTCCAGCTGACACAGTACAAATCTTGCAGCAAGAGAATAATCAACTCTCTTTAAATAATCACAAGTAGGAATCTTGTTTAGAAAACTCTTCCAGAGAAAACATGAGCATCTCTTTGGGAACTTATCTTTCCAAACCCAATTAGACCAGATAGGCATAGGGTTCTTCCTCCTAGCTAACTCCCAACCATCCCTTAATTTGAAACAATTTATGCCTTTGAACTTCAATTGGTCAGCCTTCTCATTATGTGGAGCCAAATCATAGAGTAAACATTGGATAATATTTTCATCTCTAATATCAAGAATATTCCACTGTTTATCTAGCATACAAGAGACAATTTTATAGTCGAGACCTTTGCCCATTCTTAAAACCAACTGATTATCACAAAGATCAATCAAAGCATTCTTCTTAGGTAGCCACATGTCCTTCCAGAACAAAAATTTTACACCATCGACAACATAAAAGTCAATGTGGCTCTTCAGATAGTTCCTTGAGCCAAGGAGTCTCCTCCACACCCAAGACGAGTTGGATTTGCATCCAACTGACCAAACAAATTCATGCTTAATATATCGTTCATGTAACCACTTGACCCATAATGATTCTTTATTGTTAGATACATCCCACAGTTTTTTAAGAAGCCAAGCCTTAGATCAATTGTAATGACCCCGCCTCCCGGTAATCCCTAATTAAGGGAGACCAAGAGGTCAGAGCCGTTATCCCAATTTCCCGGATCAAAGGTTCGACAAATAATCAGAAATAACTATTAAATTCTACCATGACTATACTGAAAGTTGGAATAAAATAAAACTTTGCATACCTTTTTCAAAAACTTGGATTTCTAACTTCTATCCACATCTGGAATCTATTCTAACTAATCTTCCTTGTACTTTATTTTTTAATTTCACAATATGCCACTTTACTGTTTGTCCTTTTCAATTTGTACCTAAAATGCCGATAAATAAAACGTCAGTCAGCATAAATGAATATGCCGGTATGTGTGGACAAACAAAATGTCATACGTAAAGCTAACAACCTATTTATCAAGGTAATTAACAATTCAATTTACGTTTTCAATGTGTCAATTTCCACCACTTTTGCCCTAACCTTGGAATACCCCCATTAGGGTTTCTCTTTTGCTATTGACTTAAGGCCACCTTCTCCATCCTGAGCTTGGTGCCTGGGGTCACCTATCATGGTGCCCATTAGTCATGTAATAAAGACCACCTTCTCTATCCTGAGCTTGGTGCCTGGGGTCACCTCTCATGGTGCCCATGGGTCTTCCCTCTTGGGCTTAACCTCATTGCCTCATCCATCAGGGTGGCATGTAGGTGCGAGAATACACACTTATATTATAATTGTGATAATCATAGTGACTTTATGATTTGTAAGTATGAACATCCAAACTGATAGGTTGCATTCAATGCGATCAATCATACGGAAAACCTTCGGTAAACTAATGTGATTAACCATAATTAACCACATACTTGATCCAGAACAACTTGATGTCCAAGCAATAATGATAAAGAACAATAAAACAAGCAATCAATAATATCCTGAAATTAATGCATAACATTCAAGTGTTATAGTTTATCCAAAACATTCTCAAGATATACTTGGATTCCACCTTAGGCTTTCTAGGCCACTTTAGGGTTTTATTAGGGTTTTAGCCTCCATAATACTTTTATCATGTTTAATACTCTTTTACACTAAAACTACCATCTTTATCCTTTTAAGTTATTTCAAGATCATTAAACTCAATTATCACCTTTAGTTTTTTCGAATTGACAACTCATCTTTCATATAGTCTAATTCATATATGAACTCAATTTATCATTAATTCCACCTTAATCCACTAAAAAACCCTAATTACTAAATTAAGGGTTTTCATCCACAATTAGGAACTTTTATACTCAAAATAGCTTAGAACCATCAAATCTCAGCTTTATACATGAATTTGACCAATTAAAGCCATTAAGAAACATAATTACTAATATTAGGATTTCAAGGGCCATTCAAGCTTATTTATGTATATGGAACCTCAAATTACGCATAAAGTTCATCCTTTTAGATCTAATGTATCTTTTTATAATCAACATATTAATATCAAATTTAATCATCCATATAACCCTTCTCAATACATTAATCATCTTAAATTAGGGTTTCTTAATCATTAATGTACTAAAGTTGATAACTTCCACTACTTGTCGAATTATAAGAGGAATTAGCTTCTAAATCTATTTTTAATGAATTCGTCACATTTTTCTGAGCAAAATTCATATATTATCATACCAATTTGATCTACCAATATTTAGATATGATTTTTACAAAAATTATTTACTTGGACCAATGGCAGACTGCCACGTCATCCTTTTCATGCATCACGCCCAAAACATAACCAAATTACCTTTTTGCCCTCACTTAAGTGACCAGCTCTGCACAACATGGAGGGACAAAACTGTCCAATGGCCCTAGGTCGTCTTCAACCTCCAGACAACCGCAACGGCTGCCGATTGCAGCCCTTCGCGGGGCCTCCCTCTCCTCCTTAGGTCACAAAACTTGCCGCCAGCCACCTCCGTAGGTCCGCCGCCCCCTTGTGCACATGGGGCACCACTTGGTCGCAGCCAGCGTGGCCGTTTTCATGCTCGTCAGGCCTGCAACTCGCGACCGTCATTGCAGCCAAATGGATGTTGTTGCGCACGCTTTAGGGCATGGCCACGATGGCTAAGCTTCTCCCTGGCATCGTGGTGCATCAAGCTTATATCACAACTCCTTCTTGGGTCCTTGTTGCTTCATGATCACGTTGCTCCTCTTTATTAGGGTTTATGGATGAAAACAAGGAAGAAGAAGAGAGAAGGATGCATGGGATCCTACTGGACTCGACCAAGGGTTCTACCCCTTATATAGGGGTGGGTAGCAAAGCCTTAGGATTCCCATCTACGAGATCCAAGAGCCTTTCCCAATAGGAAACCCATATTCTTTCATTAAGAACAATCTTCTCTCTATCCATTATCTTCTTAGTAAACCATATTCCTTGGATATTTAGGAATTCGAAAATTATCTCTTTCATCATCTTTATGCTTAACTTTTAATCCATTGGCACAAGATTATACTTTCTTATATTAGAAAAATACCTCTTTTTGATAATACATTAATTATGTATCACATTATCCTCTTATTTTGTATTATTTACATTTTCTCTTTCTTCTTACTCATTGGGACTCCTTGGACCCTAAGAAATCCTAAGATTTTGAAATTTCTTTTTAAGGACACTTATTATCCTTCTAGATGCAACTACATTCTTCATTTCTCATTATCTTACTTATTTCTTTATTAAGATATCTCTTTTCAAGGATTTTCTATTTATCTTTTATTTCATTTCCTCTTTTCCTATTTCCTTTATTAGAAATCACATATAAACGAATTTTTTTTCCATTGTGGCCATTAATGCCACTTTCCAGAGATTTCTATGTATTTTTATAAATACTTTGATTACTATTCATTATCTTGTATCATTTTCTATTATTTGGACTTTTCTTCCTTTCTTCTCTTTTATATCATTATTGGATTAATCTAATAATAGGAATCATGAAATTTCTATCAAAAGGGATATTTGTAAAGTAATCCATTGTTTGAAGCAAAGCATGTAATCTTTTCAATTAAGTCCAATTCATAAAAACTTTACATTTCAATTATGAAAACAAATGTGAAATTGAGGTTGTAACATCCTTCCCCTCTTATAGGAATTTTGCCCTCAAAATTCCATTAAACATACAAACAAGCAGGATAAGACTTTCTCATGTCCATCATGGCTCTTATGTGGCTTCACCCTCTTCATGGTGCTTTCCAAGAACCTTCATCATCTTATATTCTTACATCTGAGTTCTCTCTCACCTTGGTATATCGTACCCTCATAGGTGACTTGGGACATTTCAACCTCACATAAAGATGAATAGGTTCATAGCTCAGCACATGGCTTGGGTACCTCACATAGTGCTCTAGATCAGACTCATGGAACACATCACATTATCCTGAGGGTTAAGACTAAACATAACCATCTCCACCAATCCATCTCAAATAGACCCATATATCGGGGACTCAACTTTCTCAGCTGTAGCTTAGAGGGGTCGGATTTTCACATCATATATTCTCCCACAGTGAACTGCATGTCAGTCTGCTTTGTATCATCTCACGACTCATGTCGCCTCTGGGTTTTCTCAGCCATCACATGATCAAATCGACTTCATCTACACACATTGTGGCCTTTCTGACCTTCACAAGGTATTTCCATCAACATCATCTTCATGAAGTGGTGACCGACACAACCTCCCTTATAGAGCTTCTTACATCCCAATAGAGGCTATGGTGGTTAACATCAAATCTTTCATAGGACAAAATTGTCTCCATGTATCACCCTGAACGAGCACAAATGCTCTCATCAGACCCTCTAGTTTGGATTATTCTAACCATCAGTTAGGGGTGATAAGTTGTACTAGCATCGAGTTCTTCACATACCTACTTCCACCTCATGAAAGTGAATTTTTAGGTTATATTCAAGAACCTTTGAACCCACATCATGGTGTAGTTGAACCACCTCTCTTTCTTATATGTAGTTCAACCGGATCTGTCCCTTGACAATACTCTCTCTCTTTCTCTTAGATCATGTCATCTAGGTAAGGTGATCTACCATAACCCACATTGCATCCTGGAGACTTACCACAACATCTATAGTGATGAACTCCCATTCCCACTCAGGGACTCTTTATCTTCTATATAAACTCATAAAGCTATATGTTTTTGATGATTAATGTCCAAATATTTGATTTTTCTAGCATATAGATCAATTTCTAGGTTTTATTTTAGTTTTCAGGTTTCTAGACCAATCAGGTAAAGGAGGAAACATTTATCCATAAAAACAAATCTAGCACACATATATTTTAAGGTTTGATTTACCCTTAGCATTGTTTTTTCTTAGCAGTATGTGGGTATAAAAGGATAAAATCACTGGTTTAATTCTACTCTTGCATGTACAATATAGACTCTAGTTCTAATCAATTAGGGGAAGGTTGTGTGAAAACTTTGCAAATATAGAATTATACAAATCTACCTCATGCTAGACCACATCAAGCAAGATCTTGCTCACTATATGTGGTAGATAGAGCATTATAGAGTTCTAGGACAAAGTTGTTTTTTATAAATCTTAATTAAGAAAGCAAAAAACGAGTGAGTAAGCACCAAACAGATGATGTAGGCATCTTCAGAAAGACATTTTTAAGCCAAAAGAGAACTGCGATAGTCACATCAATCACTGAAAGAAAAACACAGTTAGAAAGCACAGAGAAGGTTCAAAATTGGGGAAAAGTGGGTTACCTACCCTTAGACGAAATGTAGGGTATACAAATATTAGTGGGGATGTAGAAATGTATTTTCATCCTTGTACACTCAAGAACCACCGTCAAGAATTGAAGTAAATGCTTCTGGGTTGTCTCTATATGGTTTTAGCCAAAAGAATTGACATGTGTCAGAAGGAGGTGATGATTCACTAAGTTTCTTCTAGAGGTTGAAGATGACGATGCTAAGGGCTATTGGGAGCTCTATCTTGGGAAATTCATGAGTGATGTGAGTTTTGTTGGTTCCAAATAGCATTCTAGGGACTTTGGTTTTGTAATGTAAGTGTCCCACCACTTCTTTAACCCTAGATGTAGTTGGGCACTTTGGAATTTTTAAAAATCCTAGTCAATGTGAGCTATATGAGATATCTATGTGCTCTAAATACAAAACTGATATATTGGAGAATGAATGAGAGAGATGTCCTAATTTGGTATCAACCCCAGAGGAAGGATTCATTATCCTATTAGAAATAAAAAAAGTTAGGGATGGAAGTCCCACCTCATATAATGGCTTAGGATGTAGCTCACAAAATTGTGCAGTCTTGGTAAAATCCTGTCTCGAGGATAAGTAAAATGGACCAGCTAGATCCATGCATCCCTCAACTAGAAGTCTTGATGAGGTGGTTGAAATAACTTCCAAGATGTGGAAGGACATTTACAAATCATATAAAAATATTATTTATTCATTAGGTGATAAAAATAACAAAAAATACCAATATTCACCAGCAATCACTCGCCGAAATATATAAGGGGCACATTTCTTAGGTAATTTTACTAGTTTCTGCCACTAAAACATATTTTATTATGTAAAGGTACACATTATAAATTTTTATTAGAACACCTATTATAATCTGATACCTTAGTTGTTATTGAAGGTAAACCATCACTACTACAGAAGTGCCTTTTAGTGTCGGTTGTTTAACCCCCTTTGGCGTCGGTTTCTGAACGACGCCTATGTGGGCGCCGCTAAAAGGTTGGACACTTCAGCGTCGGTTCAAAAACCGACGCCTATTTAACATAAAGGCGTCAGTTTATTATAAAACACCGACGCCAAAAGGGTTCGCGCCACAGAAAACAGCGTCATCTAGGACGCTTTCTGCGTCGGTTATATACTAAACAACCGACGCAGAAAAGTGTCCTAGATGACTCCCATTTCCTGTAGCGCGAACACTTTTGGCGTCGGTGTTCAACAAAAAACCGACGCTGTAAGTCTGTGCTGACGGTTATCGGTAAATAACCGACGCCTATATCTATTTTTTTTTTATAAATCTGTTTGCAGGCCTGCTGTGGCTGGTCAGCAGGATGTGAACCTGCAGTTCAGTTTTCTGAACTGCAGGTTTATGACATCCATTGATATCAGCCTACAAACAGGCCACAAACCTGCAAAATTAACATAAAAAGATTCACACAAGTAGATACATTCAGACATCAATTCAATTGTCACGTTCACACATATAGAATCATTCAAATACATGTTTTAACATTCAGAAACATTCATTTACAAAGTATCATTCATCATCACTATCAACATCCTAATTATATCTTACAGTTGCCACTGTTTGTACAGCTATTGCCCATTCTTCTCTTACTTCATTTAATGCTTCCCTCGTATATGGAGCATGTACATTTTTTAAGCGTTTGCCTATAGTGTGGTCAGTTTTAAACACCTGCAAAGAGAATGATGTATATATATAAGTAATAATATAAAAATAAGATTGATATATTTCATACTAACTAATGAGACTATATATAATACCTCATGTATGGTATCGATGTCCAATGCGGCATGTTTGATAATCATCTGCATAAATCGCATCACATAGTATGCGCATGCCCAACCATTGTCTTGTGTAGCGCACTATAAATTGAAACATACAAAATAATACAACTAAGCACAATTCACATCAATAATATATACATTGGAGTCGGGGAGTCGGGAACTTACTTTTACGTTCTCCCAAGACAATGGCTGGTTCTTTTTCCTTGGGACCTTTCCTCCAGCATTTTTGAATGCATCTAAACCCCTACATGTTAATATAACACACTAAGTTGCATAAGTAAATAGTAATGTAATAAAAGATGTTAACGGATATAAAAAAATGAAATATTTCTCACCAGAATAATGCCATTCTCATTACGTGTCCAATTTTAGTGTTTAATGTACTTCCTGCGGGATCTAGATAATAAACAGCGAACGTCCCAGGGACAATAACTAGTAACTCCCAATGTCTACCACTAGAGGTAAAAAGTTAACAATTAATAACTCAAAATGCAAAATAATAATGGAATTTTCTTAAGTCCAAATTATAAATAAAGCAAACTTACTTGACAATGAATGGAGCTATTATTATCGTCTTCATTTGATGACCAAAAATTGTAAAAGCATCTATACAGTATTGTTGAACACTATCAGGGTCTTTAGCTACCATACTAATCAATGATGGAATCAAAAATCCCACATGATCATATGCAAATTGTTTGCAATGATCTTCGATTAAGTAGCTGCAAAACATATAGACGTATGCATTAATATATAAGAAACTAGATCACCGGATCTTACACAAGGTATATGGATGTATAAACAAGATCTCACCTTATCCATGTCTCTATCATTGATGTATTCAACCAATCATACATAAACAGCTCAATAATATCTTGTATAAATAAAGAGCTGTCGTATGATTGACCTGCATAATCTGCATCTAAAGAAACAATTATAGGGCAAAGTATATTATGTGCCCGTAGCCAACATGCCATTCCCCTACAAGCAGGACCTAACGGGTATTGTAGGTCAGTTGGAACCCAAGTTGGTAATGCGGGAATTGGAGGTGGAGGCCTAGGTGCTCCTGGTGTCTTCTTTTTAACCTGTATATATAATTTCAGATCAGTTGACATCATATATACACATTAACAGTCTAAATCAATGTAAATTTATCTTACAATTTCAGTCGTGTAGAGGACATCTGCTTTGGGCCACAATATGACCCCGCTTTCTGCCTCACCAAGTGTATCAATATCTGGGTGGGCATATGGCAACTCAACTTCCCTCCAATCGGGTAATACATGTATCGGGCTCACACGAATGTAGCCCTGCGGCATTGGAGTCCCATGAAACGTTGCCCCAGGAAGGGACTGGTAAGCTTGCGCCTCTGCAACAACATAGTTTTCCATTCTTAAGCGGCATGGCTTCAATGCCTACAAATTTACGTAAAGAATGTTATACATATATACATATCATCTTGAAAACATATCATCTTGAAAAGACTAGCTACAATGTCATAAACAATACTTACAGCAGACGTGTTAGGCGATGGGTCTCCAGGATTACTTGCAGTCTGTGCACCAGGAGAAGAGTGGGTCGGCATAGGCTGATTGGAAGCCTGAGATGCCTGCCACCGCAGCAATTCTTCCTTGACCTTCTCAGCAACCACATCGTTGAGCTTCTTAGCAACTATATCCTCGACTCTCTTATTCTCCTATACATGGATAAAACAAATATTAGCTTTTTATTAATGAATTTCCTTTTGCAGTAACATTATAAAAATAGAATATGTTACCTCTTCTTGAGAAAGTCCCGCTCTGGGTTTGCGCTGGGATGGCCCAAAGAATGCTTTGATGCCCACACCAGCGCCGGCACCTCTAACACGTCCAGGATGCTCTGGGTTACCCAGAGCAACTGTCAATTCATCCCTTGTGCCCTGAGGGATGAACGTGCCTTGTTTCCTCTGCTCGTGCAGCTCCCGCTAATCACCATAAACAAAAATTGGTAAGTTAACACCACAAATAATCAATATTCAAATGATTGCTCTAAGAGTTGTATTTTACCATTTTTGCAGCCGCCTCAGCAGTTTCGGGCTTTTTTATTTCACCCTTCTTGTTTTTCCTGCCAGCTATCCAGATATCATGGCGAGGGAAGGGTGTGCCCGCAGACTCCTGAGTAGTCGCAGACTCCTGAGTAGCCGCAGACTCCTCCTGTAGTCTTTGGCGAACGCTTGCATAGCCTTTTGGACCCATAGTATGGTCATGTACATTCAGTGCACGCCTTGCTTTTTGTGCGTCACTGAGGGCCTAGTTAGTATGCACATTTATAATTAGGTTAGTAGCACTAAATGTTAATCTTGAATAGCTGAATACAATGTATATTAATTAAAATGGGAGGGACGCCTAATACCTTGAATTCTTCAGATTTTCTTGAAGCAACAAAATTGTCCCAATCTTCTTTGTCCAAGAAGTTCCATTGTTCAAGGGCTGACTTCTTCTTCTTATCACCCTGTCTTATGTATTCTCTGTTCAGATTTGTCCTGTAATTCCTAAGCATCTTTCCAGCGCGTTGCATCACACTTTTACGATGCAACATCTCATCCAATGCAAATAGATTCTGTAAAATAGAAATGTTATTAACTAGTACCAAAAATATAATTGCAAATAATAGAATTTGTAATCTACAAAATAGAATTGCAAATAATAATAACTCACGCATAAATCTTTCCATATCAAGTCTTTCTTCGCCTGAGGAACTTTATGCCAATTATCATACTTAACACCACAATGGCTTCGAGTGACAACCCCAAGATAGTTTATAAAATTATTGCGGTTCACTCCAATTGCATTCCCTCCATTATCAAACTCCACAACCAATTTGGATCCACTGCCACTCAGCGCAAGTAACTTTTTCAACAGAGTGATACCCCTTTTCTTGTTAAGTTTTTGTTGCTGCGCATCAAGTTGCTCAATTGCTTCAGTGGGTAGCTGTGCATCATCAACCTAAAATTTGACAAAAATAAACACACTGAATTAATCCAATATAGAAATACAGGATATATGACATAACTAGAAGATAATGAATTTTATAGAAATACGGGATATGTTTTTAGAACTTACGTTGGTATCCTCGCCATGCTCGTCATGGACAGCATGCTCATCATGGACTTCATGCTCATCATGGACATCATTCTCATCATGGTGAGCCATCTGAAAATTTCATTAAAAAGGAAAACATTTAGCATTTGTATCAACTAGAATAAGGAAAACATTTAGCATTTGTATAAACATACATGTCTCTAAAATTGTGATCTTTTATCAATTAGCAATCCTTCAATGTACAAGTAATATAAAAAACAATGATTGTTCACATTCTAGGCCAACAAACACATGTGATGTCATTCTTATATATAATAAATGTGTACCACCTATCCCATCCTTGAACACCTAATCTCACTAGTAAGTGTATAATGTGTATTGGGTTTTCAAGAAAATTTCGGCAGCATTTCCCCGCTGTTCTCTAAGTACATATGTACTTAGAGAACAAACGGGGAAATGCTACCAAAATTTTCTCGAAAACTCAATACACATTATACACTTACATCCTAAGTGAGATTAGGTGTTCAAGAACAGTCCCAAACCGGGGACTATCCAAGATTTACTCCTAATGAGTAAATCTTGGACGGGTTTCTAGGCCAACAAACACAATAATAGATATCTACAATGAAGCCGGACTCCATACAAACAGTATATAATTTAGTGATTGTTCATTCTAATTTATATCAATGTACAAGTAATATAAAAAACAATGATTGTTCACATTCTAGGCCAACAAACACATGTGATGTCATTCTTATATATAATAAATGTGTACCACCTATCCCATCCTTGAACACCTAATCTCACTAGTAAGTGTATAATGTGTATTGGGTTTTCAAGAAAATTTCGGCAGCATTTTCCCGCTGTTCTCTAAGTACATATGTACTTAGAGAACAAACGGGGAAATGCTACCAAAATTTTCTCGAAAACTCAATACACATTATACACTTACATCCTAAGTGAGATTAGGTGTTCAAGAACAGTCCCAAACCGGGGACTATCCAAGATTTACTCCTAATGAGTAAATCTTGGACGGGTTTCTAGGCCAACAAATAATGTGTTGTCATTCTTATACCTAAAATCCTAGTTCTTCAAATTAGGGTGATTATTGATGTCTTTAAAAGCATGATTGGCAATTTAGGGAAAAGTTCATCATTTAAATTCCAAGCATTCACATGTGTGCATTACAATTCATCATTAAGCAAGAAGGGTGATTAGGATTCTCAATATACTCAACAATAAAATAAGTTAAACATGTGTGCATTAGAGTTCATCATTTACATTCCAAACATGTCACATGTGTGCATTACAGTTCATCATCAAGATATCTATAACTTACTTAAACATTCAATTATGAAGTAAATATACACTTAATTAAGAATAGCATGACACACAAAGTTGCAGTCAACATCATTATGTTTTGTTCTATCATGGACTATCAGATTGGTATATCACATATGTATCAGTACATTATTAAATAAACACAATCAGTAAATAACTTTTAGCAAAAAATCCACTAGACGTGCAGCCTAGACGTGCCCTGGCGCCGCCCAAGCATCTGCCCAGAGGCCTATCTAGGCAGGGCACCTGGGCTTGGGACCCTAGGCGTGCCCTGGCACCTACTCAGGCGCTGCCTGCGTGAGTTCTAGGTTGGCGGCGGCAGAGAAAAGCAAGGCAGAGGACAAAAAAGGTGGTGAAGGTTTGTGGGTTACCTTGCACGAGGACAGCACGAGTAAAGATGCTTCTACCGGCGGGGGCGGAGGTGACGACGACAGCACCGTAGCTGCTTCTACTGGCGGCGACGACTACAGGAGAGCAGGGGCGGTGGGCAACGACCGGCGGCGACGAGCGGACAGCAGCAGTAGCAGGGGCGGCGGAGAAGAAGGGCGCCGGAGAAGAAGGACGCCGGAGATGGGGCGCCGGAGAGAAGCGCCGGAGAGCAGCAGCAGCAGAGAAGCGCCGGAAAGTCGCTGCAACAGGGAAAATCGCCGCAATAGGGTAGCAATGAAACAGAAGAAAGGGGAAGAGTCGGGCGATCGCTGGGGGTTATAAGTTCGCAAATAGCATCGGTTGTTTACAACAACCGACGCCTAAATATCTTTAGCGTCCGTTGGTTGAAACAACCGACGTCCAATTGGATGATATTTTCATGGAAATTTTTGGCGGGAACCACCTTCAGCGTCGGTTAGAGAGGGATAACTGACGCTGAAAATGACACTATTTTTTTATATCGAAAAATGGATTTCGTGGGCGACTTTAAGCGTCGGTTGTTTATAAAAAAACCGACGCTTAATACAAAGCGGTACCCGTGTCTGGCTGGTCTTCGAATATAGACGTCGGTTTTATTAAACAACCGATGCCTTATATGTTAGGCGTCGGTTTTCCTTAATAACCGACGCCCAGAAAAGCGACACTGAATGCTATTTCTGTAGTAGTGCATACTCTGAATTCTCGTATAGTTGAATATTTGGAAACATATTATCCTTTATAGAAAGGTTCCATAAGTGCAATAATAATGGATATTTAGGAACTAAGTATGGTACCTGAGAATGATGATGTTACAATGTCAACATGAATATGGTAAAAGGGAGACGAGACATTGGGCACATGCCTTTTATTCTATTATTTTGTACTAGAATTTTAAGTTAAAAAGCATGTTGACTTTGTGACTTATTGCCAAAATCATTTCGATTAAAATCATTTGTATGACAAAGGGTAAAAATATTTAAACAAATGCAAGAGTCCTAACTCCCTTAGAAAAAAAGTGACCTATATGTCCTTGTACCATATAATAATGGTAGAGAAGAAAGGCACCAAAAGGGAGCGCTAGCTTTAATTTGAAGAATGATCTAACCTAGTTGTATACTTTTTATAAATATATATGTTTGTTCACGTGGGTTTTGTGGGTTTCTTACAAACGATCCCATATTCTAATTCCAAGCATGAAACATTGAATTTTTTTACACATCATAGAGTTAGATGGTTGACCGGTTTCCATAAGGGAGAAACTAATCCTCATGGCATATTTTGGTTTCATATTTTTATCGGATTTATGTTGCTAAACACCTTATTAAAAGCATTTGTGCTTTTATTTTTTTCAAATATGAAGTATAAAGAATTGATGACACATATTTGGTAATCAACCTAACAAAAGTTTTAGGTCCAAATCGATTTTTTTGGTGTTGGTTTCCCTAAATGTTACAATTCACGCATGTAGCATCAGCTAATACCTACATTTTTACTCTAAATTATGTAGTTCAAATTTCAAAATGATTTGGTTATAGGATAATGGGTTGATATTTGACTTGATACAATTGACAAAGAAGAAGGCATTTCTATTATATTATTTAGATATTGTTTTATGTAGATGAAACACAATTGATTTTGTTTATGCTTATGAACAATAAATTAGATGGATTAGGGTAGAGAAATATTTCTTCAAAATGGGCAACGTTGATTGATGAAACTTGCTTGTGTAATTCCTTTAAGATTAAAATGAAACTCATTGTATTGCAAATATGTAAAAGTTCCAAAAGAGAAATAACTCATGGATCACACTAATTGTCACGGAACCATTCTTACCCCAATCCCAATCCCACTGCCTAGACATTAATAAAAGAATTCCAGTGTCCGTCCCTGAGTGGCATGATAGGATCTCACACACTGACATATATAATAAGAAATAATAACTCAAAAATAGGATATTTAAAGAACAAACTAACCCAATATAGGAGATATTGTAGATCTATCTTTGTCATCAGAGTATATGGAGTGCGAAAGAAATCTAGTCATCGGTCCATTTGTTTTGCCTAAAGTCAAGAAAATCAAGACACAATCATGCAATTGCACGGTACACTATCAAAATCAAGTAAAATAGTTTATAGCAAAATAGTTTACTTGGCAGGACTTATATTCAAAAGTATAACAAATAATTTCCAAAACTAAAAGTTATTCAACAAGTTGTGTATTTCAAACAATTTGATTTTTATTACGAGTTCCCATTATGTTGTAATCGAGAAGCATGCATATATATTTTGTGACCGCATTGCCCCAACAAGATGGGGGAGGTCACTAGAGTCCTCTCCATATGAGATAAGAGGTAGATAGACATGTACAATATTCAATATCATTCGACAGGTACAAGTTCCACCCTCTGCATGAGGAGGTTGCTTGCACTCAATATCAACATTATCGACATAAATATACGTGCAATCATAATCGATAATATCATTTATGTTTTCATGTTTTTCTCAAAATATAGTATAGGAAAAACAAAAGACTAATCAATAGGGAACAATAGCTCAACCAAGTATACAGTGAAGAGATACATAAAAAGTATCTTCAATACAACCAAGGAGGAGATACAATAGTGTACCATTCACCAAAGATTTATAGTACATATATCAACAAGTTTAACAAGTATTTGATCCTGGTTCATAATGAGAACAAACATGTGTCAATATATTATTCATTGATCTAGTGACCCATTAGGGCATCCATTCATGTATTTTTATTCTCATTGTATTTGTTACCCTATGGTCATCATGAGTATAGATCGAGGATCATATGATTGAGATTAAGAACTTAAATATCCAAGTTAGGTCTGATCTGATGTGCAAAATATCCAAGATTGATGATATTAGATCACTTAGTCATTTTCATGTACAACCATGCCAAGTATAGATTGGGTGATGATATAGTATTCAAAGTCATGTGATCAAGTTGTCAATATATGACCAGAGTCTATCAGAGTCAACATAAGTGATTTCAACATCATTAGGGTTTGTAATAATAATAGAAAACCCTAATTATGATGTAAGAGAGAATTACTAAATCTCATCATTGAATGTTACTATAACAGGGCAAGATAATGGTCTTGTATCAAAGTAGACATTTTTTCTGAGCAAGTGGATATTTTTCTAGCATTTTTTGGACATTATATCTATTTTTAGAGCATTTTACGAGATGGGCCAATCAAATGATTTCTAGAAAAATTAAATGAAAAAAAGAGGAAAGGCCAGCCGGCTTCACGGATTAGGGGAGGGATCCAAATTCACGGATCCTCCTGCTGACCCGTGAGCCAGAGAAACAGGGGCAAAAGGACACAAATGTCCCTGGACATGGAATCAATAGCGTGACAAATTGGGGATAAAAGAGTATTGTTGCCCTATTGATTGTTCCCCCACCATCGTGATCCTGTGCCATCGCCTGCATAGGCAGCATTAGGAAAAGCTAGGAGGCAAAATCCAAGGAGACGACCTATGAAGGTGCTCTGAGGTCTCGATTGACCTCACGATGCTTCCCTGAGGTCAACAAGCCAATATGTGGCAAGGGATGACAAGCACAACCAAAGGGGGATGTTCCGAATAGCAGGCTTCAATATAACAAGTGAAAACAGACATATACCTCAGACGATGGGGAACCGATGGTCAAATAGGTTCTGCGAGGCTCTGACAAATTGTCTGGTTGTCCCAGTTGGTCGTGAACACGCCTGGTGCATGTCACTGATGGCGACCTTGCAATCTTCAGGGGAGCTTCATCAACGGGGTGTTCTGGGCCATCATGCCCTCAAGAGATGGTTCAAGTAGCTCATTAGTTGCCCCAAGATGCTATCGGTACAAGGAATTGGAAGGAATAGGTCGAAAGTGAGAGCGGGAGGCTCTGGTCTGGGCAGGTGAAGGAGGATTTGGGTGGAGAAGGTAGGGAGCACTGGCGAGAAATTGATCGGTGTTTTAGTCTAAGTTAACATGGGCTTCTCCACTTTCAAACCCAACCAGCCGCCTTTTGGCATTTTCAAAATAGGTCGAGAGAGAGGGGTTGCTGGAGATCGTTATGTAGAGGAGAGGATTTTGAATCAAATGCATTAAATTTGATAAGGACATGATCAGCAGAGCGGGGGAGTTGGGGATTCAAACTCCCGCAAACATTGTGCACTATTTGCTCCGTGATGAGCGGGTGAGGTAGACGACCCTGGGCACGGGTCATCCCTGGATCCGGGTTTGAAAGGGATCTGTTTAGGCTAGAAATGGTATTATATGGTATTTTATAAGTATTTGTTCATAAATTCATATCTCTTAATCCATTTATCTAAACAATACGAGGCTTTCACTAGGGTTTCATAAACATTTTACCTAGATATAGAAAATTTTCCAAGATAGAATTATAATGTCTGATCCATGTATAAAATCAATTGGCAAAAGGCATAAGTTAAGCTAAAATTAGATGTCATATGGTACAAATCATGATATCTGGGCATCATAATTGAATTTTGGGTGTCAAAATTATTCAATGGTCATGAGAGTGGTGAAGTGAGTTCAATTGAGCAATACTTAAAAATTGAGGAACATAATTATAATTTGGCCATCAAATGTGGAAAAATCTACTTCATCACATCCTTCCCTCCTTAAAAGAATTTTGTCCTCAAAAATAAAAAACATCCTAAAAAATTGTGAGTATCCAATCCAACTTGTATCCTCAAATACTAGAACATACTCATCTCTATAGTCGAAATCATGTCTCTAAAATTCAAGTACAATAATCATAATTGGGATTCCATGTTCCATATCATAACTAACTTGGTACCAATATTTCATCATCAAGCAATTGAGTATCAAGGTCATTGCATATATTGTCCAAAGTCATCATATGAGTCACAAATATGGAAAGCATCCCATTGATCACAATTTTGGAGAGATCACATTTTAGATCAAACAAATAGAGTTCGTAAATCAAGTGTACAAGGTGACTTTTTGTGACGACCACTATCAAACTGACAACTTAATCGCACAAAACTATGCGAAATTAATCATTAACAATGGATTATCGAAAATCTTTAAAAATTAAATTTTTTTCCAAGAGATCAAGTACCAGGAAACTCTTTTCATAATGAACCAAACCACATATATATACATCATGGTTTACGTGTATATACAATGTTCCATCACCTTATAATTTTTTTTGAGATAATAGTTACTTTATCAAAACATACACAAAAGCAACATCATGCATCGAGGCATATTAGTCAAAATCTCAAATCGATTATAAAACTCTTTACGCACTATCTCCTAAAGGACCTGAGAGTACAGGGATGACACATATGACTATATCTACAAGACACAACATCACACTCAACATGAGTTGTTACTGCTGTCCACTCTCTGTTGCACGGTCTCTAAATTCTCGTGCATGTCCACCTAAAAAGTTGTGGAACCCACGGGGTGAGATACAACTTATCCCAATAAAAGATATAACTCTCTGTCAACAATATTATTATCATAGTTAAACTTATATAAATGAGAGCAGAAAAAATATATACTGAAATAAATAAATACAACTGCTGATTATATGTAGAGTAGAGAAGTCTTATCCTCTTATTAGTTCAGATATCTACAATAGTGCAATATATCATTAAATCACTTTTGAAAGGAATATGAAGAACATGTATAACTATTATAAACTAAACAATATAAAATCAAAGCAAGGAATCAACCAATGTTTCTGTATTTGGTCTTTAAACAAATACACTACACAACTGATTACATCTTTAAACATTCCATCTTATTATGCCATGCGGAGATGGGAATATACCTTCCATCTCCAACTAACCACTGTGAAGTTAGCATCAGTACCATATAAGTCTATGAAAGAGACGGAGTCCATGACCTCTCCTTTCTTGGTCAGTATGAGAGTGGCAGTGACATTATGAGTCATTCTGTATTTTAGCTATCTTGGTGTATAGAGGCTCTTCTCTATAGAGATACATCGTGTACCATGTTCTCTGTCCAGGGAGCCTGCAACCATACTCTTCCGGGGGTATGACTTTACCGCCAATCCTAATGTTGCAATAGATCTACAACCTACAACCACACTCTTTTTAGGAAAATGGCTCAAGGTAAAATCTTGGGGTTTGAAGGAAGCAAGGTAATACTCATTTTGCACCCTCGCATATTAAAAAGTATACGCTTTGAGTCAAACTTGTTTCATCATTCGGCAGATCCTGACATTGAATGATTTTATGGCCAGGGCAACTACATTTTTAGTTCACTTGATAGATTAAGTGCATTACAACATCTTTTAGTATCAACCAAGTTACAAACATGAATTATAGATACAATCATATTTTTAAGAGATCTGATATCAATAGGTACATATCTTGTTATACTTATCCTGGGATCTCAGTCCCCTGAATACTTTATTGGGAATCTCATCCCTTCATCATTATCATTATCATGATCATATGCTTGGGTATCAAACCCTTAGTTCATTATTGAACAATATCACCTCTCATTAGGCAATAACTAACTCTAGGTCATCAAACCCATATATAAACCATACTTGTTGTACAAGTATATCACATGGCTCAGAAGGCCTTATATAATCTGTTTTATACTAAATCATCATAGATCATACCTGGTTGTGTTCATCATCTCACAACACCTGCATCGTTAGGATTTCATAGCAATGTAATATCAAGCAAATATCATGACCATACCATAAAGAGAAAACATTCAAATTGCAACCCTCTCATGATTAGGTTTAAGGTTACTCTTATAACTGATTTAAGGTTTTCAAGTTCATAATTATCAACCAACCCTATTTCACATTATAAGAACTATATTACTGCCATAAGTTTTCAAGCATACTACATCAAGTATCATCAACTGATTATCAACATGAGATATTATCCTTCTTATGTGAGTAGTACCAGTTTCTCTCTCATCCTTACTAGAATATTGATTTTAACATACTTATTACATTGATTTATCCTTCTTTAGGGTTATCAACCTACACTTATTAAAATGTATTCAGATCATTGCTTTCATGATGCATTCATTGATTGTATTCAAGTTATACCAGCCTACACTCTTCAAGGTGTATCCGCCAATATCCGCCTACACTCTACAAGGTGTATCAACGTACACTCTTCAAGGCGTATCCGCCTACACTCTACAAGGTGTATCGGCCTACACTCTACAAAGTGTATCGACCTTCACTCCAATATTTGCATCGGCCTAGACACATTACTTGTGTTGGCCTAGACACATGTACTTGTATCAACCTCGACACACATACTTGCGTTGGCCAAAGCATATCAAATGCTATCGTTTTAGAGATGCTTAATAGTGGTATCATTTGTATGGTGATTGAGGTATATCGACCATAGCACATACTTGTTTGTGTCGGCCATACTATCATCGTATGTATCGGCCACCCAACATCAACTTGAGTATTGGCCACCCAACATCACTTAGGGTATCAACCACTTTATGCACTAGCATGTCGACTAGATCATGGACTAAGGTATCGGCCATACCATCAACAAATAGGGTATTGGTCGCTTCAACACCTTGTATATAGGCCTCTCCTTCAACTAGGGTATCAACCTCTTAGGTATCGACCACCCCCTTCAACTTAGGGTATCAGCCACTCAACACGACTTAGTATATCGACCACCCCTTCAACTTAGGGTATCAGCCACTCAACATCACTTAAGGGTATAGGCCATCCCTTCAACTTAGGGTATCAGCCAATCAACATCACTTAGGGTATCAGCCACATTATCAATTAGTTTATCATCCTCTCACCCAACTAGGGTTTGAGTTGTATCGGTTTAGGTTTAGTCATATCGGCCTAGCTCCCTCTTGGTCATATCGGATTAGGAACATATTGTTTAGAACATCTCAAGTCACAACGACCATCCATGATATGAAGCAAACATAGGTGTTAACTTGGAAATCTTATAAATATCAGCCTGCCACATTTTAAGTGTTTCGATGGAAGATAAAACACTTGAGAGAATAGTAGTCCTAATCAACCCAAAAGAATAGGAGTTCATATGTATCGATTTCATACTTATACCCTTGTATCAGGATGGGGTTTCCCACAAACCAATATTAGTTTGTGCATATCAGTTTTATCATCTTCAAGCTCAAGCTCTTTGTCCATAACTACTCTAATACATGGACAAGAGTCCTATATATTCAATAGAGATCATAGAACCTTCATTCAAACAAGAAATTAAAAATACAAAAGGAATCACCAAGTCTTATATGGTAGAAAGTGAATAATAATAAAATTGGGTTCAAGTTATATAACCCACCTCAAGATCAACTCAAAAGCTCCAAGCTTCAAAGATCCACATTCCAAGGTTGAAAATGACTTGTCAAAAGTCCAAGACTTGATCACAACACTTCTCTATGGAAGAAGGTACCATAGTTAAGAATTTGGTGAAGAAAGAAGAGAAGGAAAGAATCACAATCCAAGAAGCATAGTTTTTCCAAGGTTGAAGACGATCATGGATTCACCTTAGGCAATATGTTCAGCCTTCTCTTTGTTCCTTGGAATGCTAGGATTGTCCTCCAAGTGAGAGATGGTAAAGGAATCAAAAGGTTTACTAGGAAGTGAAAAGAGAGGTATATATAGTTGAGGTTCATGAAAGAGAGTGTGTATGAGGTGTCATTACTATGTGCACTCAAGTGACACGTGTCCATGCATGGTAACTTCATACAACCATAATTATCTTGCCATGCAAAACTCTTGAGGATAATTCATGGATAAGATCTAGGCCATTTGAGTATCTTTCTTGACAAGATATAATCACCCAATCTTGCTTTATGTGCAAACAGATACCACTTTTACAAGGAACTTGCAAACCGATAGGATTCACCTACTTGAGGTGCTTAGCCCATCATGATCTCCTTCAAAGGTTAACATACTGATATGGGACCTCCTCTATGACTTCCAAGTTGATAGGCACTCCCATATACACTTCAAAACTCGATACAACCTCATCTAAGGTTCAAGGTACTCAACGCTTCTTTGGTTCTTTCACCACAAAGAGTGTTATCATTAAACCAAGACTCAAACAAGGCACTCCCATATTTCTCTTACCTCTAGTTGATACTAAGAGAGAGAAAAGACATTCTAGAGATGATAATTTGATCATAAACCCTTCATTTGGGTGAATTACAATTCTACCAAAGTTATCATATCAGACAAACAATTTGCAAATAAGTTCAAAATTGAGAAATAAACTCTTCTCAAGTCTTAAGTACTTTTTGAAGATGTTCTAAGCAACTTACTTAAGCAAACCTTCTAGGGTTATCCCAAAACCCATGTCAGGGGTGTTACACTTTCAATCCCAATATCTCAGGGTCCTAACTTCTACATTGGCTTAGGTGGGGTTATACATCCATGATTTGAGATTTCATATTTTAACATTTTGAGACAACGTCATACTTTCAATATCATGATTTTGAGCTCAAAATCAATGGGAGGTCCCACCCTAGTCCTAATGAGAACTAAACCCTAAGTCATAAATCAAGAGAGTCGAAACAATCATCATTTCAAAATTTCAAATTTTGGGATTTAGTAATATATCTCAAGATCCAAATGGTGTGATCATAGGATTTGTATCATTATTGAGATTTGATAATCGTGAGTCACGATTTTGTTAATCAATATCAAGAGTCGAGATTTTTAGACATCATATGTCAAACTTTGGAGCTAGGGTCTAGATTCCTACCTGAGACCTTAGGGGTGATCATTCATCTATATACAACAATTGAGCAATATTCAGGCAATATTTTCAAGGTTTCATTATCAAGTTTAATGAATAATCTAGACCTAGGTCTATCTAGAAAGTCAGCCACAAGTTATAGTCAACTTTATCATAATTTAGGATTGTCATTAAATCAAAATTGAGTATCAATATCATCCTGGATTTAGCCTATTAACCTTAGGCCAACCAATTAAAATTGGGTGAAAAGAAATACCTTTCCAAACTCTAAATAATCAACAAGATAAAAATTTAGAGGTTGTCATAATAGGGATGTGACCTAGGTTAGGGGAGTCATGAGTCAACTACCATCCTAATCTAGAACATTACCTTCTTTAGTCATTATCTATTGAGCTTATTCAAACAGGGACAAAATTGATGGTCAAATCACATTGTCAAGGTCATAAGATCAAAGATCAAGATCATAATAGGGCAGCTAGTTCAAGATTTTTCAAGACCGAGGTCATAAATGTATTCTATTTCTTGCATGATCAAGATATAATTTGAAAATAGGTCCATGATTTAGGTCCATGCTCATCGTTTCAAAATCGAGATTGCAAAAGGCATCAATAGTCAATAGGGAAAATGCTTTTTGCATCATAGTCTTACATTATGGTTTTGAGAGTTCTAATACTTAATATTTTGATGACATAATCATGATGCGTATCAAAATAGGGTAAGAGTTTTGTTAGCTATGTTTGAGGTTTAGTCAATAATAGGGTAACATGGACATTATTCAAATAGAGACCTCATCAACGGGTATGAGGTATAAGTCCTTATTTCATCAAATCAATATTTACCTCCAACACAGAAAGCATGTAGTCTAATTTTGGTTAAATTGAATTTTTATGATATGAAGGGGCCATACATGAGTATTTGATTTCAAAATTATCGTTGATCCAAATCAAGTTTTCAAATTAAGGTTAGATCATGGTATCAACTTTCAAAATTTAGTGATATTCATTTTTCCCATGCATAAGCTATCCATAATTGAGATATCATGTGGCAAAAGGTCATGAGAAGGAGCACATGATGAGATGAGAAGACTACCTAATCATCATCTACTTGGGTGACTTAGGGTAGTCCTTAAAGAAGAGATGAGATGCTAGAAGATTCTATAGGGTTTCACAAGAGAACCTTTAAGTCCAGTTCTGGATCAATTAAGGCCAGGTAGAGTGGGGGATCTCAACTACCGTGAAGACGAATAGGAGAAATTATGTCAGGACCCTGAGCCTAGACACCTCAACTTTTCACCATTATGGATTTTAGCATTTCTTGGGTTTAAGAGACTCGAGAAATTATTTACTTAAAGTATATGGAAGTGTGTATGGTCTAATACCAACTATCATGAAACCATTCATACCCCAATCCCAATCCCAATCCCACTACTAGACAGTAGTAAAAGGATTGAAGTGCATGTCCTTGAGTGGCCCGATAGGATCTCACACATTAACATATACAATAAGAAATAAAAACTAAAAAATAGGATATCTAAAGAACAAACTAACTTAATATAGGAGATATTGCATATCTATCTTTGTCATTAGAGTATATGGAGTGCGGAAGCGATCTAATCATTGTTCCATTTGTTTTACGTAAAATCAAGAAAATCAAGACAATCAAAAAATTGCATGGTATGCAATCAAAATCAAGTAAAATTGTTTATAGAAAAAGAGTATACTTGGCAGAACTTATATTCAAAAGTAAAACAAGCAATTTCTAAAACCAAAAGTTATTCAACAAGTTGTATATTTCGAACAATTCAATTTTTATTATGAGTTTCCATTATGTTGTAATCGAGAAGCATGCTTATATATTTTGTGACCGCATTGCCCCAACAAGATGGGGGAGGTCACTCAACTCCTCTCCATATGAGATAGGAGGTCGATCGACATGTACAAGATTCAATATCATTCGACAGGTACAAGTTCCACACTCTGCATGAGGTTACTTGCACTCAATATCAACATTATCAACATCAATATACAGGAAATCATAATGGGCAATATCATTTATGTTTTCATATTTTTCTCAAAATATAGTATAGGAAAAATGGAAGACTAATCAATAGGGAACAATAGCACAACCAAGTATACAATGAAGAGATACATAAAAAGTATCTTCAATACAACCAAGTAGGAGATACAATAGCGTACCTTTCACCAAAGATTTATAGTACAAATATCAACAAGTTTAACAAGTATTTTATCCTGGTTCATAATGATAACAAACATGTGTCAATATATTGTTCATTGCTCTAGTGACCCATTAGGGCATCCATTCATGTATTTTTATTCTCATTGTATTTGTTGCCCTATGGTCATCATGAGTATAGATCGAGGATCATATGATTGAGATTAAGAACTTAAATATCCAAGTTAGGTCTGATCTGATGTGCAAAATATCCAAGATTGATGATATTAGATCACTTAGTCATTTTCATGTTCAACCATGTCAAGTATAGATTAGGTGATGATATAGTATTCAAAGTCATGTGATCAAGTTATCAATATATGATCAGAGTCTAACAGAGTCAACATCTAACATTTTATCACATAAATCAGAGGTTTCAACAACATTAGGGTTTGTAATAATAATAGAAAACCCTAATTATGAAAGAATTACTAAATCTCATCATTAAATGTAACATAATAGGGCAAGATAATGGTCTTGTATTAAAGTAGACGTTTTTTTAGCATGTCCATATTTTTTTAGCATTTTTTGGACATTCTATCTATTTTAGAGCATTTTACAAGATGGGCCAATTAGATAATTTCTAGAAAAATTTAACGAAAAAAAAGAGGAAAGGCCAGTCAGTGAGGGATCTGAATTCGCGGATCCTCCTGCTGAACCACGAGCCAGGGTAACAGGGGAAAAAGGACACAAATGTCCTTGGAAGCATGACAAATTGGGGCTAAAAGAGTACTGTTGCCCTATTGATTATTCCCCCTCCATTGCGATCCCATGCCATGGCCTACACAACCAGCATGGGGAAAAGCTAGGAGGAAAAATCTAAGGAGACGACATGTGTAGGTGCTCTGAGGTCTTGGTTGACATCGCGATGCTTCCCTGAGGTCAACAAGCCAATCTGTGGCAAGGGACGACAAGCACATCCAAAAGGGGATGTTCCGAAAATTAGGTTTCAAGCTAACAAGTAAAAATAACCATATACCTGAGACAGTAGGGAACCGGTGGTCAAATAGGTTCTGCAAGGCTCCGACGAATTGTCCGGTGGTCCCAGTTGGTCGTGGACATGCCTGATGCAGGTCACCGATGGCGACCTTGCAAGCTTCAGGGGAGCTTCATAGATGGGGTGTCCTGGGCCATTGCACCCTCAGGAGATGGTTGAAGTAGCTCATCAGTTGCCTCAAGATGCTACCGGTACAAGGAATTGGAAGGAGGAGGTCAACAATGAGAGCGGGAGGCTCTGGTCCAGGCAGGTGAAGGAGGAGTTGGGTGGAGAAGGTAGGGAGCACTGGTAAGAAATTGATCAGTGTTTTAGTCTAAGATGATGGTCTCAGATCTATTGAGACCCTTAAATAGCTCTCCATGGTCTAGGGTTAACAGGGGCTTCTCCACTTTCGAACCCAACCAGCCTCCCTTTGGGCGTTTTCAAAATAGGGCGAGAGAGAGGGGTTCCTGGAGAACGTTATGTAGAGGAGACGATTTCGAATCAAATGCATTAAATTTGATGAGGACACAATCAGTAGAGAGGGAAAGTTGGGGATTCAAACTCCCACGCACACTGTGTGCTGTCTTCTCCATGATGAGCGGGTGAGGGAGACGACCCTGGGTGCGGGTCATCCCTGGATCTGAGTCCAACAGGGATCCGTTTAGGCTAGAAATGGTATTATAGGGTATTTTATAGGTATTTCTTCATAAATTCATAGCTCTTTATCCATTTATCCAAAAACTGTGAGATTTTACCCAAGACTTCATAAACATCTTTCCTAGATATAGAAAATTTTCCAAGATAGAATTATAACGTCTGATCCCTGTATAAAATTGATTGGGCAAAGGAACAAGTTAAGCTAAAATTAGATGTCATATGGTACAAATCATGATATCTGGGCATGATAATTGACAAAATTATTCAATGGTCACGAGAGTGATGAAGTTAGTTCAATTGAGCAATACTTAAAAATCGAGGAGCATAATTATAATTTGACCATCAAATGTGGAAAAATCTAATTCATCACACTAACTATGACTATTTTTTTTATGACCGAGAGAACCCACCCCGGGCGAAGCCGACATGGTAAACTCTCGAGGCATGAGAGGGTGTGGTCCGGTCACCCCCCTCCCGCACCTAATCAGCATGGATTGCCATTCGTAAAGTGCCTTCGGCGAGGTCCGGTCACTAACTATGATTATTGTTCTAAGGTTGATGGATAGTATAATAATTATCAAAATATGATTTCAAATACCATCTAATTGATTGATTCTTGTAACATATACAAACGAATGCTCATAAATAAATTAAGTTTATGTTTTTTGAAAATATTATAGACTATATTAATAGCATCTAAGCTATTAACAATTAATGATTAACCAAAGTTTAAATTTAGTCTTGGATTTATTTTTGACGGATATATTATAGAGGGTAATCCCTTCTGGTCCAATAACAATACAAACTACCCAAAAAAGTATGTTGGGAATCTTTGATTTATCTTACTCAAAATATTTATAATGCAATAATGGAAGTTCTTTCATTTTCAGGTACTTTTTTTGCATATTCTATAGTTTGTGCAGCTTCAATTCTGTTTATAGCCAAAGCGGTGCCCGAAACTAAAGGAAAGACGCTCGAGGAGATCCAACATTCATTGTACCACTAGTTACTACATAATATAACTCCTTACAATATTAGTGTTGAATCCCAAATTGTATATTTACAAGACATAATGCAACTTTTGTCAATTTAAGATAATTATTTTGTTATGATTTGAGAATGTGAGCTTGTCGATATTTTGAGCTCCTTTCCTAATAGTATGCACGCTATCAGTAGCTATTCCTTGTGTCATATAGCAGTTGTTGCTAGAAGATGACAATTTATCTTTCTTCCACAAAATTGGAATGCAATGAAACCTCACATTTGATTGCACGTGTATAGATTAAACTCAGTTTGAGCTCAAAATGAATACATGTCTTGAGGTGATTAAACTCAGGTTTGAGCTACTTTCGTAATAGTATGCACGCTATCTGTGACTATTCCTCGAGACATATAGCAGTTGTTTTTAGAAGATGACGAAATTTATCTTTTCTTCCACGAAAGACTGTATGTATATAGATTTGCTATAATTTGAAATATAAATCTCTTATTAAATATAGAAACACATTTATTTGATTTTTTCCCTAATGAAATATTCAGTGCGAAATTTGGTATAAATCAGATTTATATTTCAAAATATATCATATATTGATTATATTCAAATAAAAAATTTACTGCTAGAAGAGAAATGACATAAACGACAAATGTGTCGGCATATACAAATATAATGTATGTTTCCTCAAGAAGATTTCACACTCAAATTTGTATACCATTAATTTAGAAAAATATCAAAGATCCAGCCAAGCAATATAATTGAAGTAAGTAAAAAGCCCCTTGACAACAAAAAAATTAAAACATGTTCCCATATTGACTTGCGCACAAACAGTGGATGCCATACAAGGAAACTGATTATTGTAGATAATTCAATCTAAAAATATGAAGATATTCAAAGATAGTTCTTAAAGTATGAATTTAAAGTCGAAACACACAACCACTTTGATCAATAATGTTATAATATAAGAACGTCAGACAATCACTTATTCAATGTATAATTTTCACGTGCAGAGTATGTGTATTTACTAATATAAATATGTATATATATGGGGTTCATTCATTATCCACACGTGTAATTAAAGTTTCACTACCCATATAGTCTGAAAAGTAATTATGTCGTCTAAAGAGTAACTACTTGGGCAAAAAAGTAACCATGTTGTCAAAAAATTAACTATTTGATTAAAAAGGTAAAATCGGCCAGAATACACGGTAACAATAATAGAACAAATATGTAAGTGTACATCCGTTACAAATGTAATTATTATGCATGTAGTGTAACTAGTTGGAAGATAACATAACCCTGTACACGTGTAAAGTAAAAGACCCCCAAAAAAGTAACTAGTTTTAGAGCACGTAACTACTCGCATGAATACTTAAGATAAACTCATATATATATATATATATATATATATATATATATATATATATATATATATATATATATATATGGGCCCATCTTTATTGCCCATGCGGGTAGCTACCCGCCCACCCTTCCGACCATTTTTTTTCAAAAAAAATTTCGCAAATGTAGAGGACTATTTTGTCTAGCTCTCCAAAAAAATTTAGCCAAAAATAATATCATTTGACCCTCCAAAATCAAAAAACCCGTCCTTATATATATCTACTGTATATTTTGTGCAGAGTTATTTTTTTGGCCAGCAGAGTTATTTTTTTGGCCACCATAGTTACTTTTTTGACAGCAGAGTTACGTTTTTGGTCAGGACAGTTACTTTTTTGGCTGCAGGGTAGCGAAAATCCAGGCTACCCGCACGGGCAACGAATGAGCGCCATATATATATGGCACAACGATCTAGTGAGAAACATATCTAGTGAGAGCATGAGAGGCATTTGAATAACTCTCCACATAGATCAATTTTTATCTACCTTAATATTGAATTTCAAGTATTACAAGTACATATTACAAGTATACCTTAATATCTACCTTCCTATAAAATTTTATCACCATCCAATTTTTAGATCATTCACAACAATCACATATTTTTTGACGCTCTATATTGAATTTCAAGTTGATCGTTGGATGCAAAAAGTGTATATTGCACATATAGACATGTAAACAATGTCTGATTGCAATGATTTTTTGTGAGAAGGTAAATGAAATGATGCTTTTTCCATCGATACGGTTGGATTTTAAAAAATAGTTACTAATTTGTAGTTATTCAAATACCTCTCATGCTCTCACCATAGGATGTTTCTCACTGGATCTCTACCCTATATATATATATCTACTATTTTATCATATTAAGTATGAGAACTTGTTTTCGTCCTCTCATGTGCCTTACACGTTCCGTTCTTTTCACGCGGCCTACGTATGATCTTTTTATTCTTGTTATCCAACTTTTGCTTAGGCTCCTATTAGTTTGGTGTAAGTCATGAGTTCCGTAGAACTCATTTTCTGGAAGCTCTAGTTCAGTTTCGAAAATTTAAGTTCCATTCGCTTCCATGAGATTGGTTTGTTGTAAGTGTAAATATAAAAATCTTAAAAATATTATTAATTTTTATTGTATAATATAAATAAGTGAGAATGACAACGACATAAAAAAAGAATCATTTCCGTAAAAAATCAGAACATTCTTAAATCATAATAATCACAATAAGTGGTTATAGTGCAGATGTTTAAAAATATTTTATTATGGTACAATTATAATCTTAATTAAAATATAATGATTAAAATCACATCACAATATTTCTATTTCACTTTGGGTATATAAAGTATTGTAATAATATCCACATTTCATGTGATTGTAGATATAAATTCTGGTTCTTCATTGTTTAACACAATGTAGAATATTAATTTTTACATTATTTTTGTAGGAATTTTTACTATATTATTCATGCATGGTTACACTTAATTATCATTTTTCACATAATATTGTTTAAACATGATTAATAAAAATATATTACCACATTGTTTTCACATGGTACGATGTGTTTCCTTTTCATAAAATTTGTACTTTTTATTTTGTAGATTGTACTGATAATGGTGGTTATAGTGTAAAATATTTTACAAAGTGCGAATATAATGTATGATATTTTGTTGTGATTTTAACAATGAATTGTCACTTATAACAAATGAAGAATATAATTGTATAAGAAATGTCATTAGTTATCTCGGAACTCGTTTTCTGCTCTTTTTAAGAGGGAACTCAGGAACTGTGTTTTGTATGTAAGTCTGTAACTCATCGACAAGTCACAGAAGTCAAGTTCCAACACTTACTTTAAACCAATCATGAAAAATTGCTCAGGAAACTCCGATTCATAAGTTTTCCGGACCAGACAACAAACCAATCGGAGCCTTAGCGTCAGAAACCTGATCCCAGCAAGACAAATTCAACTCACTTCAGGCGTTCGTTCTTTATCTTTTCTGGAGTCAACGGAAGGGCCGAGTGCCTTCAGTTCATGGTCCTTTCTGGAAACAACAGAAGGGTGAGTGCCTTTATAGCTCCAATGCTTCCGTTCGTTTGACCGAGAAAGGAGTCCAGTCGTATTATCTAGCTTTTGCCTAGCATTAGAAACCATAACTTTAGCAGGAGAAATTCGATCCTCAAAGATGACTTCAGTCATCTGTTCTTCATCGCTTCTGGAACCAATGCAAGGGCCGAGTGCCTTCGGAGGCTTCAGCCAGGTTGAGCGAGAAAAGAGTCTGGCGTTGTTATCTATCTATCGGCGTCATATGACTGGGAGAACTCGCATTGGCTACTCTTGTTTTGGCAAACTCTGTAGATGTCGGGATCTAAGAATGTTTCAATTTATGCATACCCACTCATCCTTAGCCGATGTGCATGTTCAACCCAAAATCAGGAATCATAATTTGTCATCGTCAACCTCGTGAATCTTTGGATGTGATTGTTAACATCCCCCATCCTCAAGTCGCTCGTCCCGGGTACGTTGGTCATATTGCATATCTTATTTAAATATGTGCTTCCCTTAGTTTGTTGTTAATCATTCCACTCTAATTAGATAGCATTTAGTACTTATAATATCGTATTGTTGGTTTTGTTAATCATTTCACAATCGTTGAACTTTTAATTATTTTTTTTTTACGCTGCCTCCTCTATGAACTTGTAATGATAGTTTGGGTTATTTTAACTATTGTGCTTATGGAGTATGCGCTATGGATATGGGATTAGCTATGTAGGCTTCTCTTAGTTTGTTATTTATCATTCCATTCTTGTCGGATAATAATTTGTTTTTATTAAAAAAAAATTTTGGTCGGTCAAAAAAAACATGTTACTGTAATACCAAAAACTTTGGACACGAAGTACCTCATACAGCAAAGCTGAAACCTGAAAACTATGGACACGCAGTACCCCAAACAGAAAAGCTAAACCCTTGATCCCAACAAGCCGGCAATCAAAGGTAAGATACTATAAAAAGACCTAAGATAGTACATAAGACTTAACCCTAAAGACTCAACCTAAAGAAGCGAAGCCTTGAGCATAGACAAGCACTCAATAGCATAAAAAGCACCCACAAAGTATGAGCACAAAGGCGATGCACGCAGGCTACACCCCATCAGACCAAGATCTCCAAGGACACAGCCCTACAAAACAAACCTAGGTATCGACAGATAACCAGAACTTAGACGAAGTCCAAGCCAGAGCATAGAAGCACGAGCACATCCTGCTTTCTAACCAAAAACCAGATCACTGGAGCAACATAGAATAGAAGAATCCAATGTTGAAGACCACATACCTTTCATCACTAGCTTTTAACACACCCACAGATTGTGATGTGTGGGGCCTGAGATCAAGCAGCAACATCATCTTCTACTCCCCGGCGGGCTCCAGTTTGCGGTCTTACAACCATCTAGTGTCCCGAAGCCAAACACAGGACGAGATGCCCCTGTTTGCACGGAGGCATTACAACGAACGCCAAGGGGGTGTACCATCTAACAACATCAGGGGGAAACAAGCTTGCGCCAGGAAGCGCCGACCACCTCAGTCACCCAATCCAGTGGCAAAGCGCCAGCGTGAAGACGGAGGAGTCCCTCTACTGTGTCAGGACACCCCAGTTCCGACGACGGAGGAGTCCCTGTTTGCACGGAGGAATCTTATCGAACACCTTGAAGGTGTTCCATCACACAGCACTGGGGAAGATTACTCGAGCCCAAAGCCGCTTGGCAATTTCTGCCTCCTCTGGACTACCGGCAGGAGGGGCTAGCACGAGCCCTAGCACATGGATCAGTCGCAGAACTAATCCAGAGATAAGAACTATCCGCCAAGCAGGCAAGCACCAAACACCACCTTGAACACGACCTAGACAGAAAATCGGCTAGCAAACTCTCTCCAAGATTGCTTCTGTAGATCCAGACGGATCACCTCTGCGTGAGCACCTGTAAAGGTCTATGGTTGCCATCCACCAGATACGAGAGAAGGAAGAGAGGACAGAAAGGGGGCACTGCCAGAAGCAGGGGAACCACCCGAAGGCTAATCAGGTTGGGGACGACTCCCTCCACCGGTCACTCTTGAACCGAATGTCAAAGACTGATGCCGCCTCTTTTAACCCAGATTCCTAGCCTCATCGAGATCCACCTGTCTGTGCCCTGCCTTCATCTCTGCCCCTTTTCACGTAGGAGATGGACCACCCACAGATCTAAAGAGAGGTAAGGGAGGACGATCAGAGACGGAGCCCCAAACCTCCACTGCCTCTCTTTTAGCGCCGCACACAACATAGCTGCCTTCACCACGGTCTTCTCTCTACTCCAGGATCCCGCTGGGAAAGCCTCACAGGTGAGATTAGGAAGGGAAGGGAGGAGAGAGGGAAGAATGTAGGCTGTCGGAGGTACCAGGGGGAGGAAGACATCGGCCCCTGGATGGCCCGAACGCCGTCCCTCCCCCCAGGCAGCATCGCCTCCGGATCACCAACCGCAGAGCGGAAGCCCTTTATTGATTTATTTTGTAATTAGTTTTGTTAATCGTTCTACAATTGCTCAACATTGTTAGTCCATTTTGTTGGTGGTTGATGTTCTCCAAGACCATGTCATGATAGTTGGCCTATTTTAACTACTTCATTTATAGAGTATGAGCATCACGATCCACTCACATGTTCTAAACTTTGCCTAATTTTATGTTGGTACGTTGAAAAGGCAACGACATAAATGTTTCTCAAAACTTACTTTTATTACCAATACCGTTGTTCTAACCCGCTTGTTCTAAAGATGTCAAGCCATTCACTCTTCCTTGCCTATAGATTTTCCTCTATAAATGTTTATGAAATTCTATTATGTAGTAGCAATGATTTCTTCATCTTCATGATAGCCTTCTTCACACTTGTTCGGACTGGTTCCTTAACATTTTATACCATTACCCAATTAATGACAACCCTTTTTATACTTAATTTTAATATCCAATTCAAAGAGTAGTGTCCACAATCCTTACACACATAACAAGATAAAATTGTTACTATTTTTCTTTATAGCCCTGGGGATTTAGAAAACACTACCAGCTGAGCTAAGTATTGAGTCTACCTTTTCAATGCTAGTTTTGGACCATTCTTGTTTGTTTATTCATTTGGACCCGACATAACCTCTCTATAACATATTTAATTCGACAACTTTTACTATGCTCCACAATGGTATGTGATATGTATGTTTCCCCAATAGTGCCAACATATGAATTTATTTATTTCCTAAATTAGTGAAATGCAATGCATGTGCTTCTTAATGCATGTACTTATTAATTCTATGGATGAGTTAAAGGATAAAACTAAAATTTGATATTTAAACTAATATCTTCATCATTGTATCGATCATTTTCATTCTTTTCTAAGTAGTTGGAAAGAATGTTATTATATTTTTACTGCATGTTTTACATTGAACATCTGATGAATCCTTAATATACTTAAAGTAGATTGACCATGAGGTTGCATTTCTACCAAGAGATCCTCTCAATATTGAAAACTGATTTGCATGCCTACTCTCCATGTAGTCTTACATAAACTCTTAACCCCATGGAGAGAGATAAATTGAGTCTTTGATATTGGTAAGGTTCTAGCCTCGTGTTTAATTAGTTAGTCCATTCTTTACACTGCTCATCGATTCGATTAATTCTATGTTAAACAATTTCTATGTGAATATATTTATCAAGCTTCTTCATTAAGACTTATTTATATGTATTAGGACCATAATAGAAAATAATAAATTGTAAAAGAAATAATCGAGAAGGTCATCACTTGGACTCCTTAATTTAAGAAGTTTGAGGTAGTCGCAAGGTGAGAGACCTAGGCTATGTTTCATATATTCCTAAATGCTCACATGAATACATTTTTTTATATCTCTAGAATAAATGATGTACTACTTTTAAGTTTTAAGTTATATTGCAGTCACCAGAATAAATTAATTTACATGTATTTTAAGAAAAAAATCTCAATATGTGTATATACTATATTTATAAATAAAATAATATTAATAACTACATAGCATGATGACTAATATTCATGATAAGAAAATAGCTATGAAGTTTCTTTCTTAATGTGAAAATAATAAGTTAATACAATATGATTGCACAACTTCTAAAATTCAATATTCTTTTGTAAATATTTTAATATCTCTAACCATATTTACATCATAGTACAACAACAACATTTACTATTTATATTTTGTCAGTTTTTCTCTCATGTATAAATTTCCTAGCTTTTGTGACGTACAATTTAAACATGTTGGAAAGTAACCACAAGAATAAAATATGTAAACAATAGTTACTATTAGGGAATATTTTAAAGATTAGATAAATACAAATATATTATAACAAGAAGTATGTCTTGGGTTTAAGAAAAGAAAATACCTTTGAATTAGAAAATTAAATGTCACCATGATATTTCAAATTATAATGTAAAAATTTAAGTATTATGAACGTCTTTTCTTATGGAATATGTGCATATGTTATTTTATCAACATGTGACGTTGTGTGTTGACCAACCATGATTTGTAACACTACCTTTCCTACATATTGTTGTTACCATGTGTGACAAGGTTGGTACTCAAGTGTGACTAATTTTTTTATAACATTATTGATACATATTCACATCCCTCACGTAAAAAATATGCATCACATCAATATGTGAAATATGCATTCTTTATATAGCAATGTATTGAATTTCGTGTAACATAATCTTTTTGGTTCTTTTGGATATTGTATATTATTATTTATCACAAAAATAATAAATACCAGACACTTGCAAACCATCAAAATTTTTAAATACTATTTTCTTATAACTATATATTAACATTAGATGAATGAAATAATTTTATTTGATTCAAGAGTTAAAATTTTAATGAATTTCAAATGATTATGATCACCAGAAACAATCAATAAATTTCATGATCCCCATTTAATATAAATTAGAGGCCAACATTCCTATGAAATTCATATGATTATGATCATCGGAAACAATCAATAAATGTCATGCTCCTCAGTTCTCATCCTTGTTTGTTGATAATAGCTATGATCAAGTATCAAATTAATAAGAGAAGTATGAGAATGTTTGAAGTTACTTTTTTTGGTCTCTAAAGTTGGCATTGTTTGAGAAATTACTATGTGATACACCATGTTGGCATACATGTAGTATAATTTATATGATATTATGTGATTCTTATGTTTCTATTATAGTGATGGGGCAATACTAAATTCTCAGTAACATCAATGTGTTGGATTTGAACACATATTAAATTTTACTTATTCTGACTCATCCACTTAAATTTTTGTATTGTTATAGTCATTTGTGTAATCAACACTGGACTCTTCCTTAGTCATATACATTAAAAAGAATAAGCAAAGACATTCACATGACACATATACTTTTCCCTATACAATCTATGAAAACTACTAGAGGGGGGGTGAATAGAGTTTTATAGTGATTTTAAAAATTATTTAACTCAAACAACCAAAATTGAGATTAGAAGAAGGAGACAGGCGTTTAGAGTGGTTCCAACTATAGCAAATACTATAGTTGTCAGTCCACTACCCGGTTGCTTACCCAACCGGGATTTGAAAGTATTTATTTTATTACCTCTCGAGGATTTATACAAAATACAATACTTTCAACCACACCCTTTGAACAGCCTTCACTTGAAGTAGGTGCACCAACCCTGAGGTAGCCTTCTTGAAGTAACTCCAAGCTCCCCCTTGAAGTAGCCTTCCTCTCTAGAAGTAACCTCCCGTTGCACCAGCCTTCTGAAGTAGCTCAAAGTCTCCTTCTTCGCCAAGAAGATCTTCACCCTCTCCAATCCGCAGCCTCCAACCTAGGAGTAGCAAGGAGAGTACAAACAGTAATAGGGAATAAGAAAGAAAAAAGGAAATTACAACTTATCCTTTACAGCCCAAGGCTTGATTTGCCTAGATCAAGCGTATAGATCTCCTAACCAAGTATGTGAACTTGTGATTGCAGTGGGTAGGAGATACTAGCCTATAGGACACGAATTTGAGCTAAAGAGAAAGTAGGCCAATGGTCACAGTGCTCAATTTGCTTGCAACAGATTGCTCAAGTATGCTCAAGTATTTCTTCAAGTGTAGCAAGTGTAAAACAAGTGAGTTTAGGTGTCCTATGGCATGTCCTATTTATAGGAATGGCCTAAGGATGTTTAAGGACGTTCTAGACAACTTCTAGGGGTTTCTAAGTGCTTAACTAGCCGTTAGGTACAAAGTTGTTGCTTTAACAACGGCTAATTAATTAATTCTGCAGTTGCTGTCAGAGACCATCTCGGTCGACAAATGGTCGACCGAGATACCTACTCGGTCGAACTTTTGTCGACCGACAGGCTCTCTGGAACAAGTGATTTGCAACGTCTTTCATCAACTGCCAACTAACTTTTCTGTTGTGTCTAACGGCTACTTTGGACCTTTCTCGGTCGAGAAGATTGTCGACCGAGAGTGTCTCGGTCGAGGAGTTTGTCGACCGAGATTGATCCTGTTTCAAGGTTTCAATTTAGGCACTAATTATGTGTGTGAGTGTGCATAAGTAATCCTATTTGAAATGGGATGACTTGTCTAACTGTGGTGTTTAGCTAGGGAGAATCTAACGCTTGATTTACATGCAATTCTAAGTACTTGTACATTATATTTTTGTACAAGTTTTTACAACAGTGATTACATTGCATGAAAATATAAATATGTAAGCTTGTAGATTTTCCCTTGTTGCTTTGTCATCCTGCACACTCAAGTAGCTCGTTAGATTAATAAGAATGAAATGTTTGTCATAATCAAAACAAAGGGATTTTTAGATGTCCATTTAGCCAACAATCTCCCCCTTTTTGAAGATGACAAACATTTCCAAAATATAAATAAAGGAAATATAAAACATATGAGTTTCATACCTTTAGATTACCTTTTGTAGCTTTTTCTCTTGTGTATAAAATGTGTGCTTATTATTCCTCATGAATTATGGAACATGAAATCCAGATCATTTGGGAATATAGCAACTTTCAATGTAAAGCCAAGAGTTTATTTATGAAACTCATTAATTGCTATATTTTAGTTTTATATTTATCTCTCCCCCTTTGTCATTTCAAAAAGATAACCGTTAAGAATAAAAGACTCCCCCTTTAATTAGATACTATGCTCCCCCTTAGATAGATATTCTACATGGATTTAATATCATTTTTGTCTAATTTAGCCACAATTTGTTTCTCAATCATGTGCAAAGGATGTTAAGCCTTGAAATGATATGAGATCCTGTTAGGTTCATGGCATATGTATTGATTTCTCATCCATTTTACAAGGGATGTTAAGCCCATAAAATGATATGAGAATCCTTTAATCTCAGAGTACATAAAAATGTCTCCATCAAAATGCAAGGGATGTTAAGCCCCGATTTGTTTAGAGAGTTCCTTTAAGTACAAGTTATATCATTTTTCTGAAATTCATAGATTTCTTCATAGCCAAAAAAAATACTAAGGTCGTAACAAGCTCCAAATAATGTTTTTGTAAGCTTCTTAATCAAATAATCAAATTTGTTTTGATGAGCTCCCCCTTAATCTTACAATTAAAGCAATTTAAGGCTTCTAAGGTCACAATTGATTTTAAATTTTGATTTTGACCTTTATCAAAAGTATACGAAGATTAAGTACATTAAAATGATGTCCATATAAAAACCAAGAGCTTGTGTTTAAGTAGCACCAATATTAAAGCAAACATCTTCCAAGGTGGAAACGGTGTAGCCAATTTTATCTTCAACATGATTTGTTTTGCAAATATATTCAGTTTTATTTCAAACTTGACAACAGAAACCTGCTCGGTCGACGATCTTTCGACCGATAGTGTTCTCGGTCGAACAGTTTCTCGACCGAGAATGTGTCTGGATTTGTTTCATAGCTGTTTTAAGTAATTATGTCAATTTTGCCACAATTTTAAAGGTTACATTTTTATTTATTACTCCCCTTATTTTGTATGTTCTACAATGATGATCTTATAATCCATATTTTGAATAAGTCTCACAAAACAAATATCCATTGGAATCAAGTAAAGATGGCCAATTTCATGAAAAGCATGTATTACAAGCATAGAAAGATAGACACATCATATAGAGATGACCCATTACAATTATTCAAAAGATATCATTACAATAACTCCAACATTTACTGGAAAGACTTAAGGATTACATCAATGTCAGGGTCTTTCCCAAGAAAAGGCTCAGTTCCATAATACTGGACCAATGTTTGCCAATCTAGAGCACCTGTCTTAGTTAGAGCATATGCTTCCAAGAATGTAGGTACTCGGTCAAATCGGAAATGAGCGGCAATATCTTGCAGTTGCATGGATGAAAACTAAGTGTGTGTAAGATCCACAGATGGTGAAGGTGGAGTTTGATAATAGTTGTATGAAGGATTGTATGGATTGAGCATGCCAGGATTTAAAGAATACGGATATTCATCAGGTTGGTTTGGTGAAAGTGTTTGCATTCTTTGGTTTATATAGGTCATGGCATGATGGTTATAGTCTAGTTGTTTGCTCAGGTGATATTGGGAGCCAGCAATATAAGTAAGAGTGTTTTGAATGGGGTCATGTGATAGGTTAGTAGAAGGAGGGGATGGTGGTATGTCTTGATGAGATGTTTCTCCTTCAACTCTAGCCCTTTTATGACCAAAATCAATTCCCATTTTTTCTACTGTATTCTTACTTATCTTTTGTGGTCTACGCTCCCATGTATATCCCATATCCTCAAGTTGGGTCTTAAGGAAATGTTGAGTAATTTGGCATACAAAATCGGCATATGGAGGATTGCCAGAAAACTCAAGCATGTTTTTAAGAATGATGCGAATAAAATTTGTGGGAATACGTTGAATAATGGCATATATTAGACACATGCGAAAAATAGGAACTTCAGACTTATTGGCTCTAGGATGTATGTTTGTTGAAACAATGAGGTTTACAATCCTAGCAGCTGGTTTAAGATTTATAGCATAATATGTGCCTCTATCTTCGTGACAGGTTGTATTGGATTTAAAAATGGTCCTTTTGATGTCACTAAGACTAATGGTATGGTCATCTTGGAGAAATTGGTTAAGGGGGTTTCCAGAAGTAAGGTCAAGGGTGTCTTGATATTCATCTATGTCAATGTTTAGCATTTCAAGAATATCCCCTTCAGTAAATCGGAAGCTATGCCCATTGACCATAGTGTAGAAGAAGATGGTTTCATTTTCAGAGTGGGAAATGAGGTTTGCATAGAATTCATTCACTACCTTGATTGAATAGGAAGGAAAAGAAGGGTTGATGAATTCTTTTAACTTTTGTACTTCGAAAAGGTCCTCCAAGTCGACGATGTTGATGAAGTCCATAACTTCAACTGGTCGTCGTGGGAGAGGAGCTTTAGAGGAAAGCCGTAGATATCGATCACCAACATCTCCATCGACGAAGGCAATGTCGTTGATGATCGTCAGTGGTGGAGTAGCTTCCCGAGCTTCCCTTCCTTTCCTGCCGGTGACCTTCTTCTTCCCACGAGCAGATGATGAGGCCATTGTGTTGCTTGAAGGTGGAGAAGAAGCAAGGAAGGGTTGAGAATGAGGATGCTAAAGAGTTGCACAAAAATGCACTAGAGAGAGCCTATGGAAGCAAGAGTATGCAAGTGTGAGGAAGTGACCCGTTTTTGGTTCCTTTTATAACATTCCAGCGACCTGGTCGGTCGACGACTCGTCGACCGAGCGTCCGCAACGGTCATGTTGCAGACGCGCCACTTGGCTCCCCAACGGTCATATAACGGTCATAAACAGTCATAACGGTCGGTTTACAACGGTTATATCCAACGTCTATTTCTCGGTCGAACAATTGTCGACCGACATTGTCTCGGTCGAACATTTGTCGACCGAAAGTGTGTCTGATACTAAATCTGTATAGATTCTGTCGGTCGAGAGAGAGGGACTGACCGAGAGGTTTTCGGTCGAAGAGTTCGTCGACCGAGAGACTTACTGAGTACGAATTTGAAGCTGATTTTTAAGACTATTTTTGTAGAGCACGCATATATAGATTTTCCAAGGGAGTAATATTGTGTTTATTATTGACAGTATTGGGACAAGTTGTGATCATAAATTAATTTCTTTTAATCATAAAAGGATATCCAAAATAGTTATTATGTCAAACTTATTTTAGGTCGAAATTGACTACGACCATAGCGCCCCTTAGTCAAATTTTGTTTTGACCAAGAGGCTAATTTTGCAGATTTTCAGATTGAATATGTTGAGTATAATATCTGCATTAAATGTCAAGCTAAAGCATAATACTTAAGATTCTTAGGTACAATTAATTATCTCAAATCTTCAAAGATACTAATTTATGGATTGTGTTGCAAGCACTAACATATAACTAATAAATTATTTTGCTTGCCTATATATTTTCATGGATCCATGCATACAATTTTCATTATCTATGCGCACCCAATGATGAAAGCATGTTATCAGCATACAATGATAATTCCATTACATGATTAGTATATGAGTAGACCAGAAAATACTTTTACGAACAATCATGTGAAAATAGGAATTTTCTTTGACTAAGCATAATTTCAGTTTAAACTTTAAATCATCTAGGGAATAAACTAATATTAATTTCATTTACATTTGTAATCTCACTATGTTGAGTTGAGATAGACATAGAAATATGCAACTAATGTCTTTGGTCATATCTCAACTTGATTTTGTTCATTTAGTTTGGCGGTTTTGGAACCCAAACTAACTCGACATCTTTTCTCTTATAAGGACATGAAAAAGAGTAATGTCCAAGACGTGAGCAATAATGGCAACATATAGAATCAATCTCAAGTCATTTTCTATGGTTTTGTTCTAGGTTGTTCTTTGGTAAAAATGTATTTGTTCCTTTAGGTACATATATAGTTTGATGGGTTTGTGACTTTTTCCAACTAGGTTGATAGGACTTTCCTTTAGGCTTATAACCTAGTCCTCTTCTCCCAATTTGATGATAGGAATTATCTAAGATTTGATCAAGAATGCCATTATTATTTAAATTACTGACTTTTTGTTGTAACTTGGCAATCTCTTCCATTCTCTTCTTAATATCTAGTTTTGCTTGGTCTAGATTAGATGACAATAAATTTCTTTCTTTAACAATAGTGTCATAATCTATATGAGTGCATAATAATGGTTGTTTTTGAAGATCATTTACTTGAGTCTGCAAGTTTGAGTTTTCAACAGAAAGGAGCTTGCAATCGGCTTCCATAGATTTTAACTTAAGATCAGAATATTTATTTCCCTCTTTGAGATCCTCATTTTCAGATGCAAGAGCAAGAAGTTTAACATTTAGATCATCATTTTCTTTATTTGATTTCTTTAATTTCTTTTTGCACTCAACATATTTATTATGTGTCTCTTCAATAATAGCAACTAGTTCTTCTTTAGATAAATCAAAAAGACTTACCTCTTCTTCTTCTTCACTAGTTGTAGCAATAAGACATTCTTTGTGCTCTTCCTTTGATCTCCATGGGCATCCGGTTGTTTTGTGGCTTGTTCCTAAACACCAATTGCAGCATGTTGTGGTTTTGTCCAAACATCACCTTTCACCATTTCCCTCCATTCTTCAAGACCTGGTTAGGGTTCCTTGAAGCCTGCTCTGATACCAACTGAAAACTACTAGAGGGGGGGTGAATAGAGTTTTATAGTGATTTTAAAAATTATTTAACTCAAACAACCAAAATTGAGATTAGAAGAAGGAGACAGGCGTTTAGAGTGGTTCCAACTATAGCAAATACTATAGTTGTCAGTCCACTACCCGGTTGCTTACCCAACCGGGATTTGAAAGTATTTATTTTATTACCTCTCGAGGATTTATACAAAATACAATACTTTCAACCACACCCTTTGAACAACCTTCACTTGAAGTAGGTGCACCAACCCTGAGGTAGCCTTCTTGAAGTAACTCCAAGCTCCCCCTTGAAGTAGCCTTCCTCTCTAGAAGTAACCTCCCGTTGCACCAGCCTTCTGAAGTAGCTCAAAGTCTCCTTCTTCGCCAAGAAGATCTTCACCCTCTCCAATCCGCAGCCTCCAACCTAGGAGTAGCAAGGAGAGTACAAACAGTAATAGGGAATAAGAAAGAAAAAAGGAAATTACAACTTATCCTTTACAGCCCAAGGCTTGATTTGCCTAGATCAAGCGTATAGATCTCCTAACCAAGTATGTGAACTTGTGATTGCAGTGGGTAGGAGATACTAGCCTATAGGACACGAATTTGAGCTAAAGAGAAAGTAGGCCAATGGTCACAGTGCTCAATTTGCTTGCAACAGATTGCTCAAGTATGCTCAAGTATTTCTTCAAGTGTAGCAAGTGTAAAACAAGTGAGTTTAGGTGTCCTATGGCATGTCCTATTTATAGGAATGGCCTAAGGATGTTTAAGGACGTTCTAGACAACTTCTAGGGGTTTCTAAGTGCTTAACTAGCCGTTAGGTACAAAGTTGTTGCTTTAACAACGGCTAATTAATTAATTCTGCAGTTGCTGTCAGAGACCATCTCGGTCGACAAATGGTCGACCGAGATACCTACTCGGTCGAACTTTTGTCGACCGACAGGCTCTCTGGAACAAGTGATTTGCAACGTCTTTCATCAACTGCCAACTAACTTTTCTATTGTGTCTAACGGCTACTTTGGACCTTTCTCGGTCGAGAAGATTGTCGACCGAGAGTGTCTCGGTCGAGGAGTTTGTCGACCGAGATTGATCCTGTTTCAAGGTTTCAATTTAGGCACTAATTATGTGTGTGAGTGTGCATAAGTAATCCTATTTGAAATGGGATGACTTGTCTAACTGTGGTGTTTAGCTAGGGAGAATCTAACGCTTGATTTACATACAATTCTAAGTACTTGTACATTATATTTTTGTACAAGTTTTTACAACAGTGATTACATTGCATGAAAATATAAATATGTAAGCTTGTAGATTTTCCCTTGTTGCTTTGTCATCCTGCACACTCAAGTAGCTCGTTAGATTAATAAGAATGAAATGTTTGTCATAATCAAAATAAAGGGATTTTTAGATGTCCATTTAGCCAACAATCTATACTAGCAACTAAGGGTAACCATTTTTCATTCCTTGAAGTATTGTCAAAAATAAATTAACAATGTTGTTCCCACAAGTTGTCATTAAGATATAGTCCAATACACATAAATACCATAACATTGTTTTAGCAAATTACTGGTCAAATAGACAACTCTACGTATCCTCAACCACCGTGCCTTATTAAACTTTATGGAAAAACATAGAAAAACATTGTAGCCCAAACAACTATGTAGATTTCCAATCCTTGAACATCATATCATTTGTTGTTTTTCTCATGACAAATTGACAATTGTCATTTTCCAGTATAGTTGATTGTTAACCTCCATATGCACAAAGTCAATTCAACACGATATAGTTACGAAAAAAGTATATTTTGTATATATGTTTTTTAGAGCGATATTTTGTATATATGTGTATATATATAAATGGTTAAAATATCATGTCGACCAAAACCTTTATTAAGATATATTACTCATATTGAATAGATTATTAACTATATATTTGGGAAAATAAATCTAACTTAGAAAGATCAATTTTTTAATCAATTAATAAAAACGTATGAAGCATTGTTTGACATATTGTCTTGACAATTA